>CM046876.1:389909410-390269465 GCA_025667525.1 Glebionis coronaria
GAACTTATTTGATCTGACATGGCTTGGCTATTTTTCAAGCATGTCGTAATGTGATTATATGTGCCTAATGATGGCTTTTATATTTGATTTGGATCATAGTTCCTCCGATCGAGTAATGTATATTCCGAACGATTTCCGTGTCGATGAATTCGCTTTTGACGAAATAAGTTTGCATGTTCGAGATCAATGCAGTTAGGTGATTTTTTATGACTAGTACTAATTACCTCGTCTTGATTATTTTGTAACGCTTCGATGGACTTATGTGTGATCCATGCGATTTTCTTTTACGACGTAATTGTTTTTATCAGACCCGTGGATGTGGTGTGTTTTAATTTGATCGACGTGATCACCAATTGTTTTAAATTGATTGTCGCATTCGAAAATTTCTCAAATGCACCCAATTTTTTTTACTCGTTCACTTTTCATGTGGAAATTTTCTAACTTATACCGACCGTCGCAAGTTTGATAAGCTAGTAGTAATGTACCTTGAGGCACTTCCAAAAATTGACGGCTTGTTAATTTTTATTTATTTTTCTTTCTTT
Source organism: Glebionis coronaria (assembly GCA_025667525.1). NCBI lineage: Eukaryota > Viridiplantae > Streptophyta > Magnoliopsida > Asterales > Asteraceae > Glebionis > Glebionis coronaria. Next base: position 389,909,953 of record CM046876.1, read on the forward strand.
TTTCGCTTTCAATGGCTTCTCCTTCTAGTTATGTATTATTCTTTACTTATAAGGGTTAAAGCTACATTTAAAACATTCACTCATGGTTGTTATGTATACTCGTTGCTTTGAATTTTGTTCATCTAACATTTGTTATAAACCGCAGCGATGACTTGTCTATCTCTCACCTCTTCGCCATTTAACCGAAGACTATTGAGACGAATTAAGCGCTGGGACATCGCTTCCTAAAGGGGTAGATGATGTAGTAACCCGAACTTTAAAATAAACATTTAGACCGAGTTCTAATACTATTTCTAATATTCGGACCAATATTTATTAATCGACTTTTATTTGTCATGATCATTTTTGCGAATAATATTGAGTTCTCGGCTAACCGGCAAGGTTAAGGCTTTAGAGTCATTTATTATTAATCTACAAAGTCTATGTCCGCCATCGACCGTGAGGATTTTCGTTATGACATAGAAATATTTTCTATTGTCGTCGTTTTAATTTCTCGTTTTACGCGCATTCTTCGTAATTGACGCTAAACCTTTAGAAGGCGTTCGTTTATATAAAGTGTTAATATATTTTATTAACATATTTTAAATAATAAGCCACATTTATTTATCGAAATATTAATCTTCTCAGAATGTCGAAGTTTTTATTTTATATTGATAGTTTATTTTTTGAGTTTAACAGGTATCTTTCAAAGCGAGTAACTTTTAAAATATCGGGTTTCGACAATACCCGCTTTATCATATGGTGAGTCAAAGTCTAAACTATTACCTTACTATTTTTTTAAAATCACAAAGTTTGTAAACGTGTTATGTCATGAAAAAATCTACAAACACACGTGTCTTCTCTTATGAATAATATAGATCTCATGTATCTCATTTGATACATAACAAGTTTCTTATGGTCTTCCTTGGAGATCTTCTTGCCGAACATCTACTACACCAAACAAATTCCATAAAAACGTTTACTAGTCATTTTACACAAGTTTGAGGTTTAGTCTTGATCTAGCAAACATATCTTGTATATTACATCCAAAGGCTAGTGCTCATATCTCTTGTCTTCTTTTTGACGTGAGAACCACAACCCTTCACCACACAATTTATATAACATTTTCTAACTATTTTAGTGTTATATGAAAGGTTTAATGGCTAGTTGTTCTTCGTATTATCTCTTTGTTTTAAACAAGCTTCATTAATAAACACTGGAGATCAATTAAGGGATGAAGTTAGACATGGATTTACATGTACTTGAGTTATAAGCTTGAATTGGAGTGTTGGTTTTAGAAGCAAAGATTGATTGGTTTTACTTGATGTTATATTTTCAACTATCCATTGTAAGGATCATTCTTATCCTTTCATTTTCTTGTCCATATCTTAAAGGTATATGTATGTAAATGTAATTTATCATTTTGCTTCTACAAATAATATTTTTAATAGTTTATTTAAGATATTGGACATTGTGCATGAATTTTTAACAAAAATATGCAAGCTAGACAAGTCTTGGGTTAAGTTGTAATAGCTAAAAAATTGGCAATAGCTAATTCGTGTAGTCTTGATGACATCAGTAGGTATGGACCTTGGGTTAATATATGGGGTTATAGTTTATTGTTTTGTGGTGATTTTGCCTAGTAGGTCGTCCCGTGGCGATTTCCGAAGAGAAAATTATAACCAAAATAGTGAAGCAAGGTCAACATCTGACCTGCTGTAAAGATGGGTTGGTTTCTCATAAAAATTTTATACTGACCTATGATTATGTAAAACTAAAAGTTTTAGATAAAATCATGAAGAACTAGAATCAATTAGATAGTTTACAAGTTCCTTAAGGTTTTAAAATGGCGACCAAAATGGTGAGAATGAAATTGGCAGCTAAAAACAACCAACTCCTCTAAGTAATAAAATTGATAAATGAGCTATTATAAATATAAATTAGGGGAAATTGAACTTTTAATAAGTAAATCACATGAGTTAAGAATAATATTGGTAAAAATAACTCACTTAAATGATTTACGATTCAGGCGATATGATCTATTTAACGAGACATGTCGTGAAAAATGTAAGAATTAGGCTATATTTAATTAACGTAAATGTGAGGATTTTTATAAAAACCAAACTGGTAGGAGCCACGTTTTGGGAAATATTGATGTAGGTAAATCGTACACGTTTTAGGAAAAACGCGTATAAGCGACAAGTATTAAGTCTTACGATTTAGGAAAAGCGTAAAACCGAATAAATGCGGGTTCGTTCTCGAAGGAGGTGTGTGGATTAATGTGCCAAATATATAAAATCAAGTTTGGATTAGTGACGTTTTTGGTTTAGAAGAGAAAAAGTAAAGACGAGCTACGACTACGATTAAACTACGACGTATTGACGTAAAACGATGACGTAATTACGTAAAACGTGACGAAATTAAAAATTAAACCTAAAAATTAATTAAAAGATTAAACTAAGTCTAAAATAATATAAATAAGAATAAAAATCCAACAAATATATTTTAAAACCTTTTAATAATTAAATATTCAAATTTAAATGCTAATTAAAGCCCTAAAATTAAATATAATTAAGAAAATGGCCAAAATATTATTTTATTGAACAAATAACTTACTTATATTATTTAAAGACTAAAAAGTACTTTTCCTAAATTTTAAAAACTAATTTCTATTTTTAAAACACTAAAAACTATTTTTCAACCAAAATAATCATAAAAAATAATAAGATAATGCTAAAAATAATTTGACAATTTTAAAAATCCTAATTTATGCTATTGAACAGTAGAAAAATGAAAAAGTTTGAAAAATGTAAAATTTTGCACTAAAAGACAAAACAGTTTATAATTAAACCCTAATTAAACTAAATTTAATTCTAGAAATTAATTAAAAAGTGAACAGTGAAATAATTTTAGACTAAAAATCTTAAAATGTTTTCCTAAATATAAGAAAAATTTTAAAACTGAAAAATATTAATTTCCTACACTAAAAGACAAAAACAGAATATTTAAAAAGTAATTTAAAATGCTATTTAATCTAAATATTAAAAGAATAGTAACTGAAAAATTAATTAAACAGAAAAATCACAAATAAAATAAGAAAAATAATGCAACTGGTTTGAAGTCCTAAAACCTATTTTAAGTCACTAAAGACAAAAAATCTAAAAACTGAAAGTGACACTTGGACTCTTTTGTCTTTTTGCTTGGCAGGGGGAACTTTAAAACAGGCAATGGGAACTTGGTTCCCACTGGTAGAACAAAAAACAAGGTCTGGTGAGATGTGAGCTTAGGAAAGCTCATTGTGAGGATTTTCTTTGGACAATGGGGCACCCCTACACTCAGTGGAGTGTAGGGAGTCTAGTAGAGGAATAAAACACACAAGCACTTAACAAAAATTGCACAAAAAACGGCAAAAACAGTCATTGTGTATGCTGATGGGGCTGTGGTGAACAGTGGACTGGTGTTCTTGGCAATTGGATGAATTTCAAAGCTTCAAATCTCAATCACAGCATTACCAAATCACAAACAAAGTTAATAAAATCCTAGATTGACCTATTATCTAACTGGTTACAAGATTTCAAGGCAAGTTTCCAATAAAGCCAACAGGAAAGTAGACTTTACTGATTTTAACTACTTGGGCCAAGTTTTAAACATGCAATGTCTGTTTTACTAACTATATAACTCAATCAAACACTCAACTACAAACTAAGAGGCAAGGTTTAGCAAATATTAGCCTATTATGTCACCTAACAAACCCTTAATCCACTAAACCAAACACCCCTTTAAAAAACAGAAACTTAAAATTAACACACCTAATCTATTTCAAAATGACTTAAACTGATTCAAACCTACTTAAGCATGCATACAATCATCAAATGAGCATAAACAAACCATCAACAACAATAATAACACAGATTCATGCACTTTCACATATATTCAAGTAACACAATCAAAATCCAATTAATTGGGTTCAAGCCAAAGATACCTAGCTGATGCCTTCAAATAAATGGATTGAGAAGCTGCCAAAGAATAAGTAGAGAAAGCCCTTTGGTGGAATCTTAAAAAGACCCAAGGCTGGACATGTCTTCAAAAATGAAAGAAGGGGATGGAAATGAATGAATGATGGATTCTCTTGTTCCTGCACAACACCACCAAACAATGAACAAACTAGCAGCTTGTATAAGCTGCTTCCACAAGCTTGTCAAGCTTGTGGTGGTAACTTATACAAACAGTAAGGATGAATAAAAAATGAAAATAAGATTTGTGTGAAAAATCTTTGAAAAACTAATTTTTTTGAAACCAACTAACTTTGATCAAAAGTTTTCAGCAAAGAGATAATTAACATGTAAACTCCACTTTCACTTCATAAACATGCTAAAACTCAAATTTTGGAAAAAAGCTTTTTCGGAAAAAACAGATTTTGAAACGAATTCCTTTGAAAAGTATTACCTAAGTTTGCATAAAAGTAAATTTTACACTACAAAAAACAGGAAATGGAACTCAGTTATTGAAAAGCTAAAACTTTCATTTTCATTAATTGTTTAAAATTTTTTAAAATAACTGGAACAGAAATAAGGGACACAAGTCGTCCACTTATATAGTACAAAGAGGAAGGTTCTAGTCTATCAAACCCTAGCTAACTGATATTCCATCCTTGCCCTTGGTCAACAAATTTGAAATTGGTCTTCATGCCTCATGTGATTGTCCTTGGTTGACAACTTGGAATAAATGATCTTGGACGTTGAGGAGTACTTTGTGTGACAACCGTGGTTTTGAGGTTCGTCACTTGGTCTTACTTTTAGGTTATTTGATGTGTGACTACTTGATTTTTGTGCTTACGTGTTTATTTTGTGTGAACGAGGTTGGTGTGATTATCGTTTATGAGTATAGAGTACTCATAAGTAAATCGAGGAACGGATAATTCATGTTCATGAGATCACAAGTGGTGACTATGAAATGAAAATGGTGATATTGTGGTGTTTACGTATACGTATAAGTATTATAGTAATAATATTTTTTTTAGGATTTACGGTTTAGCATTTAGAGGTCTCGGGTTAGGTAATTATCCATATGAATATTTTTCGGGATGGTTTTAAGTCATTTAGGACTTAAATATAAAGTTTATTTCAAAATTTGAGATTTATTATAAAAGTGTATATTTTACGTCTTTTACGGTAAAACGCGTAAATTTGACTAGTTTTACGGTTTTAAGGTTTTGGAAGTTTTAGGAGCTGAAATAAATTAAGGTAAATTAAGGTAATATTAATAAGATATTAATTAACAATAAAAAGAAAAAAAATAAAGAAAAAAACGAAATTAGGGGTGTTTGGGTCGGTTTAGAAGAGAAAAAAAGGAAGAAAAGGAAAAAAAAGGAAAGTGGGCTTTGGGTTGGACTAGGATTCACCCATACACTATATAATGTATATACTAAACCAAATTCATTATTTTTCTCCTGGAGATGAAGGAAATTCGTGAGTCTTATAAAAATTAGGGTTCTTCATAAAATTTGGGGGTTTTCATAAATCCAAGGTAAATCTTCAAATCCCTTTTTAATTAAATTGTTTTTATGTTTTCTTTAATAATCTTATGATGGATTTAGGTTAGGGTTTAATATAAAAACAGTAAATTAATGTTGTATTAATCATAATATGATGATTACATAAATTAGGGCTTGTAATTAGAGGGATTAGGGTTAATTAATGAGGTTGATTTTGTTAAACCCGTTTTTAAAAACTGGGCAGATTTTTGAGTAAATTGTTTTGATCATATCGGGAGTTCTATAAACTCTTATTTTACGATCAAAGTACCCCTGGAAAGATATTTGAAGTGGCTTTCCAATGCAAGAAACGAGAACTAAATTGGAGGTCGGGAAGTGGGTCAAAAACAGGTTACAACAGTCGGAGGTCAAAACAGTTTTGAATTCAGCCTGTTTTCTTTTTAAGTTTTGGGTTGTTTGGGGCACTTAGGGTTGCATTGGGATCTTCTCACGAACGTGAGAGATGGTTTATATATTGTAGTTAATATCTGCACTTGGGCTAAGGTGGTGGTTTAGGGTAAGACCCCTTAATGGTAACAAACTTTTAGCACGTTTAAAATCAGGAAATCTGGAATGACGAAAGTAGATATATATATATCGGGGCCTTAACAGTAGCGTTAAGGTTAGGGCAAGTGGGAGGTGTTAGCCAACATATTTAAGGGTGTGAATATTCCTTTTACAGAAACCATGGGTAGGTTTAAGTGGGCGTTTGACCTAAAATTTTGAGACCTAAAACTGGGACTGTTTTGTGTAAAATTATGAACGGGATAGCTATTAAACTTAACCAAGTTAGGGACTTGTTAAGGAAGGGTAATGGGGTGATTAGAACTTAACAATGAGGTAATTATATGGGAATAGGCTAGATTTCCATCATAGGTTGATGAGCCATCTTGGTGGTTGGTTCGGGTATTGATTGTGTGTTTTTGGTTTGTTAGCTCGTTGCTAAGTGTGAGGACTTGTGAAGAAGCAATCAGGTGAGTTTCATAGTCCCATGTTTACAATTGATTTTGACTTCCAGATGGGATGGAAGAGACACTGTGTTGAGTTATTTATAAATTGTTGCTGTGAATGTTTTTATGGTTGTGATGGACTTGTGTGTACATTATGTGATTAACTGCTATGTGATTCTTGATTGTGTATGATTTGGATCGAGGGACACGTGCCGTCTCAGTTCTTGTGGTTTGACAAGGTAGTGGCCTTGTGGTTTGACAAGGTAGTGGCCTTGTGGTTTGACAAGGTAGTGGCCTTGTTGTTTGGCAAGGTAGGAGCCTTGGATTTTGGTTTGGTATGATTAATCTTGAATGTTAGTTGTTAATGCATATTTGTAACACATTGTCCATATGTTCTTTTGTTGATGGTGGTTATTCACAACTTATAACTGTTTTGGCGTTGGAGTCTAAACCTATGACTCTCACCAACTTTATGTTGACGTGTTTTAGTGTCTCTTTCAGGTGAGAATGTGGTTAAGCTTGAGGATAGAAGTGGCTAGACTTGGATGCCTTAGGATTGCATATAGAAGGAGATCCCCGTTCCTTCTTAGTTTACCTTTATGTTTTTTTGATAAGTGATACATGTTGGCACCTATATGTTTGTTTGGTTTATGTTTATTGTTTGTCTTGGGTAAGTGGTAGGACTGTTACCTACTTACCTAGAATCCTGCATTGTTGAGATATTGTCATGACATTTGTGTCGCCATTTATGACATTATATTTGCATTTTAGTCTTCTCTATAGAGACACCATTTGTTGTGATGATATCCATACGTCGCGCCCCATATTTCGCCATTGGTGGGGTGTGACAGAATGGTATCAGAGACAATGGTTATAGAGAATTAGGTTGCCTAGTCGCGTAGCCTAGTCTATAGCTTAAGGGTCCCTGCATATAGGCGTCATAGGAGTATGTGTGCATTTTATTATAATTGATGTGTTTGAATGTTATTTATTGTGATGTTTTGACTGGTATGAATTGAACCATAGTAAATTCATACTTAGCCACATGTTATTTTCTTTTCGAGTTGTGAGTAGTGCGGGTTTAACCATGATCGTCCACGCTAGTCATTGTCGTATTTTACTTATAATGTACATTATAGTACATAATTTGGTACATAGTAGTTTCTATCTTTTGTTGGGTTATTTTATGTACCTGAGGGGTATTATTTTCTTTTGATGTTTAAGTCATGTTCCCTAAGAATCATGTGGTGGTTCGAGTTATTAGGAGTAGGTGAATATGAAGGACCTTATGCTATTTCCACTCTTATGGGCGACATGACTTATAACTGATTATGTTTTCGTTTTGGATTTAGTCTAGGCTGTTTTAGCTAGACTATGGATTTCTGTATTCCAAGAGTTTTATTATGTTATTTTATTGATGGAGTTTTGGACCTTATTGGTTATGTGGTTATGAGCTTATGTGAGTAGATAGATTTATGTGTTATATGTTGTATTGATTCTTATAAGTGTCATCATAGGAGGGAGTGCATCGGGGAAAGGGTAATTGTATAAGTATGATGGCCAACATAGTTATACAAGTACCACAACTTCAATGGGTTCTCAAGTATGATTGCATGAAAGAGGATTAGTACATGCTTGTATATGGTGAGATGTAGATATTGGGTATACGTATAATATATGGGTTTATGTAACGGCTTCCTACGATATGGCTATTTTTATTAGTGTGTTATATGTTTTGGGTTATAGTTGTGTTGTGTGATTTTGGGGTCACACGATATGGGTTGGTTTTGGAGGTGGGTTTTATGCTTTGTTGTGGCACGGTGAGATGGTGATCACTCGTGTGGAAAAACGAGTGTATGACGTGATTGGTTGATCCGACATGTATGGTATCAGTATGTTTTGGGTGATTTAATAGGTATATATATGCGGATGTTTATATACTACTATGTGTTAAGTTATGGTATATGGTCATTCACTAGTTATTATAACTTGAACGTACCTTGTGTTTGTTCGTGTTTTATGGTGCTGGAGTTGATGGATTTTCAACAACGTTTCGATTTTTTTTGAACTGTGTCTTGTAGCGTATTCTTTGAGTTCATATTTCACGTGTACGTTTTAAAATTTTTTCTGGGTTTTAAGTCCGTTGAAATAAATGGAGATTTCTTTTGGGATAATGAAATCTTTTGGGTTGAGTCTTACATTTCTTTTGGTTGGTATATGGAAAAAGGGGGGACTTGGAAATCTACTATAGAGTTAGATAGTTGGTTGTATTCGGTAAAATAAGGGTAAGGTGTTGGAGTCATGTTTGAAACAAGATGTAACATAAGTGTTTTTTTTATCAACACTTATCTATTTCAAATTCTAAAAGACTTTCTTTAAAATAAAGCGAAGTAAAATTTCTTTCTACTTACATAGTTTATATAATCGGATTTAACCGATTCATGGCATTTATAGTTATTGATACAAGGTTAAAAGGAGTTTATGAATATTTCACATACAATTATATCTTTCATTGAAAAGGATTGCATTGATCACTAAGTCTATTCTTTAGTTTTTAAAACAACTAGCATAAAACTGTTTTGGTCATAACTTGTTCGTTTTTAGAGCTTTTTTAGTGATTCAAAAGCCAAAAACTATGTACTCGGAACGTACTTTTCAAATATTCAGAATGTATAGTCATGAGAGGTCAGTGGACTGGTCGGAATTGTTGTACAAGTGTCGGGTTCAAGGTTGAGTTTGAATAGTAGTTTTATTTTTATGATTTGGGATGCACGGGATACCTAGTCTTTGAGTTGAGTTTTGAGATCGTCTAGAAGGTTGTTTGTAGATGGTTTGAGTCACATAGATGTGGGGAGGTAAGGAAAAAAAAAATTTTAAAATATATATATATATATATATATATATATATATATATATATATATATATATATATATATATATATATATATATATATATTCTTTTGGAAAGTCGATCTTTTGCACGGTTTAAATAATATGTCACGGGGCGTAATATGTTTTGGTTGCCATTGGGTGTTTCTTGGATTATTTTTCGTTGTCATGGGTCATTTGGAATTGATACATGCTTTGGGTTTGAGTTTTCTTTAGAGTCTCGTGGTTTTTGATTCGTTTTAATTGGTGCACGTGAAATGTCGTTAGTTATCCGTGGGTTTAATTCGTCGATCGTATCTGGTGTATTCAGGATGTAGTTTTGGTTTTGTATGGTTTAGGAGCGTTGAGGTAGAACCATGAATAGAGCAAGTAGGAGAAGTGAGAGGAGTTGTAGTTAGTGTCATCCAAGGAAATCGTTGATGGAGTGAATTAAGAACAAGAGCTGTTAGAAATTGCAAGGAATTTATTCGTATTGCCGCTAAGAGAGGGTGTGAGGAGGACATAGTTGAAATTGCTAAGGATCTTGTATGAACGCTTTGGGTTTACGGTTATGCATTTGGCTTCGCCAAAGCACTAGCGGTTTTCATGGAGTCAATGAATCGAGTGTGCATGAACGTCTATAAACGAGTTGTCATCGGGAGCATCGACGACATCTTGATCTACTCAAATCTTAGAAGGAGGATGAGGCGAATTATGTGTTGGTTTTGGAGTTGTTAGTAAAGGGAATGAAACGTGAGATTTTCAAGTGTGAGTTTTAGGATTTAGTTGGCCAGGACTAGTAGTCAGAGATGATGGCATATCGTGGAACCAGCAAGGGGCGAAGTGAAGAAGGACGAGGAAGCATTTTGGAGGCTGAAGAGGTGGATTGGATGATGCGCAGATCTTGGCATTATCGGAAGGACTGGATGAATTCGCGAAGCATGACGATACGTGGAGCAGGGATTTGGACGCGTACGAGGACGACAAAGAAAGGCGATCGCTTATACGTTGCAGGAACTGAAGATTTGGAAGAACTGGATAGACTTAGTTAGTGGAGCTGGACTGTTATATCTGCCTAGAATGCTAGAGGCATTTGGTGTACGAGACGTGGAGAATGATCTATACGGATCATGAACGTCTCCAACACACATTCAATCATCTTGATTGAACATTTGGCAAAGGTGATGGGTGGAGTTAATTGATGAAAGAAAATTGCAAGGCCAAGTACCATCTGGGAAAGGCAAGCATGGTCGATGAGACATGGAATAAGAAGGATGAGGTGAAGCTGAGACGAAGTTGAACTATAGGGATGATGTATTAGAGTGGTTTGGATGAAGGATGTGGGTTGCACGAGTTGAGTTGTCTAAAGCAGTGAACGCGTCAACATTTATGTTGCGTGGCTTGGACAATCGTAAGGATGAAAGGGACGTAGACTATACTTCCTACATGGATAGGAGTAGTTTAGAAAGGGCGATGTAAGGACGAAGTTGGTGGAAGGGATACATAATTCGGTGGGGGATTAAGTACGATGAGAGTTGGGTGATAGTCGATAGACTGACTAATTCATCACCTATTTCAAAAGGAATGAGAAGTCACGTAGTTGGGAAGTTGGAAGAATTAATGGATATGTGAAAGACCGTCATAGGTCACTTTGTAAGGAAATTAGAATTTAAAGTAGTTTGGGATACGGACTGAAGGGAGTTGATGAACGTAATTGGACATGGGTGATTGATTTAGAGGTAGTTTGGAAACTCGTTAGCGATGGCTGAGTTTTCATATAATGATAGTTATCATACTAGAAGTCGATAAATGCAATTTGAGGCACGATATGGAAGGATAGGGTGAGTTGTCCTCATTGTGGACTAGAATTGGTAAAAGAGGCTACTAATGTGGGAATGGTATTTGTGGACAGAATGAGAGCAACAAGGGATGCTATGTAGAAAAGGAGGAAACCACTAGATTTAGTGACAAAGTTATGTATGGAGTTTCACCCATAGTAACGGGTGGTATGATTTGGAAAGATGCAAGTGTTGATGTAGAGTTTTGTAGGTCCATTTATGATCTTTGGGAAGATCAGACCATTAGCTTATGAGCATAGAATTACCTGGGGGAAATGAGTTGTATACATCATACATTTCATGTATTGGGGTTAGTAAATGTTGTTTGAGGATGCATATTTGCATGTCCGGTTATTCGGTTTTGTGCTAATAAGGGTCTTTGTTTTATCGAAGAGTCATTGCGAGATTTATTGGCTGTGAGGTCAAGAGTTTGGCAATGGGTTTAATTATTTTTGGTTTGTACATGTGGTATCTTGAAACTTGAACTGAAGTTCACGTGGAAATGAGAGGAGATCATTTAGAACAAGTATCCTCGTGTGATTTGTTGTCTGTGTGTTGATCCTAAGGAGTAAATCTCGGGACGAGATTTCTATTAGGAGGGAGTGATGTGACAACCGTGGTTTTGAGGTTCGTCACTTGGTCTTACTTTTAGGTTATTTTATGTGTGACTACTTGATTTTTGTGCTTACGTGTTTATTTTGTGTGAACGAGGTTGGTGTGATTATCGTTTATGAGTATAGAGTACTCATAAGTAAATCGAGGAACGGTTAATTCATGTTCATGAGATCACAAGTGGTGACTATGAAATGAAAATGGTGATATTGTGGTGTTTACGTATACGTATAAGTATTATAGTAATAGTATTTTTTTTAGGATTTACGGTTTAGCATTTAGAGGTCTCGGGTGAGGTAATTATCCATATGAATATTTTTCGGGATGGTTTTAAGTCATTTAGGACTTAAATATAAAGTTTATTTCAAAATTTGAGATTTATTATAAAAGTGTATATTTTACGTCTTTTACGGTAAAACGCGTAAATTTGACTAGTTTTACGGTTTTGAGGTTTTGGAAGTTTTAGGAGCTGAAATAAATTAAGGTAAATTAAGGTAATATTAATAAGATATTAATTAACAATAAAAAGAAAAAAAATAAAGAAAAAAACGAAATTAGGGGTTTTTGGGTCGGTTTAGAAGAGAAAAAAAGGAAGAAAAGGAAAAAAAAGGAAAGTGGGCTTTGGGTTGGACTAGGATTCACCCATACCCTATATAATGTATATATTAAACCAAATTCATTATTTTTCTCCTGTAGATGAAGGAAATTCGTGAGTCTTATAAAAATTAGGGTTCTTCATAAAATTTGGGGGTTTTCATAAATCCAAGGTAAATCTTCAAATCCCTTTTTAATTAAATTGTTTTTATGTTTTCTTTAATAATCTTATGATGGATTTAGGTTAGGGTTTAATATAAAAACAGTAAATTAATGTTGTATTAATCATAATACGATGATTACATAAATTAGGGCTTGTAATTAGAGGGATTAGGGTTAATTAATGAGGTTGATTTTGTTAAACCCGTTTTTAAAAACTGGGCAGATTTTTGAGTCAATTGTTTTGATCATATCGGGAGTTCTATAAACTCTTATTTTACGATCCAAGTACCCCTGGAAAGCTATTTGAAGTGGATTTCCAATGCAAGAAACGAGAACTAAATTGGAGGTCAGGAAGTGGGTAAAAAACAGGTTACAATAGTCAGAGGTCAAAACAGTTTTGAATTCAGCCTGTTTTCCTTTTAAGTTTTGGGTTGTTTGGGGCACTTAGGGTTGCATTGGGATCGTCTCACGAACGTGAGAGATGGTTTATATATTGTAGTTAATATCTGCACTTGGTCTAAGGTGGTGGTTTAGGGTAAGACCCCTTAATGGTAACAAACTTTTAGCACATTTAAAATCAGGAAATCTGGAATGACGAAAGTAGATATATATATATATATATATATATCGGGGCCTTAACTGTAGCTTTAAGGTTAGGGAAAGTGGGAGGTGTTAGCCAACGTATGTAAGGGTGTGAATATTCCTTTTACAGAAACCATGGGTAGGTTTAAGTGGGCGTTTGACCTAAAGTTTTGAGACCTAAAACTGGGACTGTTTTGTGTAAAATTATGAACGGGATAGCTATTAAACTTAACCAAGTTAGGGACTTGTTAAGGAAGGGTAATGGGGTGATTAGAACTTAACAATGAGGTAATTATATGGGAATAGGCTAGATTTCCATCATAGGTTGATGAGCTATCTTGGTGGTTGGTTCGGGTATTGATTGTGTGTTTTTGGTTTGTTAGCTCGTTGCTAAGTGCGAGGACTTGTGAAGAAGCAATCAGGTGAGTTTTATAGTCCCATGTTTACAATTGATTTTGACTTCCAGATGGGATGGAAGAGACACTGTGTTGAGTTATTTATAAATTGTTGCTGTGAATGTTTTTATGGTTGTGATGGACTTGTGTGTACATTATGTGATTAACTGCTATGTGATTCTTGATTGTGTATGATTTAGATCAGGGGACACGTGCTGTCTCAGTTCTTGTGGTTTGACAAGGTAGTGGCCTTGTGGTTTGACAAGGTAGTGGCCTTGTGGTTTGACAAGGTAGTGGCCTTGTTGTTTGGCAAGGTAGGAGCCTTGGATTTTGGTTTGGTATGATTAATCTTGAATGTTAGTTGTTAATGCATATTTGTAACACATTGTCCATATGTTCTTTTGTTGATGGTGGTTATTCACAGCTTATAACTGTTTTGGCGTTGGAGTCTAAACCTATGACTCTCACCAACTTTATGTTGACGTGTTTTAGTGTCTTTTTCAGGTGAGAATGTGGTTAAGCTTGAGGATAGAAGTGGCTAGACTTGGATGCCTTAGGATTTCATATAGAAGGAGATCCCCGTTCCTTCTTAGTTTACCTTTATGTTTTTTTGATAAGTGATACATGTTGGCACCTATATGTTTGTTTGGTTTAAGTTTATTGTTTGTCTTGGGTAAGTGGTAGGACTGTTACCTACTTACCTAGACTCCTGCATTGTTGAGATATTGTCATGACATTTGTGTCGCCATTTATGACATTATATTTGCATTTTAGTCTTCTCTATAGAGTCACCATTTGTTGTGATGATATCCATACGTCGCGCCCCATATTCCGCCATTGGTGGGGTGTGACACTTTGGGAGCAAGGAAATGTGCTTAGCCGTTGATCTTGTCTCCTTCATGGGAATTGGGGGAAAGGGACGTGAGCAGGGGTGGCTCCACAGTCACATGGGGATGTTGGGATGGGTTAAAAAAAGTGGGTTAAGGTGAGAAGAGGGTGAATTACTGATCTGGACTTTTGGGTAAATTTCCCCTTTGATTTAGTTAATATTGGGATTAGGGTTTATAAGGTGGAATTAGGGGTGGATTAGGGGTAGGGGATGAACAGGGAATGTTTCCCACGTAAATTGGTTTAAAATAGATTAATAAATTAATCTGTTTAGTTAAGTAAAAGTGGGATCGAATGTGGCATGTGGAGGGGTTGTGATTGGCTGATGGGAGTTGGGTGGTGACGTGTAAGAAGTTGAGTGGTGGGGAGAGGTTTGTTTGTCTGCCCAAAACAGTCCCCCATGTATCATACTTTCTTCAAATAAAGATTGGCAGCTCAAATTCCAAAATCCCTTTGTAATTAGTTTGAGGCAATTACAAAATCAGTCCTTCTCTTTTATAAAGGAAGAAACAAGGACTATTTATGTAATAAGGACATTCTTAAAGGGCTTGTTTTGTCAATTCTTCAAACATGGAGGATTTCTTCTTGCAAAATATAATTTCTCCAAGGACCAATTGTGACAAATCTTCTAAGATGAGGGACCAATGTTGCCAATCTTAAAAACTTCAAGGACTTCATAGGAAAATCATGATTCGGGTCCGGTTCTTTGTGCGGCTTCGTTTCCCGTGTTCGTTTTTGCTTCATTCTTGTAATCTTTTGGTGAATTCACGATATCCGTACCTGAAATACACAATGAACAAACACAAGCACATTTTGGGGTATTTTGATGATATTTTAAGCGTTTTAAGCCCGATTTGGACGATGAGACTATGTATAAATACAGTCTCATCACTCCCCCATACTAAACCATTGCCGTGTACCCATGCAATGCTAGAATTAAGTATCATAGCACTTCCAAAATTTATTTTATGATGACATTTATTGAAAACGTAAACATAAATAAACTACTACCCGTGTTTTAGACATAATGTATTGTTTTCATCACGATTAAGTGACTTTTGGGATCATAGAACAAGAACACGTAAATGCTTCGTTAGAAATAATTTCGTCGTCCTCGATTTTCACCCAATTCCATGCTAAGCGTGCAACGAGATCATTGTTTTTATAAGTTAGCAACACGAACACATCTCATGAGTGTTAATTACGAACCTAAACTCCCTTATTCCTACTTGGTATCTCTTATATTTTATTTTTGTCTTAATGATCACGAGGATACATCATTGACTTATGCGTGAATAGAGATTAAGTCTAAAAATAGAGTTTTAACGGTGTAAGCAAAATCATTAAATAAATAATTCATCCTAATAGACAACGATGTCAAAAATTTAAGTCAACAAGAAGGATCGATAAACACGGTTTTATAAAGGTTTTGAACATGAGACTTATTACCAATACTTTTATACGCCCCCTAACGGAAGGGCCTTATTATCATTGGTTTACCTCCATCTTTTATTCAACTTCTCCATGAAGCTTTTATTATGACTTCGGTGTTGCCTTGCCTTTTATTATCCGCCTCATCGGTGGTTTTATTAGCCAAAGACGTATATCCTCACACTAAAGCGAATTTTGGATCTTTAAAGCTTCAAAGATTAAGGCTTGATTCACTTTCAATTTGGGCATAGATTTTTCGGCCTTGTGAGCTTCAAATTTTTGCTTAATTTAGGTGAGCACTTGAAATCTTATTATTAGGTGAAGCTTTCGATTATTCGGGTGCCAATGCTTCAAAACCGTGACGCTGGCGATACCTTAATGTTTTCCCAATTTAATTACATGGAAGCTACTAAAACAAATTAGAAACCAACAATAGTGACTAAACCGCTAAATCAATATTTATTAACAATTTATTATGCAAAAGCGTGGGAAGAATAAGCTAATAAGTATTACATAGAGGTGGCAAATCTTGCCCATTTGGATACATACGGGCACTTTTTGTCCATTTTCAAAAAAGGATGGGGCACTTTTTGCCCATTCTTTATAATGGATGGGTTAAACGGGCGCATATGTAAGAAACTAATTGGGCTTAACGGGCGCACTTGTAAAATACAAATTAGTATACTCGACGAATATTTTTTATTAAATTTTTTATCATCGGCTTTCAAACAAGTATTTTTATTTTTTAATTGTAAGATTTTATATGTTTTTTCCCATTTTTAGCTTGCGCCCGTCTAGCCCGCCTATTTTGCCCGCCCGTTTCGCCCGTGCCCATTTAGCCCGCGCCCGTTTAGCCCGCCGCCCGTTTAGCCCGTTGCCCGTTTAGCCCGCCGCCTGTGCCCGCCCGCCCGCCCGTTTTGCCACCTCTAGTATTACACATGAGATCGTGACGATTACAAGACTTATAAATAACTCTATCATTTCTCATCCTCATTTAAGAGACTTAGCCTAAAAAGTTAAGGAATCAGAGCTAAGTGCTCAACACGCACGGTCGAGTAAAAAATTACTCTTATTCTCACCATCGGAAAACCTACATTCGTGTCTTAAACACTTATGAAAAACTAGACAAATTTTAGAATTTGACCATTTTTAGCCTTATTTGCAACAAAACGATAGCAAAAAGATGAATATTTGGATAGCGTGTTGACGTGAGCAAGGTGAAGTATCTACTCACCCCCATACTAAAACTAAACATTGTCCTCAATGTTTCGAGTCTAGGGGTGAAAACACCCCCATACTAGAGACGAAGTCGAATGCTTAATCTCGAGCATGGAAAGGGTAAAACGTATAACCTAAAATCCGTTTATGAATTATGCTAATAAGATAAAAGTTAGAACATAAAAGGATATCATCGGATATCGGAATCTCCAAAGGCAACGATCGAAGCTCGAGTGATCCATAAAACGAACACGCGAGGCTTCAATGATGACGATGAACCTAATAAATCACAATCACAAACAACCACGAAACAAAGGTTGGAAGAGCACAAGTCCCCTCGTTACATTAAACTAAGAAAGCGATAATATGTACAAGGATAAGCATGAGAATCCCCCACGAGGCACCTTGTTTTTGATAACCGAGTCAAAAGCTCGACTCGAATCCCCATAAATGTGATCATTTAGGGATAATCTTGGTATGGTCATTTTTGGTGGGGCTTACATGATAAACAATGCCCAAAAGCAACCGGTACTAAGGACTAAGTCCTTAGATGATGCAAAATACCGGGATCGAAGATGGCGTCCTCGTTTTCGGATGAAAGACGAAACAACGCCACTCCAACATGAACCCCAATGAGGTAGAAGAAAATAAATGAGAAGTAGAAAGGTGGGGTAATGGGTAAGTCACTAAAATGAGCTACTCGAGGTAGACTCACACCAAGCAAACGAAAAGGTTTTCCATTTATTGCATCGGTGGAAGACCAAGATTTCCCTTTACAAGCAATTCCGGGATCGTACATCTCTTCCTCGGTGGAGAAATGTGAGGGAACATAAGGGGCTTCCCCCACACTAGATCCACACCAACCGTCGTCAAAAGGAGTAGACGAGGTGGTAGCACTCATAAAACACGGTGATGACGGAGTTAAACATGTAGAAAAATCTTTTAAAACATTTTTAATATCTTTTCCTTTCTCATCGTTTAAAAACTCTTTATGAAAACCTGATTTGATAATGTCGAAAATATTTGGCGTGTCAAATTCAAAATTAGTCGCGCTAAAAATCCTCACATTTAAGTCTTTGGTGGGAGGGGGTGGCGGATTATATAAGTTCTCAAAACGTTTATCAATAAAGAACACCGCCCCCTCGGGGTCTACATACTCGTCATCCTCATGAACGTCGATCTCATCGATTTCTTCATCAAAGATAGGCTTGTCAAACCAAGGTTTGTCATTCCCCTCCTTGAGTATCTTAGAAACTCTCTCGAAAAGATCACGATCAAGCACGAAACCATCATTCTTTTGTGGGGATTCTTGATAAGTTAAGTCCTCACGAATGTGGTAAACGTAATTCTCATTTGAGGAGTGTTGATTAGGTAACTCCTCGAGAATTGTATTTTTAGTGGTCACATGAGTTGGTTCGTCATAAAAAATAAGACGTTCCAACTCATTAAGTTCATCCTCGATTTTGGAAAGATCGACCTCACTCGTAGGTGGAAGTGAAGGCATAAGAGCTAGCTCTCGTTCAATGATTTCCTAAATCTCGGGATCAAACTCATAATTATCATACTTTCACATGTTTCTTTTTAGGAGAATCAAAAATTGCATGTGGATTTCGAAGTCCGTGATCAATCTCGGCAAAATCGCCATCGTCATCATCAAAGAAAGAGTCGATGTGAGCATTCACAACCATGGTCTTACAAGCAATAGGGCTACGCTTAGCTGACTTTTCTAAAACGAGAGGATCGATGTCGATAAAACCTTTAGCCTCAACGGGTGTTGGGCTAGGCAAAGGAGGCACTTCGATGGAGTTAGAAGTTGAAGCCTCAAAGACGTGGTCCTTCGAAGGTGGTAAAGACGAGCCCATTTTGGTCATTGTCGTGATGGCACTAACGTCGCCCTTCGGAATTGGTGTTTCACTTGTTTCGCTAAATACATCCCAAAGTGAGTTTTCATCCATAAATTTACACATACCCTTTTGAATTAGGTACACGTACTCTTTATTATTAAAATCATCATCTTTAAAACCGTTTTTCTTAATTCTTTCAAAACATGCATTAAGCCTCATTCTTTCCGCTAAAGTGAACATTTTGAAATCATTAGGATTTGAATCATTAGGTTTTGAAACCTCGGTTTTTTCATGATCATTAAAAACTTGGGATTTTCTAGCGAAAAAGTCCATCTTGTCATCCCCATATCTCATAGTAAGTCTCCCCTCGTGAACGTCGATTACGGTTCGAGACGTCGATAAGAATGGTCGACCTAAAATAATAGGACATTTAGGGTCACACTCGTAATCGGATATAACAAAATCCGCGGGAAAAACAAACTTTCCAACTTTGACATAGACATCCTCGGCTATTCCAATTGGTATAAGTGGAGTACAATTTGCAAGCTCGATTGTCATGTTCGTGGGGGTAAGTGAAGGCAATCTCATCAATTTCCATAGAGAATGAGGCATAAGATTGATGCTAGCACCTAAATCGGCAAGGGCTAAACATCCCTCAATCTCGGAAAAATCACAAGGTAATAGAAATTGGCTCGGATCCTCTTCCTTTCTCGGCATACGCCTTTTAGGTTTTTTAAGAAGGATAGAAGCACAAGTTTCTTCAAGGGTTACTTTGGTAAGGTCGATAAAACTCTCTTTTTGAACCGTGGATGGAATTTGAGGTACACGAGGGTGTGCACTCTTTTCCTTGGTCGCCACGTTCACCCCATCGACTTAGAACAATAAGACGTCTTAGAAGTCGAGGGTTCAGAAGAAGGAACAACTCGAAATCCTTCAAGGTTAGGGGTAATCACACGACCTTTCTCACGAGACGAGGCGGCTTTACATTGTTCCTTCAGATTTGCAACGGTGTCACTAGGTAACAAACTCGATGACGCACCCGAGGACTTGTTCATAATGGCCGAAAACATCTTTTTAATGTCAATTTGTCCTTGCTCAATCTTCGTTTTTTGTAATTTCAAAGTATTTGTAAAGTCGTTTTTCAAAGTACCAATTTCTCCCTCTAATCGTCTCATATTAGCCTCATTCGTTTTCATGTAATTTTGAAAATAGTTTGAGGAACTATTTTGATTAGAATTAAAGTTTCCTTGGTTTTGATTACTTCTTTGAAAATTTCCTTGATTACCACTTAAAAAATTGTTTCCTTGATTGTTGTTGTTTTGAAAACTCGAGTTTTGATTGTTGTCTCGATTTTGCCAATTCAAATTTCGACCTTGATTATAACCTTGCTTTTGATTCGAAAAATTTCCTTGTTGATTATTTCCTTGAAAGTTGTTTCGGTTTTGAAAATTGTTGCCTTGATTATAATTGCCTTGTTGTGATTGACCCGCGTTATTTTGATTAGAAAAATTGTTGTTTCCATTTAACGTACTCACATTCGACGTTTGGCCATCCGTAGCCGCACACTCGTAATAATTATGAGGTCCACCACAAAACGTACACGAAACCTCCACCGCTTTCACCGTAGCGGGAGCGTCTTTCTTTTGCATTTCAACGAGAAAAGACGTAAACACATTCGTCAATTTATCGACTTTTGCATCAACTCTCTCAATGTCGCGATTAGAACTACTAACGTTGGCGACATTGGCAACACTCGGTGCGTTGCGGAGTTGGTAAACCTTGGATCGTTTTTCGATAATTATCAATGCATCTTTCGGAGTTTTACACAAAAAGTTGCCACCGGCGGCGGAATTCAACGAATCTTGTTCTTGAAAATTAAGACCGTTGTAAAACGTATCGATTTGGTGTAACTCGGAAAAACCATGGTGAGGACATTGCCTAAGCAATTCCTTAAAACGATCCCACGCGTCTCTAAAAGATTCATTCAGTTTTTGCTCAAATTTCGTAATTTCATTCTTGAAAAACGTTGTTTTAGACGGTGGGAAAAAATAATTAACGAACTTGGAGACGAGATCCTTCCACGTAGTTATCGAATTAGGTGGCTCTTTCTCGTACCAATCCTTGGCGGAACCATCGAGCGAGTACGGAAAAAGCATATGCTTGACGACATCGGTGTCGACGTTCTTAAACTTGCTCGTGGCTAAAAGACGATCAAAATTCCGAATATGGTCGTGAGGATTATCGGCTTCACGACCTCGAAACTTCGTAGCTTGGATTAACGAAAGCATTCCGCTCTTAATCTCAAATTCTCCTCTTCGATAGCGGGAATTACGATCGCGTCTCCATAACTCTCGGTGGGTGCTTGGAGCAATTCCATCATCGAACGATTGTCGGCCATCTCCTCTACGGTCTCTTCAACAACGATATTAGGAACGTCGGTTTCTAAATCTCGTCTACGTCGTCGATTCCTTCGATTACGATTGCGTTGATTCGAAGCGTCGCTAGAATTGGAATAATCCTTCGATCGAGTGAGCATGCACTAAGCGTAGAATGGGTGGTAGCAAAGAAGATTCTTTTTGCGGTTTTTCGATTTTTTCAATTTTTTTGGTTTTTGATTGTTTTTTTAATTTTTTTGGATTTTTGATGTATTACGTAGACACAAATCTACAAATCTCCCCTCGAATCGATCTTCTCGATTAAAGGAGCCTCAAAGAATGAAAACGATCACGTGGAGTGAACGCTTTCGATGACTTTAGAACGTTGGTGGAACACCAAAATGTTCAAGAGGGTTTAATCTTGAAAACAAGCAAATATAATATACGTAGATAATACTTGGGCGGCAAACCCTCGATTAGCCCTCTTTCTCAAAACACGCACAAGCAAGCGGGGGAAACGAGGCGGCGCTAAGAACTTAAGAGCCTTTTTCACTTAGGTCGTGAAATACAACCGCCTTATACCCACCTTATAGTTTGTGTTAATCAAAATTAAGCCTCGCGAAAGTATTTCTCTATTTTGCCTTTAAACTTTTGCTTTGGATTCGAATACAATGATCGAGTGATGAAATCCCGAATCAAGGTTGCGTTTTCACGCTTTTAGAGTACTTGTATATTTATTGTTCTACGTAAGTACAATATAGTAATATATTCACAAGAAAAACGAAAAAGATAATGGATATCTACAATATAGTAAAAGATTGTTGTGTGTTTAATTTAGGAAAACTAAACACGATTTATTTGGATAATATAATATAGTAATAGAAAATAACAAAAATGAGTATGTACGATATTCACGCTTTCCAAAATTTGAAAAGCAAAAACACACTACTCACACAAACACGATACTAATAATGGCAACACTAAACACCTCCCCGTAGCGGCGCCAAAAATTTGATGTAGGTAAATCGTACACGTTTTAGGAAAAACGCGTATGAGCGGCAAGTATTAAGTCTTACGATTTAGGAAAAACGTAAAACCGAATAAATGCGGGTTCGTTCTCGAAGGAGGTGTGTGGATTAATGTGCCAAATATATAAAATCAAGTTTGGATTAGTGACGTTTTTGGTTTAGAAGAGAAAAAGTAAAGACGAGCTACGACGTATTGACGTAAAACGATGACGTAATTACGTAAAACGTGACGAAATTAAAAATTAAACCTAAAAATTAATTAAAAGATTAAACTAAGTCTAAAATAATATAAATAAGAATAAAAATCCAACAAATATATTTTAAAACCTTTTAATAATTAAATATTCAATTTTAAATGCTAATTAAAGCCCTAAAATTAAATATAATTAAGAAAAAAGCCAAAATATTATTTTATTGAACAAATAACTCACTTATATTATTTAAAGACTAAAAAGTAATTTTCGTAAATTTTAAAAACTATTTTTCTATTTTTAAAACACTAAAAACTATTTTTAAACCAAAATAATCATAAAAAATAATAAAATAATGCTAAAAATAATTTGACAATTTTAAAAATCCTAATTTATGCTATTTAACAGTAGAAAAATGAAAAAGTTTGAAATATGTAAAATTTTGTACTAAAAGACAAAACAGTTTATAATTAAACCCTAGTTAAACTAAATTTAATTCTAGAAATTAATTAAAAAGTGAACAGTGAAATAATTTTATACTAAAAATCTTAAAATGTTTTTCTAAATATAAGAAAGATTTTAAAACTGAAAAATATTAATTTCCTACACTAAAAGACAAAAACAGAATATTTAAAAAGTAATTTAAAATGCTATTTAATCTAAAAAAATTAAATGAACAGTAACTAAAAAATTAATTAAACAGAAAAATCACAAATAAAATAAGAAAAATAATGAAACTGGTTTGAAGTCCTAAAACCTATTTTAAGTCACTAAAGACAAAAAATCTAAAAACTGAAAGTGACACTTGGACTCTTTTGTCTTTTTGCTTGGCAGGGGGAACTTTAACACAGGCAGTGGGAACTTGGTTCCCACTGGTAGAACAAAAAACAAGGTCTGGTGAGATGTGATCTTAGGAAAGCTCTTTGTGATGATTTTCTTTGGACAATGGGGCACCCCTACACTCAGTGGAGTGTAGGGAGTCTAGTAGAGCAATAAAAAACACAAGAACTTAACAAAAATTGCACAAAAAACGGCCAAAACAGTCACTGTGTTTGCTGATGGGGCTGTGGTGAACAGTGGACTGGTGTTCTTGGCAATTGGATGAATTTCAAAGCTTCAAATCTCAATCACAACATTACCAAATCACAAACAAAGTTAATAAAATCCTAGATTGACCTATTATCTAACTGGTTACAAGATTTCAAGGCAAGTTTCCACTAAAGCCAACAGGAAAGTAGACTTTACTGATTTTAACTACTTGGGCCAAGTTTAAAACATGCAATGTCTGTTTTACTAACTATATAACTCAATCAAACACTCAACTACAAACTAAGAGGCAAGGTTTAGCAAATATTAGCCTATTATGTCACCTAACAAACCCTTAATCCACTAAACCAAACACCCCTTTAAAAATCAGAAACTTAAAATTAACACACCTAATCTATTTCAAAATGACTTAAACTGATTAAAACCTACTTAAGCATGCATACAATCATCAAATGAGCATAAACAAACCATCAACAACAATAATAACACAAATTCATGCACTTTCACATATATTCAAGTAACACAATCAAAATCCAATTAATTGGGTTCAAGCCAAAGATACCAAGCTGATGCCTTCAAATAAATGGATTGAGAAGCTGCAAAAGAATAAGTAGAGAAAGCCCTTTGGTGGAATCTTAAAAAGACCCAAGGCTGGACATGTCTTCAAAAATGAAAGAAGGGGATGGAAATGAATGAATGATGGAGTCTATTGTTCCTACACAACACCACCAAACAATGAACAAACTAGCAGCTTGTATAAGCTGCTTCCACAAGCTTGTCAAGCTTGTGGTGGTAACTTATACAAACAGTAAGGATGAATAAAAAATGAAAATAAGATTTGTGTGAAAAATCTTTGAAAAACTATTTTTTTTGAAACCAACTAACTTTGATCAAAAGTTTTCAGCAAAGAGATAATTAACATGTAAACTCCACTTTCACTTCATAAACATGCTAAAACTCAAATTTTGGAAAAAACCTTTTTCGGAAAAAACAGATTTTGAAACGAATTTCTTTGAAAAGTATTACCTAAGTTTGCATAAAAGTAAATTTTACACTACAAAAAACAGGAAATGGAACTCAGTTATTGAAAAGCTAAAACTTTCATTTTCATTAATTGTTTAAAATTTTTTACAATAACTGAAACAGAAATAAGGGACACAAGTCGTCCACTTATATAGTACAAAGAGGAAGGTTCTAGTCTATCAAACCCTAGCTAACTGATATTCCATCCTTGCCCTTGGTCAATAAATTTGAAATTTGTCTTCATGCCTCTCATGTGATTGTCCTTGGTTGACAGCTTGGAATAAATGATCTTGGACGTTGAGGAGTACTTTGGGAGCAAGGAAATGTGCTTAGCCGTTGATCTTGTCTCCTTCATTGGAATTGCGGGAAAGGGACGTGAGCAGGGGTGGCTCCACAGTCACATGGGGATGTTGGGATGGGTTAAAAAAAGTGGGTTAAGGTGAGAAGAGGGTCTATTACTGATCTGGACTTTTGGGTAAATTTCCCCTTTGATTTAGTTAATATTGGGATTAAGGTTTATAAGGTGGAATTAGGGGTGGATTAGGGGTGGGGGATGAACAGGGAATGTTTCCCACGTAAATTGGTTTAAAACAGATTAATAAATTAATCTGTTTAGTTAAGTAAAAGTGGGATCGGACGTGGCATAGGGAGGGGTTGTGATTGGCTGATGGGAGTTGGGTGGTGAAGTGTAGAAAGTTGAGTGGTGGGGAGAGGTTTGCTTGTCTGCCCAAAACAGTCCCCCATGTATCATACTTTCTTCAAATAAAGATTGGCAGCTCAAATTCCAAAATCCTTTTGTAATTATTTTGAGGCAATTACAAAATCAGTCCTTCTCTTTTAAAAAGAATAAACAAGGACTATTTATGTAATAAGGACATTCTTAAAGGGCTTATTTTGTCAATTCTTCAAACATGGAGGATTTCTTCTTGAAAAATATAATTTCTCCAAGGACCAATTGTGACAAATCTTCTAAGACGAGGGACCAATGTTGCCAATCTTCAAAACTTCAAGGACTTTATAGGAAAATCACGATTCGGGTCCGGTTCTTTGTACGGCTTCGTTTCCCGTGTTCGTTTTTGCTTCATTCTTGTAATCTTTTGGTGAATTCACGATATCCGTACCTGAAATACACAATGAACAAACACAAGCACATTTTTGGGTATTTTGATGATATTTTAAGCGTTTTAAGCCCGATTTGGACGATGAGACTATGTATAAATACAGTCTCATCAAATATAGACTCATTTATATATTTATAATAGAATACTCGAGACCCAACCATCATGAAATATTAAGTCGACATCATTTTGGGACGTTTTAGAACCCGTAATGCATATATTGTGGACTTGGGGTCATAAAAGCCCAACATACACTTATAATGGCTATTGGGCCATTATTAGACCTAAGATTAATATTGTATTTGGAATTCAATACTGACTTTGGAATGGGCTTAGGTCACATGAACATGTAATGGGCCACTAATGGGCCTTAGTGGCTTAATTATCATAATTGGATAATACGTGATAAAGAATTACCAAAAGTCTTACAAACTTATACAATGTCCAGACTTACCAAAGTGAACTATTTATATATATATATATATATATATATATATATATATATATATATATATATATATATATATATATATATATATATATATATATATATATATATATATATATATATATATATATATATATATATATATACTAGACGAGTACCCGCGCATAGCGGCGGAAATTGTCTAGCAACAGATAATTAACACGATGCGATATTGTGGTAAGTGTTTCGGTGAAGTTCAAAAATTAACGTCAAAAGATTAAACTTTTATTTCAAAGCGTTGTAACATGTTATAATTCAAAATATCTTATAAGTATGTTTCAATTGGATGAAAGGGTGCCATTTGTTTAATTAACGAAAGTTTATATCTTTTTTAATGAATAAGATTTGCATGTAGTAGTTTTAAATGGGACCCACTGTTGGAAATACGTTTTACGTATTTATGAAGGATCGGTCGCTCCAATGATAATTATGTAATGGGCTCGTGATCCACTTTGTAAGTGTATAGTCCATATAGCCCACATGTAGGTGGGCTATATATATACCCCTCCTAGCATGTTAGGAGGGGGTTGGTTAGTTCATTCATAAACAATTTCATTAATCTAATTAGTCTTTCTCTCTCTACTTTTCTTCCCTCTCCTTTCTCTCTCTACACTTCATCTTCCTCCTTCCCCATTTCCACCATTAATCAATAGATCCAATCCATCATTTACCAAATCCTTAGAATTCGTAGACCTTCAATTGGTATCAAGAGCCATGGTTGAATCTTAGGATTTGCATTTTTTTATCTTTTGATTTGGTGGTAAAAATCCTTTCTTTTCTAATTTTTTAGCAATCATTTCTTCATTCGATAAATTTTTTATCAATTTTTTTTAAATTTTATCAATCTTTATTTTTTATTAACAGTTTTACTTTTTTCGTGTTTATCAGTTTTTATTATCAGTTTTATTTTTTTTCGTGTTTATCAGTTTTTATTATCAGTTTTATCGATTTTTAAATCATCTAGTTTTATTACATTTTTTTTAAATAATCAGTCACTTTTTTTTAATAATTTTTTCATCAGTATTTTTTTTCCGTTTTTCTTCTTCATTTTTCTTATCAGTCCAAACAGTCCAAAAATTGTTACGAGTGTCATATCAGTCCATGAGTCCTATCCAATCTGTTAAAACTGTCATCAATCCTTTTTATCCAAAGTTATCAGTTTTTCGTTGTCAGATTTCCGTCTTTCCGATTTTTTCCGAATAGACAAACCTTTCCGCATAGCAAAACTTTCCGCATAGCAAAACTTTCCGCATAGCAAAACTTTCCGCATAGCAAAACTTTCCGCACAGCAAAACTTTCCGCATAGCAAAACATTCCGAATAGAAAAACATTCCGAATAGGAAAACATTCCGAATAGGAAAAACTTCCGAATAGGAAAAACTTCCGAATAGGAAAAACTTCCGAATAGGACTTTCCGAATAGGCTTTTCTAACAACTCGACCCAAACAGTGACTCTTGACTCAATTCAAAAACTACAGACCCACACCCACGACTCAACACCCTCCCCCAAAACTGACACGAAAAACAAATCAAGACTCACAACTGATTCTCACTCCCCTAAACCATCTAAACCATCTAAACCATCAAAACCCAAGTACCCTTA
The DNA here is from genome assembly GCA_025667525.1 of Glebionis coronaria. Taxonomy (NCBI): domain Eukaryota; kingdom Viridiplantae; phylum Streptophyta; class Magnoliopsida; order Asterales; family Asteraceae; genus Glebionis; species Glebionis coronaria. Next base: position 389,937,719 of record CM046876.1, read on the forward strand.
CAATCCTCGACACATCCCTCGCTCACCCCAAACTACCAAACACCCTCGACACACTCACACCCACCACAACCCAACTCTTTCCCCTCACGACACTAAAACCCACAACCCACCCACCCTCGCTTGACCATCGACTCCCTCACCACTCGAACCCAAAAAGACATCATCTTGACTCAAAAATCTAGACACTTGACAAGAAAGACACGACAGTAGATAGAAGACAGACTCAATTAACCAACTTGCAACAAAAACCTACCCGAGACCCCACTTTAGGATCTTGAAGTCGTTTCTCAGTCAAATTCATCAGGAGCTTCTTTAGTTTCGAACATCAATAACAGGGGAAATGGAGGATTGACGTATGATTTGAGTGATTTAAGAGTTGTATCAAGTCTTTAGAGGGACGGAGGAACCAAGAAGCCTTAGTTGGGTGTGTGTTTAAGTTTCTGTGAGAGAGAGAGAGATTGGAGGAAGTGATAACGTTAAATTAAATATCTGGGCGGATTTACCAAAGTAACAGCAAGTGGGGCGGTGGAAGCTTTGTTTTTGGGCCACGTGTTGTAGGCGGACTAAACAAGAAAAGTTTTTTATTAATTTAATTTTTAAATTAAGTAATTTTTTTAGTTAACGCAATTTTCAAATTCAGTTTACAAAAATATATCCGATTTTTTTTTTATATTTTCAAAAATAAATCAGTTTTTTTTCTTTTTTTTTATATTTTAGAAAGTTTTATAAGTTACGTTTATTTTTTTAATATATCCGTTTTTTTTTTCTTTTTAGAAAACAAATCATATCACGTTTTATTATCTTTTATTTTTTATTTCACATTTTTTAATTTTAGTTAAATTAAATTTTTTGTATTTTTGTCACTTTTATATATTAATTTTTGGCAAAACGTGTTGAGGCGGGTATTTTTAAAAGTATTAACGGGAAAAAATATTTAACGGGTTTAATTCATAATCGTTTGAGCCGACAACATCTTTTGAGCCGAATCGAATTGTAAAATCCTGCAAACTAAAAGAGGGAGACTTGCTTCGTTCAATGGATTCGTTCAATTCGACACTTAAAGAGGGAGACTTGCATCGAATGCACGACAAAGCTAGAGAAAGTGGTATAAATTCATTTCAAATGCTTCAATATCATCTTGTCACTCTTTCGGGGATTCAAGGAGGGAGTGAATTTGTGACAATCTTTGGACAAGATCGTCATATATTCATCGACTCAATTTTCACCACTTTGACCGAACTAGCAGAGCAAATTAACCATGACAACTTTAATCACTCTGCATCGGCACTTGCTTATGAGGCTCTTGTGACACAACTCACGCCTTTCCTCCAATTCAACATCATCAAGTCTGAAAGTTCGATGCTTTGCCAATCATTTCTTCGAGATACACGTACCGAGCTTCGAGTTTTTCGTGATACAATATTGAAACTCATGACCTCGGTCTCGTCTTCGATATATCAAAGATCACAACTTCAGCAAGTGTATGTTAATGGAGTGCAAGAATCAATGACGCAGATGCAAAAGGATAATGGTCATACGGTTGACAACTTGGAGCCTAACGATGGCACGAGCACAGAATCAGGAGGACAACATGATGCCAGTGGCACGTCAGGGAATGCTCACGAGATTTCTCTTGATGACACCTTACCCATTTATGACGCAGAGCCTACAAACATGGTACAATGTAATGTTGTTTATGATGTATATGCTGATGATATGCCGCATATTGAGGATTCTGAACCTAATTATGACAAACATGGGATGGAAACGAGTGATAGCAATACCACTTCTGATTCATCCGATGTAAGTCATAATGGGGGAGAAAGTGTTCAAAATGCTATAGTTCATCATGATAAATGCTTTATAACTGCCTCGTTAACTGATTCTGATTCCAAGATTAAAGAGCTCGAAACGATCGTAGCTCGGCAATCAAAAGATCTTGAGGATGCCAAACTTGAATTTTCTAAGAAAACGGTCAAATTTGAAACATACTTTGAAAAACTTGAAAAATCAAACGTTGTTCTTGAAAGAAAATTGGATCAAACTGTTTTAGATTCTAAAGCTGAAAAGGATAATCTTTTGAAACAAATTCAACTGCTTGAATCTAAGTTGGCATCCCAAGATAACTTGCTCAAAGAGAATGAGACTTTAAAGGCCCAAGTACAGGAAAAGGTCTTTGCTATAGCTGCGTTGAAAAACGAGTTAAGGAAAAATAAAGGACCTAGTGTGGACACTAAGCTTGAAAAACCATCAATCTTGGGGAAACCGCCTACAAATCAGTTCGTCAGACAACCGATTGTCAGACAACCTACTGCATTTAGATTCGAGCAACCACAATCCTCGAGACCGCGGTTTGCCTCCCAAGTTGATTTGGTTCATCTTCCTAGACCAGTCACTCCAGCAACTAGGCCTAATGTGACTAAATCAGTTTTAGCAAGACCTCATCACATGATTGCCTCTAGTTTCTCTAAGAATAGTTTAAAGAACACGTCTAGAACTAGTTCAACTAGTGTGGGCCATGATCTTGGTCAAAGGGAAACTATTGAAAAGACACATGTAAGAGATAGCAATGTCCAACCTAGTCAGATGCCTTCTAGATTACCCAACACTGCTAACCGTAGCATGCCATCTTCTAGGAGCATCGATCAATCATCTAGGAATTATTCAGACATTAAATATGCTACTTGTAAAACATGTAGAAAATGTGTCTTTACGGCAAATCATGATGCTTGTGTCAAAAAATTACTTGATGAGGTGAACTCCCGTGCTCGAATTAAGTCCCAGTGGATAGCTAAAATCAAATCCTTTGGTAAAGTTTGGCGCCCCACTGGTAGAAATTTCACTCTTGTAGGAAACGAGTGCCCTTTAACTAGGATAGTCTCTGATTCTACGAAGACTACTAGGGAGGAAATTGCAAAGGATGATACATCACTTAAGCCTGAACTTAAGATTTTCTATAAAAGGAAACGTTTGCCAACTAAGACAAGTGAATCATCCCCTCAGGCCACCTCTGACACAAGTAAAGCCAACTGTGAACCCCCACGTGCTTCAAAAATAGATATCTCTAACCCATGCAAAAGTATACAAACTCCTAATGAGAATGCAGGTACCAAAGTTGATGTTCCAAAAGAACGAAGCGGTCCAATCGTTGTGTACCGTTCAACTAAGGACACTCTTAGAGTTTGGTTGCTGAAGAAGCAGATATCAGAGAAACAAATGTCTCAGGGGATTCATGGTTAAGCTGCACAAAGGACTTACAGTCACATAACAGACTGTAACTCGATCATCAAAGAAAGGAAAGTTTATCGCCGATGATAAACTTATCCTAAAAACGAGAAATTCATTTTTCTCGGGCATGAGCTTATATCAAAAAACATTCCAAGTTTTTAAGCTCATGCATTAAGGCTTATAGATAAATGACAGTCTGTAACCCGTTCTTCAAAGGCAGGAAAGTTTATCGCCGATGATAAACTTATCCTAACAACGAGAAATTAAGTTTTCTCGGGCATGAGCTAATAATAAAAACATTCGAAGTTTTTAAGCTCATGCAAAATGACTTACAGTTAAATGTCAGACTGTAACTCGAACTTAAAATAAAGGAAAGATTATCTTTTATGATAACTTATCCTCTTAACGAGAAATTCACCTTTCTCGGTCATGAGCTTGTCTTAAAACATTCGAAGTTTTAGGCTCAGAAAGGAAAGTGTATCTTTTAAATAAGAGAACTTTTCTTCATAACGAGAAATTAACCTTTCTCGGTCATGAGCTTTCCGTTAAAACAGTCAAAGTTTTCAAGCTCATGAAAACGACTTCTAAGTAAATGTCAGCTTAGGACTCGTTCTTCAGATAAAAGGAAAGTTTATCGCCGATGATAAACTTATCCTCAACAACGGGAAGTTTACAACTTCTCGGACTTGAGCTCGTTTTATAAGATATTCAACATCTTAAGCTCAAGTAATTGATTTTCAAAACTTTGAACACAATTTTTCGAGAATTTCTCAAAAGGTTTTTCTAAATCTTTCAAAATTGTGTGTTCAAAAATGTTTTGATAAAAAGAGCATGTCTTCTGGAATCGATAATATTTACGAACCTAGAAATGTCATTCAATAATGACACGGGGTTGTAAATAAAGTTCGAGCAGAAGTTCAAACTTTTAAAACATGCTCAAAATGGTTTGCTATTATTTCAGATAGCAACCCGTTTTTCATAATCAAGTCAAGCATTTCACCGGAAAGCTTTGACTCAACAACGGGAATTAATTTTCTCGGGGACGTGACGAGGTGACCAACATTCGTGAACAAGAACCATGTGCTTCTTTCATATGCTGTTCTCCATTATTCAGGTCCAACCTCGTACATTGCTAATCTTGTGAATACATTATCATATATGATCTTTGCACGTGATAAATACCTTACACTTGTGTTTAAAAGGTATTTAATTTACGTTTCAAGTACACCCTCATTAATTTGAGGGGGAGCTTGTTAAAATCACGAAGATAATTGGATTTGCATCTTTCTTCCCAAATTTTTCTTAAAATGCTATTAAATCAATTGATATTAAAAACATCGATTGGGTTAATATTTTTAATATGGGGGAGAAAATGTGATTTAATATGGGAAATGATTAATCACACATGGTTTGACTTAACGTGTTAGCTCATCCCGACATGTGCGAAATGTTTTCGAATATCGTAGCATATGTTAAGGGGGAGCAAAATGGATTTGCACTTCAAAATGGATTTCATGGTGACATATACTTACCCAAAACATCTCTATTCACGACGGTGACGATTGTGGTGACATAAGAATGGTAGGATAGGTTAAAGTCCAATGATTTCTCTAGAACCGGAGGAATCTTCCCAAGGACATTCCATAGCTAGAAATAGTAGTCCTTAGGAAAGATGGAGAACGATTGTGAACGTAGCTGAATGCCGACCAAGTACTTAAGTTAGCACTGGAACAATCACAACAAGGTGCTAGTGATGACGTATTGGTAAGCATTGAAGGGGTTGAAGAATGAAAAAGAATTGTAAAGATAAAGGGTGTAAAGAAAGAAGCCCTCCTTACAACTTTAGGCAGAAACCGGGTCAATTCATATGCTATTGAGATCATTTTTAATGATTCTTGATATTGAAGACTGACATCATGGACCCAGTGATGCAATGCACGACCCTTCCCAGCTAACTCAAATATCTCTCAAAAGGTATTTGTTTTAATCACACGGAGATCAACACATTATCTACTGGTTTATTCACTCCGAATAAATTGGTATTGAAAAGGTGGCACTCCTCTCCAGCCTCCGATCACTAAAAATCCAAAATGCACGATCGAGTCTAGAGCCATTTGAGATCATCAAATATCTCATTAGGACACACTTTCATATTTACTTGCTTCTTCACACACTGTGAAAAGTAAGAAAGTTCTTAAGAGTCCTACGCAAAATCTTCATGATCTTGCCTGAACATCCGAGTAATACGAAAGTATTTACAATGAAGATGGAAATCCTTCTTGAGCGAATATCAAAAAGCTCATGGTAGGTGACTTGTGCGATTCTTTATGAATCAAACTTGTGATAACTGGAAAGCAACAGCTGTTTAATTCTTAAATGAATTTAAACACGTTCCAGGCCTCTACGCAATATCTTAGTGATCTTGCCAGAACATTCAGAGTAATACTATTAAGTATTTACAGTGACGAATGGAAATCCTTCTAGTGTTAACATCAAACAGCACTTGGTAGGTAACTTGCAAGATTCTATACGAATCAAGCTCGTGACAACTGGAAAGCAACGATGGTGCGGTTCTTAATTGAACTTCACTTGTTCCAGGAACATGAATTGACGGCTTCAAATCATGCGGATAATATTATCCAAATGATTCACTCTTTACGTTCGCAGTCAGCTTTGGACGGTCGAGTAAAGAGAACGGGTTTACCCGCGAAATCTTGTCAATGAGGTTCTTTGTTGAAACTACCTGCCACAAGTACGATATTTAATATCGTCCAACGGTCTTCACCGACCGGAGGTAAAATGCTACCGAATTAGAATGAAATGTTCAAGGCCATTTCATCCGTGTATATTGTTTGTTGCTAACTGTCTTATGCAGCGTAACAAGAAGGTGGCATTGCGGTGTACAATCCAGAAGAAGTCGTCACCACATGCTTATACTACATACAATTAGTACTTCAACAAATTCAAGAAAGCCTGAAGGTCAAGTCTTCCGCTGTATCAAACTCTGAAGCTTTCAAGAATTTAAAGGTATAAGTATGTGGAACATGAAGTCACGAAGAGGCAAATTTCACAAGTGACGAATGCATAAGGTCAAGGCAAGGAAACATGCTCAAGACTAAAGTCAAAGATCACATCAAGCATATTCACAAGAACAAGATCGAAGACTCAAGCATAGTATGCTAGGTTTAAGATTTTGTAAAATGGTGTGACCTCCCTTAGGGGGAGATTGTTGGAAATGTGTTTTCCCAAAGAAAGTCTCGGTCACATCATTATTAGCATAGATCACGAGCTATAGAATATTTAGAACTTTGTAACTTGGAGCGACCTCCCTTAGGGGGAGATTGTTGGAAATACGTTTTACGTATTTATGAAGGATCGGTCGCTCCAATGATAATTATGTAATGGGCTCGTGATCCACTTTGTAAGTGTATAGTCCATATAGCCCACATGTAGGGTGGGCTATATATATACCCCTCCTAGCATGTTAGGAGGGGGTTGGTTAGTTCATTCATAAACAATTTCATTAATCTAATTAGTCTTTCTCTCTCTACTTTTCTTCCCTCTCCTTTCTCTCTCTACACTTCATCTTCCTCCTTCCCCATTTCCACCATTAATCAATAGATCCAATCCATCATTTACCAAATCCTTAGAATTCGAAGACCTTCACCCACGTTTTTCAAGCATTCAACATTTTCAACTTTCAACCAAAGGGATACACCATTTATAATGTAATATAAATATACATTAGTGGGACCCACATTTTTCCAGCATTCAACATTTTCAACTTTCAACCAAAGGATACACCCTTTATAATGTAGTATAGATATATATTAGTGGGACCCACATTTTTCAACCATACAACATTTTCAACTTTTAACCAAAGGGATATACCATTTATAATGTAGTATAGATATAGATTAGCGGGACCTATATTTTTCAACCATTCAGCATTTTCAACTTTCAACCAAAGGGATACACCCTTTATAATGCAATATAGATATAGATTAGTGTGACCCATATTTTTCAACCATTCAACATTTTCAACTTTCAACCAAAGGGATACACCCTTTATAATGTAGTATAGATATATATTAGTAGGACCCACATTTTTCAACCATTCAACATTTTTAACTTTCAACCAAAGGGATACACCCTTTATAATGTAGTATAGATATAGATTAGTGGGACCCATATTTTTCAATCATTCAACATTTTCAATTTTCAACCAAAGGGATACACCCTTTATAATGTAGTATAGATATAGATTAGTGGGACCCATATTTTTCAACTATTCAACATTTTCAACTTTCAACCAAAGGGATACACCCTTTATAATGTAGTATAGATATAGATTAGTGGGACCCACATTTTTCAACCATTCAACATTTTTAACTTTCAACCAAAGGGATACACCCTTTATAATGTAGTATAGATATATATTAGTGGGACCCACATTTTTCAACCATTCAACATTTTCAACTTTCAACCAAAGGGATACACCCTTTATAATGTAGTATAGATATAGATTAGTGGAACCCATATTTTTCAACCATTCAACATTTTCAACTTTCAACCAAAGGGATACACCCTTTATAATGTAGTATAGATATAGATTAGTGGGACCCACATTTTTCAACCATTCAACATTTTCAACTTTCAACCAAAGGGATACACCCTTTATAATGTAGTATAGATATAGATTAGTGGGACCCATATTTTTCAACTATTCAACATTTTCAACTTTCAACCAAAGGGATACACCCTATATAATGTAGTATAGATATAGATTAGTGGGACCCACATTTTTCAACCATTCAACATTTTTAACTTTCAACCAAAGGGATACACCCTTTATAATGTAGTATAGATATAGATTAGTAGGACCCAAATTTTTCAACCATTCAACATTTTCAACTTTCAACCAAAGGGATACACCCTTTATAATATAGTATAGATAAATTAGTGGGACCCACATTTTTCAACCATTCAATATTTTCAACTTTCAACCAAAGTAATACACCCTTTATAATGTAGTATAGATATAGATTAGTGGGACCCACATTTTTCAAACATTCAACATTTTCAACTTTCAACCAAAGGGATACACCCTTTATAATGTAGTATAGATAAAGATTAGTAGGACCCACATTTTTTAACCATTCAACATTTTTAACTTTCAACCAAAGGGATACACCCTTTATAATGTAGTATATAGATATAGATTAATGGGACCCACATTTTTCAACCATTCAATATTTTCAACTTTCAACAAAAGTGATACACCCTTTATAATGTAGTATAGATATAGATTAGTGGGACCCACATTTTTCAACCATTCAACATTTTCAACTTTCAACCAAAGGGATACACCCTTTATAATGTAGTATAAATATAGATTAGTGGGACCCATATTTTTGATCCATTCAACATTTTCAACTTTCAACCAAAGGGATACACCCTTTATAATGTAGTATAGATAAATTAGTGGGACCCACATTTTTCAACCATTCAACATTTTCAACTTTCAACCAAAGGGATACACCCTATATAATATAGTATAGATATAGATTAGTGGGACCCATATTTTTCAACTATTCAACATTTTCAACTTTCAACCAAAGGGATACACCCTTTATAATGTAGTATAGATATAGATTAGTGGGACCCACATTTTTCAACCATTCAACATTTTCAACTTTCAACCAAAGGGATACACCCTTTATAATATAGTATAAATATAGATTAGTGGGACCCATATTTTTGAACCATTCAACATTTTCAACTTTCAACCAAAGGGATACACCCTTTATAATGTAGTATAGATATAGATTAGTGGGACCCATATTTTTCAACCATTCAACATTTTTAACTTTCAACCAAAGGGATACACCCTTTATAATGTAGTATAGATATAGAATAGTGGGACCCATATTTTTCAACTATTTAACATTTTCAACTTTCAACCAAAGGGATATACCCTTTATAATGTAGTATAGATATAGATTAGTGGGACCCACATTTTTCAACCATTCAACATTTTTAACTTTCAACCAAAGGGATACACCCTTTATAATGCAGTATAGATATATATTAGTGGGACCCACATTTTTCACCCATTCAACATTTTCATCTTTTAACCAAAGGGATACACCATTTATAATGTAGTATAGATATAGATTAGTGGGACCCATATTTTTCAACCATTCAACATTTTTAACTTTCAACCAAAGGGATACACCCTTTATAATGCAATATAGATATAGATTAGTGTGACCCATATTTTTCAATCATTCAACATTTTCAACTTTCAACCAAAGGGATACACCCTTTATAATGTAGTATAGATATAGATTAGTGGGACCCACATTTTTCAAACATTCAACATTTTCAACTTTCAACCAAAGGGATACACCCTTTATAATGTAGTATAGATAAAGATTAGTAGGACCCATATTTTTTAACCATTCAACATTTTTAACTTTCAACCAAAGGGATACACCCTTTATAATGTAGTATAGATATAGATTAGTGGGACCCATATTTTTCAATCATTCAACATTTTCAACTTTCAACCAAAGGGATACACCCTTTATAATGTAGTATAGATATAGATTAGTGGGACCCATATTTTTCAACTATTCAACATTTTCAACTTTCAACCAAAGGGATACACCCTTTATAATGTAGTATAGATATAGATTAGTGGGACCCACATTTTTCAACCATTCAACATTTTTAACTTTCAACCAAAGGGATACACCCTTTATAATGTAGTATAGATATATATTAGTGGGACCCACATTTTTCAACCATTCAACATTTTCAACTTTCAACCAAAGGGATACACCCTTTATAATGTAGTATAGATATAGATTAGTGGAACCCATATTTTTCAACCATTCAACATTTTCAACTTTCAACCAAAGGGATACACCCTTTATAATGTAGTATAGATATAGATTAGTGGGACCCACATTTTTCAACCATTCAACATTTTCAACTTTCAACCAAAGGGATACACCCTTTATAATGTAGTATAGATATAGATTAGTGGGACCCATATTTTTCAACTATTCAACATTTTCAACTTTAAACCAAAGGGATACACCCTATATAATGTAGTATAGATATAGATTAGTGGGACCCACATTTTTCAACCATTCAACATTTTTAACTTTCAACCAAAGGGATACACCCTTTATAATGTAGTATAGATATAGATTAGTAGGACCCAAATTTTTCAACCATTCAACATTTTCAACTTTCAACCAAAGGGATACACCCTTTATAATATAGTATAGATAAATTAGTGGGACCCACATTTTTCAACCATTCAATATTTTCAACTTTCAACCAAAGTGATACACCCTTTATAATGTAGTATAGATATAGATTAGTGGGACCCACATTTTTCAAACATTCAACATTTTCAACTTTCAACCAAAGGGATACACCCTTTATAATGTAGTATAGATAAAGATTAGTAGGACCCACATTTTTTAACCATTCAACATTTTTAACTTTCAACCAAAGGGATACACCCTTTATAATGTAGTATATAGATATAGATTAGTGGGACCCACATTTTTAACCATTCAATATTTTCAACTTTCAACCAAAGTGATACACCCTTTATAATGTAATATAGATATAGATTAGTGGGACCCATATTTTTCAACCATTCAACATTTTCAACTTTCAACCAAAGGGATACACCCTTTATAATGTATTATAAATATAGATTAGTGGGACCCATATTTTTGATCCATTCAACATTTTCAACTTTCAACCAAAGGGATACACCCTTTATAATGTAGTATAGATAAATTAGTGGGACCCAAATTTTTCAACCATTCAACATTTTCAACTTTCAACCAAAGGGATACACCCTTTATAATATAGTATAGATATAGATTAGTGGGACCCATATTTTTCAACTATTCAACATTTTCAACTTTCAACCAAAGGGATACACCCTTTATAATGTAGTATAGATATAGATTAGTGGGACCCACATTTTTCAACCATTCAACATTTTCAACTTTCAACCAAAGGGATACACCCTTTAAAATATAGTATAAATATAGATTAGTGGGACCCATATTTTTGAACCATTCAACATTTTCAACTTTCAACCAAAGGGATACACCCTTTATAATGTAGTATAGATATAGATTAGTGGGACCCATATTTTTCAACCATTCAACATTTTCAACTTTCAACCAAAGGGATACACCCTTTATAATGTAGTATAGATATAGATTAGTGGGACCCATATTTTTCAACTATTCAACATTTTCAACTTTCAACCAAAGGGATATACCCTTTATAATGTAGTATAGATATAGATTAGTGGGACCCACATTTTTCAACCATTCAACATTTTTAGCTTTCAACCAAAGGGATACACCCTTTATAATGCAGTATAGATATATATTAGTGGGACCCACATTTTTTAACCATTCAACATTTTCATCTTTTAACCAAAGGGATACACCATTTATAATGTAGTATAGATATAGATTAGTGGGACCCATATTTTTCAACCATTCAACATTTTTAACTTTCAACCAAAGGGATACACCCTTTATAATGCAATATAGATATAGATTAGTGTGACCCATATTTTTCAACCATTCAACATTTTCAACTTTCAACCAAAGGGATACACCCTTCATAATGTAGTATAGATATATATTAGTAGGACCCATATTTTTCAACTATTCAACATTTTCAACTTTCAACCAAAGAGATACACCCTTTATAATGTAGTATAGATATAGATTAGTGGGACCCACATTTTTCAACCATTCAACATTTTTAACTTTCAACCAAAGGGATACACCCTTTATAATGTAGTATAGATATAGATTAGTAGGACCCAAATTTTTCAACCATTCAACATTTTCAACTTTCAACCAAAGGGATACACCCTTTATAATGTAGTATAGATAAATTAGTGGGACCCACATTTTTCAACCATTCAATATTTTCAACTTTCAACCAAAGTGATACACCCTTTATAATGTAGTATAAATATAGATTAGTGGGACCCACATTTTTCAAACATTCAACATTTTCAACTTTCAACCAAAGGGATACACCCTTTATAATGTAGTATAGATAAAGATTAGTAGGACCCACATTTTTTAACCATTCAACATTTTCAACTTTCAACCAAATGGATACAGCCTTTATAATGTAGTATAAAGATATAGATTAGTGGGACCCACATTTTTCAACCATTCAATATTTTCAACTTTCAACCAAAGTGATACACCCTTTATAATGTAGTATAGATATAGATTAGTGGGACCCACATTTTTCAACCATTCAACATTTTCAACTTTCAACCAAAGGGATACACCCTTTATAATGTAGTATAAATATAGATTAGTGGGACCCATATTTTTGATCCATTCAACATTTTCAACTTTCAACCAAAGGGATACACCTTTATAATGTAGTATAGATAAATTAGTGGGACCCACATTTTTCAACCATTCAACATTTTCAACTTTCAACCAAAGGGATACACCCTTTATAATGTAGTATAGATATAGATTAGTGGGACCCATATTTTTCAACTATTTAACATTTTCAACTTTCAACCAAAGGGATACACCCTTTATAATGTAGTATAGATATAGATTAGTGGGACCCACATTTTTCAACCATTCAACATTTTCAACTTTCAACCAAAGGGATACACCCTTTATAATATAGTATAAATATAGATTAGTGGGACCCATATTTTTGAACCATTCAACATTTTCAACTTTCAACCAAAGGGATACACCCTTTATAATGAAGTATAGATATAGATTAGTGGGACCCACATTTTTCAACCATTCAACATTTTCAACTTTCAACCAAAGGGATACACCCTTTATAATGTAGTATAGATATAGATTAGTGGGACCCATAATTTTCAACTATTCAACATTTTCAACTTTCAACCAAAGGGATATACCCTTTATAATGTAGTATAGATATAGATTAGTGGGACCCACATTTTTCAACCATTCAACATTTTTAACTTTCAACCAAAGGGATACACCCTTTATAATGCAGTATAGATATATATTAGTGGGACCCACATTTTTCAACCATTCAACATTTTCATCTTTTAACCAAAGGGATACACCATTTATAATGTAGTATAGATATAGATTAGTGGGACCCATATTTTTCAACCATTCAGCATTTTCAACTTTCAACCAAAGGGATACACCCTTTATAATGCAATATAGATATAGATTAGTGTGACCCATATTTTTCAACCATTCAACATTTTCAACTTTCAACCAAAGGGGTACACCCTTTATAATATAGTATAAATATAGATTAGTGGGACCCATATTTTTGAACCTTTCAACATTTTCAACTTTCAACCAAAGGGATACACCCTTTATAATGTAGTATAGATATAGATTAGTGGGACCCACATTTTTCAACCATTCAACATTTTCAACTTTCAACCAAAGGGATACACCCTTTATAATATAGTATAGATATAGATTAGTGGGACCTATATTTTTCAACTATTCAACATTTTCAACTTTCAACCAAAGGGCTATACCCTTTATAATGTAGTATAGATATAGATTAGTGGGACCCAAATTTTTCAACCATTCAACATTTTTAACTTTCAACCAAAGGGATACACCCTTTATAATGTAGTATAGATATATATTAGTGGGAACCACATTTTTCAACCATTCAACATTTTCAACTTTCAACCAAAGGGATACACCCTTTATAATGTAGTATAGATATAGATTAGTGGGACCCATATCTTTCAATCATTCAACATTTTCAACTTTCAACCAAAGGGATACACCCTTTATAATGTAGTATATATATAGATTAGTGGGACCACATTTTTCAACCATTCAACATTTTCAACTTTCAACCAAAGGGATACACCCTTTATAATGTAGTATAGATATAGATTAGTGGGACCCATATTTTTCAACTATTCAACATTTTCAACTTTCAACCAAAGGGATACACCCTTTATAATGTAGTATAGATATAGATTAGTGGGACCCACATTTTTCAACCATTCAACATTTTTAACTTTCAACCAAAGGGATACACCCTTTATAATGTAGTATTGATATAGATTAGTAGGACCCACATTTTTCAACCATTCAACATTTTCAACTTTCAACCAAAGTGATACACCCTTTATAATGTAGTATAGATATAGATTAGTGGGACCCACATTTTTCAACCATTCAATATTTTCAACTTTCAACCAAAGTGATACACCCTTTATAATGTAGTATAGATATAGATTAGTGGGACCCACATTTTTCAACCATTCAACATTTTCAACTTTCAACCAAAGGGATACACCCTTTATAATGTAGTATAGATATAGATTAGTGGGACCCACATTTTTCAACCATTCAACATTTTCAATTTTCAACCAAAGAGATACACCCTTTATAATGTAGTATAGATATAGATTAGTGGGACCCACATTTTTTAACCATTCAACATTTTCAACTTTCAACCAAAGGGATACCCTTTATAATGTAGTATAGATATAGATTAGTGGGACCTACATTTTTCAACCATTCAACATTTTCAACTTTTAACCAAAGGGATACACCCTTTATAATGTAGTATAGATATAGATTAGTGGGACCCATATTTTTCAACCATTCAATATTTTCAACTTTCAACCAAAGTGATACATCCTTTATAATGTAGTATAGATATAGATTAGTGGGACCCATATTTTTCAACCATTCAACATTTTCAACTTTCAACCAAAGGGATACACCCTTTATAATGTAGTATAGATATAGATTAGTGGGACCCACATTTTTCAACCATTCAACATTTTCAATTTTCAACCAAAGAGATACACCCTTTATAATGTAGTATAGATATAGATTAGTGGGACCCACATTTTTTAACCATTCAACATTTTCAACTTTCAACCAAAGGGATACCCTTTATAATGTAGTATAGATATAGATTAGTGGGACCTACATTTTTCAACCATTCAATATTTTCAACTTTCAACCAAAGGGATACACCCTTTATAATGTAGTATAGATATAGATTAGTGGAACCCATATTTTTCAACCATTCAACATTTTCAACTTTCAACCGAAGGGATACACCCTTTATAATGTAGTATAGATATAGATTAGTGGGACCCACATTTTTCAACCATTCAATATTTTCAACTTTCAACCAAAGGGATACACCCTTTATAATGTAGTATAGATATAGATTAGTGGGACCCATATTTTTCAACTATTCAACATTTTCAACTTTCAACCAAAGGGATACACCCTATATAATGTAGTATAGATATAAATTAGTGGGACCCACATTTTTCAACCATTCAACATTTTTAACTTTCAACCAAAGGGATACACCCTTTATAATGTAGTATAGATATAGATTAGTAGGACCCAAATTTTTCAACCATTCAACATTTTCAACTTTCAACCAAAGGGATACACCCTTTATAATATATTATAGATAAATTAGTGGGACCCACATTTTTCAACCATTCAATATTTTCAACTTTCAACCAAAGTGATACACCCTTTATAATGTAGTATAGATATAGATTAGTGGGACCCACATTTTTCAAACATTCAACATTTTCAACTTTCAACCAAAGGGATACACCCTTTATAATGTAGTATAGATAAAGATTAGTAGGACCCACATTTTTTAACCATTCAACATTTTTAACTTTCAACCAAAGGGATACACCCTTTATAATGTAGTATATAGATATAGATTAGTGGGACCCACATTTTTCAACCATTCAATATTTTCAACTTTCAACCAAAGTGATACACCCTTTATAATGTAGTATAGATATAGATTAGTGGGACCCACATTTTTCAACCATTCAACATTTTCAACTTTCAACCAAAGGGATACACCCTTTATAATGTAGTATAAATATAGATTAGTGGGACCCATATTTTTGATCCATTCAACATTTTCAACTTTCAACCAAAGGGATACACCCTTTATAATGTAGTATAGATAAATGTAGAATATTGATAATCAATGAATCTATGAAGGGGTTTGTTAATTTCTAGAGAGAGAAAGTTAGAGAGAGAAAGTGAGAGAAACTATGTGAATTTTATTAAGTGGAAATTAAGAAATGATAACAACCAACCCCTTTCCTTAGTGGAAAGGGGTATTTATAGTTCCAAGTCATAAGTGGACTTGGGCCGGTCCATGACAAGCCCATGGACCGGTTCTTACTTAACTTAATAAGCAAATACTAACTAATTACTAACTACGAGCTATTACAACATAAATCATATTGTGGAGTGACCGATACTTCTTATATACGTTAAAACGTATTTCTAACAATCTCCCCCTAAGGGAGGTCACTCCACGTTACAAAGTTCTAAACCTAGCATACTATACTAAGTCTTCGTTCTTTAGCTCGTAGTCTTTTCTTCTTTTCTTTCTTTTGTTGTGAATATGTTGATTTGATCTTTTTGGCTTTGACTTGAGAGCATTGTTCTTTGGCCTTTCACGTGCGATCTTTGCCTTTCTTGTGAACTTTGCCTCCTCGTGACTTCATGTTCCACACACTTACGTCTTTTTGTTGGATTCTTGAAAGCTTCAGAGTTTGATACAGCGGAAGACTTCATCTTGTACTTTCTTGAATTTTTGTTGCAAAAGACATAAGCATGTGGGAACGACTTTTACAGGTACACCGCAACACCACCGTCTTCACTGGTACTCAGCAACGCCACCGTCTTCAACAGGTACTCAGCAACGCCACCGTCTTTAGCAGGTACACAACAACGACACGAATAAAATGGCTTTGAACATTTTATTCTAATTCGGTAGCATTTTACCTCCGGTCGGTGAAGACCGTTGGACGATATTAGATATCGTACCCGTGACGGATAGTTTCAATTAAGTAACTTCCTGACAGGATTTCGCGGGTAAACCCGTTCTCTTTACTCGACCGTCCAAAGCTGACTGCGAACATAAAGAGTGAATCACTTGGATCAATTATCCTTGTGATTAACAGCCGTCAATTCATGAAACCTGGAACAAGTGAATTTCAATTAAGATTTTCACCATCGTTGCTTTCCAGTTGTCACGAGCTTGATTCATAAAGAATCTTGCACGTTACCTACCAAGTGCTGTTTGATGTTGACACTAGAAGGATTTCCACTCGTCACTGTGGTCAATAAAGAGTCACTCTGAGTGTTCTGGCAAGATCATATGATAATGCGAAGAGGCCTGGAACGAGTTTAAGTTCAATTAAGAATTAAACCACTGTTACCTTCCAGTTTTTCACAAGATTGGTTCTAAAAGAACCGCACGTGTAACCTACCATGAGCTTGTTTGATGTTGGCTCAAGCAGGATTTCCATCTTCATTGTAATACTTATGTATTACTCGGATGTTCTGGCAATATTACAGGAATACTGCGTAGGACTCATGAAAATCTCTTACTTTTCACAGTGTGTGAGAAAGCAAGGAATAAATGGAAAGTGTCCTAATGAGACTTTTGATGATCTCTTGGCTCTAGACTCGATTGTGCGTTTTGATTTAGTGAGCGATGGCTGGAGAGGAGTGCCACCTTTTCAATACCAGTCTATTCGGAGTGAATAAACCAATAGATAACGTGTTGATCTCCGTGTGATTAAAACAAATACCTTTTGAGAGATATTTGAGTTAGCTGGGGAAGGGTTGTGCATTGCATCACTGGGTCCATGATGTCTTTCTTCAATACCGAGAATCATTAGCAAAAATGACCTCAATAGCATATGTATTGACCCGGTTACTGCCTAAAGTTGTAAGGAGGGCTTCTTTCTTTACACCCTTTATCTTTACATTTCTTTTTCATTCTTCAACCCCTTCAATGCTTACCAATACGTCATCACTAGCACCTTGTTGTGATTGTTCCAGTGCTAGCTTAAGTACTTGGTCGGCATTCAGCTACGTTCACATTCTTTCTCCATCTTTCCTAGGACTTCTAATTCTAACTAGGGAATTGTCCTTGGGAAGATTCCATCGGCTCTGATGAATCATTGGACTAAACCTATTCCTACAACCCTTTTGTCACCACATTCGTCGTGAATTAAGCGTGTTTTGGGAAGGAATTGCCACCATGAAAACATCATTGAAAATCACCTAAGGTACTTGTGATATAAAAATCAAAAGTTTTGTACCTTAGGTGTTTTGATCATCAAAAACGCTCCCCCTTAACACGTGCTTAACACATATTAAGTTGGATTATCATTAAGTCTTTTTCATCTTTTAGCCAAGTATCACTTACGTCTCCTTAATCCCATTTTCTCCCCTTATCCAAAATGTTAACCATTAATATTTGGGATATTGAATGGATTAACCGGTCTTTGGGTAAAAATGAAATCAATGTTTGGCCATAGAACAAGTTATTGCTCCCCCTTAAGTTAATAAGGGATAGTTGTAGTGCTTTGGTATGACATATTTTGAAAGATTTAGAATCTCGTGAGAAATTCTTGAAAAATTATCATACCTTAACACTACAACAAGCCATACAAGCACATTATACACAAATATACATATTCACAATTGAAAACCAATATAAAGTGACCTGAAATGTACGACCCATTAGATGGATCGTTGCAGTAGCTTGTGGTGCACTAAATACGGTCTTCCACCCACGAATCTTTCCAAGCTCCTCATCAATCTACGTTCACGGAGCTTTTGATCGATCTTTTTGATCACATACTTTGCCATCTGCCGGTAACCCGGATGCCAATCCTCCGTCATCTCTGGCAAAGTCCCACCCGAGTTCAGATGCTCCAACTTATCTCTGACTTGTATAAGAGTGCCATCGCTATACTTGTGGAGCTCCCCCACCCTCATAAACTTCATCAAACCTCGACTGTTCAAGTAGAAAATGCCAGAATTCGGGACAGAAATGCCGGTGTAGGGACATCTTTCTACATGTTGAGGTAGCACTTGATTCACAGGGCGAGTTAAATTGAGCCTCCTCTGATAGCTTTCGACTCCCAACTGCAGATCTTCAACTCGTGACTTGATGACAACGCTTCGTGTAAACATACGAAGTGCTGTATTTAGAGCAATCAGGTCTTCACGAGGAATGTGAGTAAGTTGATCTCGGGTCATTAGAAGCAGCATATCTTCGATATCCTCAAGGCGAATGATGGAAAAATCTCCTTGCTGGATTTTGTATTCCCGGTCATCCTCCCTTTTCAAACGAATCTCCGTCACATGATAATAGCCGTTCTTGGCTTCTGTTTTCAACCCTAAAATGCTGGAGATACGGATATCTGATCGAACAATGCTTCCAGAATTGACCAAGCAGCAACCCCTGTACGCCCTTCGGACTCTTTCGTCCCAATGAGATGCACCTATGACAGCATACATATCATAATTACGATTCATTTTTGGGACCCAGAGTCGATTTACCTTTTCCTCGATGAAGGGTATTGTCCCCCAGTTGGCAGCTTTCAGCAAAGTCAGGGATGTTGCGTACTTTGATGACCCTTTCATAAGATACTCAAGATCATTGGTGACGAAGAAGTCAAGAGTAATCTGATTATCTTGAGCAGGATCCATTGGAGGTGGAGCTCTTTCTGATTCATGAAGTCCTGGCCTTTGAACGGTTTTCAGAGCCTTCAGGATTTCATCGGCATAGTACTCGAGCTCCATTCGGGGTAATAGGGTTTTGGCACGCAGTCTCTTATCTTTCAGTGCTTTCTTTACCAAGGATGGAGTAACCGAAGTCTTATACTCATGAGCAAGAAATGCACATAAGTCAATCGAACTTCGGATACGGAGATACAGCACATCTCTGTCAGCATCTGTGATCGGATCAAATTGTGCTGCTGCCGTGATCCAAGCTTGTGGTGGTGCAGACTCGTCTATCTCCAACGTGTCTTCCCAGGCACGAATGCTTGGTTCAGGAACCGTAGATTGTTGAGCTTGTTGTTGAGGAGTTGAAGTGCGAACATCTGTTGGTTCAGTTTCAGGCATTTCAGCAGTGTCGTGAACTGGAGAGTGTTGTGCAGCTTCGGGTTCCGTCACTGATTCTGCAATCACAGGAGGAACAACAGCAGAACTAATGGGGTTAGTTGTAACAGGTAAAGATACAGCGATAGAGATACCGGGAGCCGAAGACGCTGTAGTGGCATTCACATCGTGGCGCCACTTAGTTCGTCTTGATTCCGAGGATGTCGATTTATCCTTCTGTGCTGCATCTTTTGTGGACTTGGTTCCAGTCTTAGCAGCAGTCTTCTTAGAGCTGGTAACCTTGTCTCCCTCTTTCGGCTGTTCACCCCCATCATCATCCTGATTGTCATCCCCATTACTATCCCTAACACTCTCCTGATTCTCATCACCACCATCATCGCCATCATCATCCTCATCATCCTCATCATCGTCATCATCCTCATCATCATCATCACCACCCTCGTCATCGTCTTTATCCTTTTCTCCTTCTTCTTCTTCTTCTTCCTCTTCTTCACCCGTACCCTCTTCTTCACTCTCTTCCCTTTCTTCCTCAGGTAAGATGTGATATGGTACCACACTTCCAAACATTTTGAATAATGTATCATCCTCCATGATAGCATCATTCAGGGATTTATATAGAGCCCGTTGAATCCTCGACTTGTTATACGACCCAAGTTCCACCATTCGAGCCTTAAGGATCTTCTTCAATTCAAAATCCGTCAGGTCATAAGCAATCTTATAGGCGGCTTCTGAAGGGTTGGATGATTTGACCATCAAGTTGTCAGCAGCAAGTGTCTTCAACTCGTCACGAAGCTTAGGCATTAAGGATTCAACGGATTCTTGCACTCTTTCTTTCACAGATGCTTCAAGTGCTTCTTTGTGTTCCTTATATTTATCCCTCATTGCTTGAAGTCTGGTAATGCGTGCAGCATGCTTATCAGCCTCAGCCTGCTTCACCCGAGCAAGTTCTTCTGCATGTGCTTTTCTAGTCAACTCCATATCTGAAGCGAACCTAGCAATCATCTCCTCTTGGGCTTTCTGAGATGTTTCTTCCCTTTGAGCTCGTCTTTGCAACTCTTGGCGAAGTTCATCCATTTCGCGTTTGTGATTGTCAAGCATTTCGGCCATCACTAATGCAGCCATTGCAGATGTTGCAGAGCTGCTCTGGGTTGATTGAATGGGCTCGGTTGTTACTGCTGTACTAAGAGTGGGAATTATGGGTGGTGGAAGAAATGGTGTGGAAGCCGGTCGGGTTGGTCGGGTTGTTAAGGGTTGGATTGGTGGAGGTAGAGTTGCCAAAGGTTGAGTTGTCACCATGATCGTAGGAGCAACAGGTTCCTTTTCCACACTTGTTGAAATAGGGATTGATGGCTCCTTCGAAGTAGAATAGTTTTCAGGTGACCCAAACTCATCAACATCATGCGGTTCCTCGTACTCATCCTCGATATCTACCCTCGCACCTGAACCACTACCGCCTGTATCTTTCCTACTCCTTTTAATAGCAATCTTCATCATTTTTTGCTCGGTTTTATCAAGAGTAGGATCAACAATATCTGCTTCATCACGTAGACGCATCAAATCCTTACCCTTTCCCTTCTTACCCTCTGTCTTCTTCTTTTTGGGTTCGGGTTCAGGCAACGCTGCTGGTTGTTTGCGTTTACCTTTACTCTTAACCGTTGTGGATGAGTCTTCTCCAGTTTGAAGGTTTGCTTTCAGCCTTTGGATTTCTAGCTGTAGTAGCTTGTAATCAGCAGAACCTTTGATTTTGTCTGACAGAAGGTAATCAGGAACAGGACCCGGAATCACACCAGTAGACGGTCCTTCATGCCTCAGATCTACAGTATCATCAGCTTCTTCAGTGTGATAGCGACCTCCTGCACGCCTATCAATAGTAGCATCAAGCTTCATAAAATAATTTATGATGAGCTTAATAAACCGAGGATAAGGAAAGAAGTTTGTCTTTAGCTTCTTGTTGTGGAAGAGTTGAAAGGTGAATTCTTCCCATATCAACAAAGCATAATCTGAGTTTGCAGCTTTGTACATGCCATAGAAGAGATTCATTATCGGACTGCGCAAAGCATCATGGCCACTCGTTTTTGGTGTAAGGCATTTACTGAGAATACCCATCAAAGCTCTCCAGGGTTGTCCTACCTTAGCAGTAGTAAACTCAGACGCAACTCGTATTTCCGGACATCCAAGTGCGTCAAATAACTCCGCGAGTTCATCTTTATTAGGATCCCTTGAGAAAGACATGCCCTTGGGTGTATCCCGTATACCAAGAATCTTACGGAAGTCTGAAACGGTGAGTGTCTGCTGCTTGTTGTCGATGGTGAAGGTGATCTTGTTCGAAGTGAAATCCTTGGTTGCCCAAAATTCAAACATATACTCATAAGGCACCGAGGCTGTACTCCTAAGGGCGTTCTTGAAATGAGAGTTATCAAGAATGGCTATGGCGACCTTAAAACCATGGTGAGTGGATTTAGAAACTTGCTTCAGCCTATAGTTGTTGGGTATAAACTTAAGGGTTCGGGCTTTAGCAATATCGGCTTCTCTAGATTCTTGGATAGCTTGTACTGTTGGATTAGTCATTTTATCTGCTTAAGATAAGACATGAAAGGTTGATGCACAAAAACATATAGATTTATATCATTCTTACTTCTAAGCATAACACATTTCATAAAACAACAAGTACATATATAGCATGCAAATAATCAAACAACTCATCCGGAACTTTTCCTCATTCGGAACATTTTCATCCGGAACATTCTTCATTCGGAACTTCTCCTCATTCGGAACTTCTTCATCCGGAAGTTCTTCGTTCGGAACTTCCTTCATCCGGAAGTTCTTCATTCGGAACTTCCTTCATCCGGAAGTTCTTCATTCGGAACTTCCTTCATCCGGAAGTTCTTCATTCGGAACTTCTTTCATCCGGAAGTTATTCATTCGGAACTTCCTTCATCCGGAACATTCCTTCATTCGGAACTTCCTTCATTCGGAAGTTCTTCATTCGGAACTTCCTTCATCCGGAAGTTCTTCATTCGGAACTTCCTTCATCCGGAAGTTCTTCATTCGGAACTTCCTTCATTCGGAAGTTCTTCATTCGGAACTTCCTTCATTCGGAAGTTCTTCATTCGGAACTTCCTTCATTCGGAAGTCCTTCATTCGGAACTTCCTCATTCGGAAGTTTTTCAGAAGAAATCCTTCATTCGGAAGTTCTAAGCCATGTTCATCCGGAACTTTTACAAACTAAACTCAGATGATTAATCTAGCGCGTTTGTGAGTTTCTAAGGCAAACTAAGGCAATATAAACATCATTTAATCTATTCCGAACAAAACCCACCATAAATCCCTTGGAAATTAACCCTAATTTAGGAATACCCCTAAATCTGATTAGATTGATTAATTGATCAGGATTATATGATGAATGGAATGAATTAGAAGTGTAAATGTTGATGTTTATACCTTAATTAGACGAATGAACAAGAAGGATAAGTAAGCGAATGATTGTTTAGATCGTGCGTGTGAAGTTCAACAATGGCGGCAAAGTGTGTGAGTAAACAGTGAATCAGAAACAGTGAGGGGCGGGGGTTTTGTTTTTTGACTTAGGTCAATTTTGATATCTTTCACAACATGTCACTTTAAGTCCTCCAATTTCACTCTGTTTTTCTTTTTGTTTCTAACTGTTTTTATTTTACTTAACACTTGTTAAACGTACACACAACTTAGCACACGCATCTATTAGCATATCCTCAAAATCTAAAAGCCATGCCTATCACTTAGAACGAACACAAGTCGTTTTCTAAAGCAAAACCACTCAATTACCATGTAGCCCTTAATTTTCACAATCACTTTTGAAAATCAATTTTAATGACGAAGATTATTTTACTATTTTCTCCCCCTTAAACAATGACCCGTTTTCTATTTAAAGAGCTGTAGTCATTGTTTAAAGAGTCAAATAGTGATGAAAGCATTTCCAACTTATCTCTTGAAAAATTTTGATTCGTGGTTTTAATAAGATTTCTCTTATTTTAACAAATTAATGCACTGAGACGTACACAAATTCGTGTCAGACCAAGTTATAAAGTAAACTTGATCCCTTTGCATGATTTGGCTTGTAAATCACGCCCGAGAAAATTAATTCCCGTTCTGAGCCAACGTTTTCCAAGGAAATACGTGACTTTAATATGAAAACCGGGTTGCAGTCAGAAATAACTACAAGCCATTATGGGCATGTTTTAAAAATGTACAACTTTTATACGGACTCTATTTATGGCACCGTGTCAATATTGATCGACATTTCTAAGGCCGTAAATATTACCGTACTAAAAGACATGCCCGATGAAAAAATATTTTTGGTTTTTCTTGATTTTATAATTTTTATGGTTTTTCTAGGTTTTATATTTTTTATGGTTTTTCTTGGTTTTATATTTTTGTATTTTCTTTTTGTGGTTTATATATTTACGATAATATACATGATCACAACCAAAGGATACTCTGAATAGTTTACCACGACTATTCAGCTGATTCTTCTGCCAACTCTTTGAGAGTCGCTGGAGTGAATGATTTCATGCCAAGCTTGTCGATCAAAAACTCGATTCGTCCTCGATCTAAGGCTTTGGTGAACATATCCGCCAGCTGGTACTCAGTAGTGACAAAATATAGCTCGATCACTCCGTTCTCCACCTGCTCCTTGATGAAATGGTAGCGAATGTCTATGTGCTTGGCCCGGGAGTGTTGAACATAGTTGCAGCAAAGGGCAATGGCGCTCTTGTTGTCACAATACATCGGGATTTTGTTAAATCCAAGACCGTAGTCAGTTAATTGTGATCTCATCCAAAGGACTTGAGCACAACAACCGGACATGGCGATGTATTCAGCCTCCGTGCTAGATATTGCAGCGCTTTTCTGCCTTTTTGAAGACCAACTGATCAATCTATCTCCAAGGAGTTGCACAGATCCAGAAGTGCTACGCCTCGTATCTTGACATCCAGCATGATCGGCATCTGCGTATGATATTAAAGCAATCGAGGAATCTTTCGGATACCATAGACCACGATGAAGTGTTCCTTTTAGATACCGAAAGATCCTTTTCACAACATGTAGGTGCTTTTCGGTAGGCCGAGCCTGATACCGGGCACACATGCATACAGCAAATTGCAAATCAGGCCTGCTAGCAGTCAAATAGAGAAGGGTGCCAATCATTCCACGGTAAAGTTTCGGATCGACAATAATCCCATCCCTATCTTCATCTAACTTGGATTTCTCCACCATTGGAGTGTCTACGGGGTCACAATTCTCAAAGTTATATTTCTTAAGAGATTCTAGAGCATATTTGGATTGATTTATAAAGATGCCTCTGGGATTCTGAGAAATCTGTAATCCTAAGAAAAATGAAATTTTTCCCATCATCGACATCTGAAAGCGTGTGGACATTATCTTCTCAAATTGTTTAGACAATTCTATGTTAGTGGCAGCAAAAATTATATCATCAACATAAATTTGTACCAGAAGCATGTCGTTGCCGTCCTTGAGAGTGAATAGAGTGGGGTCCACTTTGCCTTTGGAGAAGCCTTCCGACATGAGATATGTTGACAGGAGATCATACCACGCGCGTGGAGCTTGTTTCAACCCATAGAGAGCCTTCTTAAGCTTGTACACATGGTTAGGAGACTCCGTACTCACGAACCCATTCGGTTGACTAACATAAACCTCTTCCCTTAGTTCACCGTTCAAAAATGCCGTCTTCACATCCATTTGATAGACGATCATGTTCATATGAGCAGCAAACGCAAGGAATAGTCTAATCGCCTCCAATCTAGCCACAGGAGCAAAAGATTCCTCAAAGTCTATACCCAAGGCTTGTTTATATCCTCTAGCGACCAATCTTGCTTTATTCTTCAATACCGAACCCATCTCATCAAGTTTAACCTTATAAACCCATAACAAAGTAAGGATGTTAACCTTGTCAGGGCGAGGAACCAATTCCCATACTTCTAGTCATTTGAATTCATTGAGTTCCTCCTGCATAGCTTCAATCCAAGATGATTGGGTCATAGCCTGCTGCCAATTTTTGGGTTCAACTTCAGAGAGAAATGCATCAAAGTAACAATATAGTGCACTCTCTTGTAGTTGATGGCGTGTAGAGACTGGTCGATCTAGATCTCCAATAACATTCCTAATTGGGTGATCTTTTGTCCATTTAGTGCTATGGTTTTCAATCCTAGGTGGTCTGGAGTGAACAATAGATGGAGCTTCTTCTGAGGTAGACGCGGCTGAAGGGTTTTCAGGGATCGCTACACCAAAGAAAGGAAGCTCTTGCAAGTGAGCATATTCCAAGTCGTGATCAGTAGTATCCTCTTCTACATCATTAGGCACAAGTAGGGGTGATGATTCAGGTGTAGTTTGCGAATCACTTGGTGAAGGTGCATCAGGTTCAACTTGAATTGTAGATGCATTAGATAAAGGTTCATTAACTTGAGCAACCACTTCAGGTATTGGAGCAATTACTACAGGTACTGGAACTTCATCAGTCGGGGGATCGAAGAATTCATCAAACAACGGTTGAAACAGTTTATCCCACTCGGGCCTTGATGGTGGTAAAAATGATGTAGAAGTAGGATTGTTGGGAACTAATCCGGAACTTATAGCACCGGGTCCCATCTCATGAAGCGCGGGTTCAGAGCTGTGTTGCTCAGAAGCCATCGCTGTCAGCTCGTCGAAATCAGCGTCCATAGTTTCTACAATCTTGCCAAAACGACGGTTATAGATTCGGTATGCTCTTTTGGACGGTGAGTAACCAATGAAAATACCTATGTCGGCTTTTGGTTGAAGCTTACCCAAGTTCTCACTATTGATGTTTGGATAACACAGAGCACCAAACACATGGAAGAATGAAACATCGGGTTTGCGGTCATGTAGAAGCTCATAAGGGGTTTTTCCATGGCGTTTCCGAATGATAGAACGGTTTTGGGTAAAACATGCAGTAGAAATAGCCTCTGCCCACAAGAACAATGGAGCGTTCGCATAAATAAGCATGGTCCTAGCAGCTTCCATAAGTGTGCGATTTCGTCTTTCAACGACACCGTTTTGTTGTGGAGTGCGTGCAGCGGATGTTTCATGTGATATACCAACTCCTTCATAATAATCACGAAGAGTCTGGTTTACGAACTCTGTACCATTGTCTGTACGAATGCGGCGGACAGTGGTATTCAAACGTACCTGAATGAACTTCAGAAAAGTGATGATAGCTTTTGGTGCTTCATCCTTTGTACGTAGAAATCTAACCCATGTAAACCTGGAAAAATCATCCACAATGACGAGAATGAATTTCTTACCGCTCACACTTTCAGTTCTCATCGGTCCACAAAGATCCATATGCAAAAGATGAAGTTTTTCTTGATTAGTGTCTTCAGCTTTGGGTTTGTAAGATTTCTTGGTGCTTTTCCCTCTTGAACACGCAGAACATAAATGGTCCTTGTGAAATTTAAGCTTTGGAAGACCACGAACTAACTCGTTTTTAGCCAGATGATTAATAGCATCAAAATTAAGATGAGATAATCTGCGATGCCATAACCATGACTTGGTCTTGGATGCTTTAGAGAGAAGACATACTGGAGAGGCGGCCATCATATCTTGTAGAGACAACGTATAAAGATTTGCACCACGAGATCCCTTCAACAAATATTTTCCTTCCAAGTTACGGATGAAACAAGTGTGTTGTCGAAAAGCAACCTCAAGGTTGGAATCACAAAACTGTCCTACTGAGAATAAGTTGTGACCAAGACCTTCTACATAATATACCCTAGAAATCGTCACGTTTCCAATCTGATATTCACCGTATCCCATAATCTTTGCTATATGATCATTCCCAAATTTAACCGTACCAAGAAACTTGCTGACGAAATTTCGGAGCATCGAGCGATTTCCGGTCATATGTTTTGAACAACCGGAGTCCAAATACCACAGGATGATTTGGACCACCTGAAAATATCACCACACAAAGACAATGTAGAGGTATCGGAATCTGAGTGTTCCTTGTTATTAGCAGGTACAGATTTAATAATCTTAGATTTGCTAACTCTAGGTTTCTTAGATTTCCTAGCCTTTTTCTTCTTAATTGGTGGTGTAGATTCTAATTGGCTCAAATCCTGAGGTATTTCTTCACTGATAGGCACTACAGTGGGGGCAGACCTAATTAAAGGGCGCTGTTTCCATACTTGAGTGCGAGTGTTCCTAACTAAAGGACGCTCAGACCTAACCTCGATAGATGCATTCCTAGTTAAAGGGCACATTTTTCCATCTAGTGTAAAGGTCCTACCAGTGGGACGCCATTGCCAGCCAACTTGGGCATGAGTTCTACCCGTTGGCTTCCATTCAAGACCATTCTTAATCGCATTCATTTCATTAACGTGATCAATCAGACACAAATCATGACTCTGGGAAAACATACATTCATTACAATTCCAACAATTTAAATCAGAATTCACGAATGGTTTAGGCTGCTGCACAGGCGCAGAGCTTTTAGTCTTAACATGATTCATTTTATTTAAAACTGAACTAGCATTCCTATTGTGGACTTCTACTTTCTTCTTTGTGGCACTACTAGTGGAGGGCTTGATCTTAGCTTTCTTGAGTGGCGATCCTTTAGCCTTAGTAGTCTCTTTTAATCCTGTAGAAGGCAAATTGGGAACATTAGCAGCAGATTTTAAAGGTGTCTTACTTGATTGTGCCAATGACGGTTTCGCTCCTGGAGTCTTATTAAATGGAGTGACAGCAATGGGCCTATTATTAAGTAGTGCAGAACCTGGTGTACCTATGTATTGTAAATAAGCCAAGCAATATTGAACTCGCTTAACATATTCATGAGCCGAATAATAGTCGCTACTTGAGGGATCTAAGGCATAAAGATCGTCTAAAATATCCCTAAGAAGATCGACATGCTTAATGGCATTCCTCATATAATCATGGTATACAACCGGGTTTCTCTTATGAAGCGGATTCTTATAAAGCACTACTTTCTTGGTTGTTGGAGCACTAGTGGACGGTGCAGCGTCGGTAGCTAAGTTATCAACAACTTCTTGTCGGGTGAGAAGAAGTGTCTCCTTTAACTCAGCCAAAACCATATTTTTGTCTATGAGCAGGATGTTCAAGTCAGAGATTTCTTCGCACTTTTGGTTCAGTTGTTCAACATAATATTGTTGCTGTGCCGCATTAAAAGCGAAGCGTTCTTCTAGTGAACCATAAAGAGCGGATAGTCCCTGCCTTGTCCGATCCATCTCCCCTAGAACAGTTGATAGTCTAATTTCTAAGACCTGGTTTTTAGACTCTGCGGCCTCTAGTTCCATTCTTAATGTTTCCTTTGATGATATCTCTCTCTTCAATCTCATGATTTCTTCCTCTAATGTCTTAACAATTGCAATCATCTTGTCACTTGTCTCAACACCGTTTTCACAAACATTTGATATCAAAAGATTTTCATTTTGAGCTTGTTGTTTTAATTCTAAAGATATACAATGTTGTTCTAGTTGATTAAAGCGTTGAGAAAGTAAATTATAAGAATCTTGTAGCTTTAAAAACTCAGCGTTAGATTCGTGACAAGAATGATTATCTACCTCATTTACAGTTTCAGCAACATTTACAAAAATATCACAAACATCATCACAAATATCCTCACAAATATTCACAGCATCACAATTAATCATAGTGGATGTAAGCTCATTCGAATAATTAACATTTACAGTAGTAAGCACATCACACGAGATTACTTCAGACAAGAATCGGTCATATTCGGTTAAAATCTTTTCCTTTTCAATTAGTTGCAGTTCGTAAGCGGTGTCCATTTCATAAAACACTTTTTGAACTTCCCCAATTTCAAACTGAATATTTTCCTTAAGAGATGCAAAACTTCTTTTTAGACTTTCGACAAACGGATTGATCTCAGTTTTAAACACCTCGTTCATGTGTTCGAAAGCCCATTCTCCGGCGTTTAAGCCATTTGAAGTCGTACATTCCAAGATGACCTTGTCAAAGTTAGTAAAGTATCGATTAATCTCTTGCAAGTTTAACCATACAGTGCTAACAGGTGGAAGGTTCTTTGGAATTTCAAATAGGACCTTCCATGTTGACAAGTGTAGGAAATGTACTAGGGCTTTCTTCCTCTATCATGTAGGTTGGTGCTGTAATGAGATCTTTGTCCATATGGAAGCGAACTCTAAAATCAGTTTTAGCAAGCTCCTTATTCATTTTAAAATAATCACAATCGGGATATTTTGCTGAATTGTATGACCGATCCTCATCAACTAGATCCTTACTTGTTCGATCATTGGGAAAAACAATCGGGTCTAAAGCCAATCCTAATTGAGTTGCATTATAAAGTCTAGGACTATGTCTTAACGCTTGTTTTGCATATCGTGGATTAGGGGGAAGGCCTTTTAGACGTGATAAATTAAACTCTTTAAACGAAGCATCAAATAAGTGAACTAGTTGTGAAGCAGCGTATTGTCTTAACAGCAAGTAGTCTAGACTTCTAATCTTATTAGTAGCATTAATCTCCATTTCAGTCTTCTTAGATTCGAGTAATTCAAAATCAGTTTGAAGTTTTTGAAAATTAGTGACCACTAACTCCTTTTCTCTAAGTTCACTAGACAGATTTGCTCTTAAGTTTTCGATTTCTTGCAAGTGACCCATTTGTTTGTTTCTAAAGTGATCATATTCGAGATTTGTGAGAACACTAGACGAAGGCACTAATTCCAAAGTTTGTACTTTCTCATTGCTTAAGGCAAGCTCATCAGACAAATTCTTATTCTTGGCTAAGGTTTCTAAGAGTGCAGCATTCATTTGGCTAAGTAATGTAGCAGGAACCATGACCAAATCTTGTTGAGCAGGAGTAGGCGTATGCGAAATGGATCCTGGTTGTGATTCACTCAAAATCTGGGGACTCACATTGATATTGCTATCATTGTTTGTCTCCTCATTTGAACAACTCACCACCGAAGATTCATTCGAATCAGCACTCTCTTGCCCAACTTGATGTGGTTGAATACTAGCATCAGTGGCATTATCGGTGTTATTAATAAGTACCTCAGATTTCTTATCTGGCCCTAAGCTGGAAAAAGTTGTCATGAAAGCAGCCTTTGCAGTTTGAAAGTCATCACAGTCAGAATCATACGCATCAAGATCATCGGCTTGGTAAGCTGCATTCTGCGTAGTGACAACGTCTTGTTCAGCAATCCCTGGGTCAGCAAGAAATGCAAGCTCCTCTTCATCAAGTTCCCTTCCTTGCGCCTGAGCATTTACCAGATAGATCTTTTCTGCAAACCACTGTCCATCCCTTCTCCTCTTGGGTTTCTTACAATCCCTGGACATATGACCCTCTTCCTTGCAGTTATAGCATGTAATCATTCTCAACTTGCCCGTATTAGCCCGTGGAGGGTTGTTGACCATTGGAGCAGGAGCAGGAGTGGCGGTGCGAACATTGGTTGATGTGGAAGTTCTCCCCTGATATGGTTGAATTGGCTGAACCATTACCCTGCCATTCTCAATTGTAGCTTGTTGGCGAGAATTGGATGAATTCCTCAACTGATTGTTGGTAGGAGCTGATCCTCTGAATCCTCGTTTGCTTAAAGTTCTTGTGAGATAAGCAGACATAGTAGTTAGCACTTCAACTGGGTCAGCTCCTTGTTGGAATACAGGAACTGGGACTTCCTCATCATCACAATAAAGTGCTTGATCTGGATAAGCTGCATAATCAGTAGAAGGAATACTCATTTGATCAGGGTAGCTTGTCGGATATGCTGCATAAGGTGCAACATTTGCTGGATGAAGTTGTGAAGCATACTGTGGTGAGGGTGCATTGAACCGATATTGTTGCTGATGTGAGGTGGGTGGTTGTGGTAGAATCGAGTATTGGGGAAAGGCTGGTGTCATGTAAGGTGATTGATGATAAGCTTGATGTCCTAAGATATAAGGTGTGTTGTTGTGAGACAAGCTTGGTTGATTCGCCATCAAAGCTAACGAATCTGGGTACATACCTCGAGGAGAACGGTGCATAATCACATGCTTCTCATGCTGCTGAAGGAAGGCATATATTTGATCCAAATTGCACTTATGCAGATCCCTGGTTAACTTGACATCAGTAATGTACTCACCCCATTCAGCTTGAGGTAGAGTATTCAAGAATTTGGTGTTAACCTGGAATGGTGCGATCACAAGATTGTATACATTCAGATCATTCATGAGTGTGGTGAATCTGAAGTAATAATCGTGAAGTGTTTCCCCTGGGTTGTAGGTGAATCTATCAAACAAATCATACAGCTGACACTCCCTTTCTTGTTTGGTGAGAGACGTGCCTTGTAGCAACACCTTAAGACGTTCCCATAGATCCTTTGCCACCGTATACTGACTCACCATCCTATAGATGTCATGGGGAAGAGCTTGGAGAATTGTTTGAAGAGCTTTTTCATCTGCATCTGCAACAAGTTGTTGAGCTGGAGTAAGTTCTTCAAATTCTCGTGGTCTAGTCACGTTATCAACCGTAATGGTACCATAGTCGAGTGGACCATTCAAAATCGATTTGACCATAAGCCTTCCGTATGTCGGTTTCCCCTTTAGATATTGCATCATTCGACCTTGCCATGCCTCAAACACCTCTTTAATAAGCATCGGTGGACGGCTATCAGTTCCCGTTATGATTGATATATCCGTAAGAGATGTCATCTGAGGCATTACTGAATTTGGATTCATTTTGTTTTTCTTCAAAGAAACAGAGATTATCGGTTGATCGAGCAGTGAAGTAAAGCTTGTGAATTGTGTTGTGTTTTTGTTGTAAGAAACCAAGATTAAATCCTCTAAAAAATCGTCGAAAAAACAAGCAAAATAACCCTTGATTCGGAACTTTTTGTTGATTCGGAAGTTTGATTCGGAAGATTACCTTGATTCGGAACTTTGTGTTGATTCGGAAGATTACCTTGATTCGGAACTTTTTGGGTTGATCCGGAAGATTACCTTGATTCGGAACTTTTGGGTTGATCCGGAACTTCTTGGTTCGGAAGTTCTTGATCCGGAACTTTGGCTTGATCCGGAACTTCTTGACTCGGAAGTTCTTGGTTCGGAACTTTGGCTTGATCCGGAACTTCTTGACTCGGAAGTTCTTGGTTCGGAACTTTGGCTTGATCCGGAACTTCTTGACTCGGAAGTTCTTGGTTCGGAAGTTTCTTGATCCGGAACTTCTTGGTTCGGAAGTTTCTTGATTCTGAACTTCTTGACTCGGAACTCCTTGATCCGGAACTTCTTGATCCGGAACTCCTTGATCCGGAACTTTTGCTGAATAAACAGTAAGTTGTTCCGATGAACAGTCGTACACCAAAAATGAAGATTAAACCCCGATTTTGACCAAATAACCCAAAAAGTTTTGTGCTTTCGACTAAAATAAGTAACAACTAATACTTATCCACTAATCCCAATCACAAAAACACCAAAAACACCAAGAATCAAGATGATTTTTCTTAAAGAACACTAATACAATCAAAAACTAAAGAACCACACAAATCACCACCTTAAATCACCCCATAGCTCTTGATACCAAATGTAGAATATTGATAATCAATGAATCTATGAAGGGGTTTGTTAATTTCTAGAGAGAGAAAGTTAGAGAGAGAAAGTGAGAGAAACTATGTGAATTTTATTAAGTGGAAATTAAGAAATGATAACAACCAACCCCTTTCCTTAGTGGAAAGGGGTATTTATAGTTCCAAGTCATAAGTGGACTTGGGCCGGTCCATGACAAGCCCATGGACCGGTTCTTACTTAACTTAATAAGCAAATACTAACTAATTACTAACTACGAGCTATTACAACATAAATCATATTGTGGAGTGACCGATACTTCTTATATACGTTAAAACGTATTTCTAACAATAAATTAGTGGGACCCACATTTTTCAACCATTCAACATTTTTAACTTTCAACCAAAGGGATACACCCTTTATAATATAGTATAGATATAGATTAGTGGGACCCATATTTTTCAACTATTCAACATTTTCAACTTTCAACCAAAGGGATACACCCTTTATAATGTAGTATAGATATAGATTAGTGGGACCCACATTTTTTAACCATTCAACATTTTCAACTTTCAACCAAAGGGATACACCCTTTATAATATAGTATAAATATAGATTAGTGGGACCCATATTTTTGAACCATTCAACATTTTCAACTTTCAACCAAAGGGATACACCCTTTATAATGTAGTATAGATATAGATTAGTGGGACCCATATTTTTCAATCATTCAACATTTTCAACTTTCAACCAAAGGGATACACCCTTTATAATGTAGTATAGATATAGATTAGTGGGACCCATATTTTTCAACTATTCAACATTTTCAACTTTCAACCAAAGGGATATACCCTTTATAATGTAGTATAGATATAGATTAGTGGGACCCACATTTTTCAACCATTCAACATTTTTAACTTTCAACCAAAGGGATACACCCTTTATAATGCAGTATAGATATATATTAGTGGGACCCACATTTTTCAACCATTCAACATTTTCATCTTTTAACCAAAAGGATACACCATTTATAATGTAGTATAGATATAGATTAGTGGGACCCATATTTTTCAACCATTCAACATTTTTAACTTTCAACCAAAGGGATACACCCTTTATAATGCAATATAGATATAGATTAGTGTGACCCATATTTTTCAACCATTCAACATTTTCAACTTTCAACCAAAGGGATACACCCTTCATAATGTAGTATAGATATATATTAGTAGGACCCACATTTTTCAACCATTCAACATTTTTAACTTTCAACCAAAGGGATACACCCTTTATAATGTAGTATAGATATAGATTAGTGGGACCCACATTTTTCAATCATTCAACATTTTCAACTTTCAACCAAAGGGATACACCCTTTATAATGTAGTATAGATATAGATTAGTGGGACCCATATTTTTCAACTATTCAACATTTTCAACTTTCAACCAAAGGGATACACCCTTTATAATGTAGTATAGATATAGATTAGTGGGACCCACATTTTTTAACCATTCAACATTTTTAACTTTCAACCAAAGGGATACACCCTTTATAATGTAGTATAGATATATATTAGTGGGACCAACATTTTTCAACCATTCAACATTTTCAACTTTCAACCAAAGGGATACACCCTTTATAATGTAGTATAGATATAAATTAGTGGAACCCATATTTTTCAGCCATTCAACATTTTCAACTTTCAACCAAAGGGATACACCCTTTATAATGTAGTAAAGATATAGATTAGTGGGACCCACATTTTTCAACCATTCAACATTTTCAACTTTCAACCAAAGGGATACACCCTTTATAATGTAGTATAGATATAGATTAGTGGGACCCATATTTTTCAACTATTCAACATTTTCAACTTTCAACCAAAGGGATACACCCTTTATAATGTAGTATAGATATAGATTAGTGGGACCCACATTTTTCAACCATTCAACATTTTTAACTTTCAACCAAAGGGATACACCCTTTATAATGTAGTATAGATATAGATTAGTAGGACCCAAATTTTTCAACCATTCAACATTTTCAACTTTCAACCAAAGGGATACACCCTTTATAATGTAGTATAGATAAATTAGTGGGACCCACATTTTTCAACCATTCAATATTTTCAACTTTCAACCAAAGTGATACACCCTTTATAATGTAGTATAGATATAGATTAGTGGGACCCACATTTTTCAACCATTCAATATTTTCAACTTTCAACCAAAGGGATACACCCTTTATAATGTAGTATAAATATAGATTAGTGGGACCCATATTTTTGATCCATTCAACATTTTCAACTTTCAACCAAAGGGATACACCCTTTATAATGTAGTATAGATAAATTAGTGGGACCCACATTTTTCAACCATTCAACATTTTCAACTTTCAACCAAAGGGATACACCCTTTATAATGTAGTATAGATATAGATTAGTGGGACCCATATTTTTCAACCATTCAATATTTTCAACTTTCAACCAAAGTGATACATCATTTATAATGTAGTATAGATATAGATTAGTGGGACCCATATTTTTCAACCATTCAACATTTTCAACTTTCAACCAAAGGGATACACCCTTTATAATGTACTATAGATATAGATTAGTGGGACCCACATTTTTCAACCATTCAACATTTTCAATTTTCAACCAAAGAGATACACCCTTTATAATGTAGTATAGATATAGATTAGTGGGACCCACATTTTTTAACCATTCAACATTTTCAACTTTCAACCAAAGGGATACCCTTTATAATGTAGTATAGATATAGATTAGTGGGACCTACATTTTTCAACCATTCAATATTTTCAACTTTCAACCAAAGGGATACACCCTTTATAATGTAGTATAGATATAGATTAGTGGGACCCACATTTTTCAACCATTCAATATTTTCAACTTTCAACCAAAGTGATACACCCTTTATAATGTAGTATAGATATAGATTAGTGGGACCCACATTTTTCAACCATTCAACATTTTCAACTTTCAACCAAAAGGATACACCCTTTATAATGTAGTATAGATATAGATTAGTGGGACCCACATTTTTCAACCATTCAACATTTTCAACTTTCAACCAAAGGGATACACCCTTTATAATGTAGTATAAATATAGATTAGTGGGACCCATATTTTTGAACCATTCAACATTTTCAACTTTTAACCAAAGGGATACACCCTTTATAATGAAGTATAGATATAGATTAGTGGGACCCACATTTTTCAACCATTCAACATTTTCAAATTTCAACCAAAGGGATACACCCTTTATAATGTAGTATAGATATAGATTAGTGGGACCCACATTTTTCAACCATTCAACATTTTCAATTTTCAACCAAAGAGATACACCCTTTATAATGTAGTATAGATATAGATTAGTGGGACCCACATTTTTTAACCATTCAACATTTTCAACTTTCAACCAAAGGGATACCCTTTATAATGTAGTATAGATATAGATTAGTGGGACCTACATTTTTCAACCATTCAACATTTTCAACTTTCAACCAAAGGGATACACCCTTTATAATGTAGTATAGATATAGATTAGTGGGACCCACATTTTTCAACCATTCCAAATTTTCAACTTTCAACCAAAGTGATACACCCTTTATAATGTAGTATAGATATAGATTAGTGGGACCCACATTTTTTAACCATTCAACATTTTCAACTTTCAACCAAAAGGATACACCCTTTTATAATGTAGTATAGATATAGATTAGTGGGACCCACATTTTTCAACCATTCAACATTTTCAACTTTCAACCAAAGGGATACACCCTTTATAATGTAGTATAGATATAGATTAGTGGGACCCATATTTTTCAACTATTCAACATTTTCTACTTTCAACCAAAGGGATACACCCTTTATAATGTAGTATAGATATAGATTAGTGGGACCCACATTTTTCAACCATTCAACATTTTCAACTTTCAACCAAAGGGATACACCCTTTATAATATAGTATAAATATAGATTAGTGGGACCCATATTTTTGAACCATTCAACATTTTCAACTTTCAACCAAAGGGATACACCCTTTATAATGAAGTATAGATATAGATTAGTGGGACCTACATTTTTCAACCATTCAACATTTTCAACTTTCAACCAAAGGGATACACCCTTTATAATGTAGTATAGATATAGATTAGTGGGACCCATAATTTTCAACTATTCAACATTTTCAACTTTCAACCAAAGGGATATACCCTTTATAATGTAGTATAGATATAGATTAGTGGGACCCACATTTTTCAACCATTCAACATTTTTAACTTTCAACCAAAGGGATACACCCTTTATAATGCAGTATAGATATATATTAGTGGGACCCACATTTTTCAACCATTCAACATTTTTCAACCATTCAAACAAAGGGATACACCCTTTATAATGTAGTATAGATATAGATTAGTGGGACCCATATCTTTCAATCATTCAACATTTTCAACTTTCAACCAAAGGGATACACCCTTTATAATGTAGTATATATATAGATTAGTGGGACCCACATTTTTCAACCATTCAACATTTTTAACTTTCATCCAAAGGGATACACCCTTTATAATGTAGTATAGATATAGATTAGTGGGACCCATATTTTTCAATCATTCAACATTTTCAACTTTCAACCAAAGGGATACACCCTTTATAATGTAGTATAGATATAGATTAGTGGGACCCATATTTTTCAACTATTCAACATTTTCAACTTTCAACCAAAGGGATACACCCTTTATAATGTAGTATAGATATAGATTAGTGGGACCTACATTTTTCAACCATTCAACATTTTTAACTTTCAACCAAAGGGATACACCCTTTAAAATGTAGTATAGATATATATTAGTGGGACCCACATTTTTCAACCATTCAACATTTTCAACTTTCAACCAAAGGGATACACCCTTTATAATGTAGTATAGATATAGATTAGTGGAACCCATATTTTTCAACCATTCAACATTTTCAACTTTCAACCAAAGGGATACACCCTTTATAATGAAGTATAGATATAGATTAGTAGGACCCACATTTTTCAACCATTCAACATTTTCAACTTTCAACCAAAGGGATACACCCTTTATAATGTAGTATAGATATAGATTAGTGGGACCCATAATTTTCAACTATTCAACATTTTCAACTTTCAACCAAAGGGATATACCCTTTATAATGTAGTATAGATATAGATTAGTGGGACCCATAATTTTCAACTATTCAACATTTTCAACTTTCAACCAAAGGGATATACCCTTTATAATGTAGTATAGATATAGATTAGTGGGACCCACATTTTTCAACCATTCAACATTTTTAACTTTCAACCAAAGGGATACACCCTTTATAATGCAGTATAGATATATATTAGTGGGACCCACATTTTTCAACCATTCAACATTTTTCAACCATTCAAACAAAGGGATACACCCTTTATAATGTAGTATAGATATAGATTAGTGGGACCCATATCTTTCAATCATTCAACATTTTCAACTTTCAACCAAAGGGATACACCCTTTATAATGTAGTATATATATAGATTAGTGGGACCCACATTTTTCAACCATTCAACATTTTTAACTTTCAACCAAAGGGATACACCCTTTATAATGTAGTATAGATATAGATTAGTGGGACCCATATTTTTCAATCATTCAACATTTTCAACTTTCAACCAAAGGATACACCCTTTATAATGTAGTATAGATATAGATTAGTGGGACCCATATTTTTCAACTATTCAACATTTTCAACTTTCAACCAAAGGGATACACCCTTTATAATGTAGTATAGATATAGATTAGTGGGACCTACATTTTTTAACCATTCAACATTTTTAACTTTCAACCAAAGGGATACACCCTTTATAATGTAGTATAGATATATATTAGTGGGACCCACATTTTTCAACCATTCAACATTTTCAACTTTCAACCAAAGGGATACACCCTTTATAATGTAGTATAGATATAGATTAGTGGAACCCATATTTTTCAACCATTCAACATTTTCAACTTTCAACCAAAGGGATACACCCTTTATAATGAAGTATAGATATAGATTAGTGGGACCCACATTTTTCAACCATTCAACATTTTCAACTTTCAACCAAAGGGATACACCCTTTATAATGTAGTATAGATATAGATTAGTGGGACCCATAATTTTCAACTATTCAACATTTTCAACTTTCAACCAAAGGGATATACCCTTTATAATGTAGTATAGATATAGATTAGTGGGACCCACATTTTTCAACCATTCAACATTTATAACTTTCAACCAAAAGGATACACCCTTTATAATGCAGTATAGATATATATTAGTGGGACCCATGTTGAATGGTTGAAAAATGTGGGTCCCACTAATCTATATCTATACTACATTATATTGGGTGTATCCCTTTGGTTGAAAGTTGAAAATGTTGAATAGTTGAAAAATATGGGTCCCACTAATCTATATCTATACTACATTATAAAGGGTGTATCCCTTTGGTTGAAAGTTGAAAATGTTGAATGGTTGAAAAATGTGGGTCCCACTAATCTATATCTATACTACATTATAAAGGGTGTATCCCTTTGGTTGAAAGTTGAAAATGTTGAATGGTTGAAAAATATGGGTTCCACGAATCTATATCTATACTACATTATAAAGGGTGTATCCCTTTGGTTGAAAGTTGAAAATGTTGAATGGTTGAAAAATGTGGGTCCCACTAATATATATCTATACTACATTATAAAGGGTGTATCCCTTTGGTTGAAAGTTAAAAATGTTAAATGGTTGAAAAATGTGGGTCCCACTAATCTATATCTATACTACATTATAAAGGGTGTATCCCTTTGGTTGAAAGTTGAAAATGTTGAATAGTTGAAAAATATGGGTCCCACTAATCTATATCTATACTACATTATAAAGGGTGTATCACTTTGGTTGAAAGTTGAAAATGTTGAATGATTGAAAAATATGGGTCCCACTAATCTATATCTATACTACATTATAAAGGGTGTATCCCTTTGGTTGAAAGTTAAAAATGTTGAATGATTGAAAAATGTGGGTCCCACTAATCTATATATATACTACATTATAAAGGGTGTATCCCTTTGGTTGAAAGTTGAAAATGTTGAATGATTGAAAGATATGGGTCCCACTAATCTATATCTATACTACATTATAAAGGGTGTATCCCTTTGGTTGAAAGTTGAAAATGTTGAATGGTTGAAAAATGTGGGTCCCACTAATATATATCTATACTACATTATAAAGGGTGTATCCCTTTGGTTGAAAGTTAAAAATGTTGAATGGTTGAAAAATTTGGGTCCCACTAATCTATATCTATACTACATTATAAAGGGTATATCCCTTTGGTTGAAAGTTAAAAATGTTGAATAGTTGAAAAATATAGGTCCCACTAATCTATATCTATACTATATTATAAAGGGTGTATCCCTTTGGTTGAAAGTTGAAAATGTTGAATGGTTGAAAAATGTGGGTCCCACTAATCTATATCTATACTACATTATAAAGGGTGTATCCCTTTGGTTGAAAGTTGAAAATGTTGAAAGGTTCAAAAATATGGGTCCCACTAATCTATATTTATACTATATTATAAAGGGTGTACCCCTTTGGTTGAAAGTTGAAAATGTTGAATGGTTGAAAAATATGGGTCACACTAATCTGTATCTATATTGCATTATAAAGGGTGTATCCCTTTGGTTGAAAGTTGAAAATGCTGAATGGTTGAAAAATATGGGTCCCACTAATCTATATCTATACTACATTATAAATGGTGTATCCCTTTGGTTAAAAGATGAAAATGTTGAATGGTTGAAAAATGTGGGTCCCACTAATATATATCTATACTGCATTATAAAGGGTGTATCCCTTTGGTTGAAAGTTAAAAATGTTGAATGGTTGAAAAATGTGGGTCCCACTAATCTATATCTATACTACATTATAAAGGGTATATCCCTTTGGTTGAAAGTTGAAAATGTTGAATAGTTGAAAATTATGGGTCCCACTAATCTATATCTATACTACATTATAAAGGGTGTATCCCTTTGGTTGAAAGTTGAAAATGTTGAATGGTTGAAAAATGTGGGTCCCACTAATCTATATCTATACTTCATTATAAAGGGTGTATCCCTTTGGTTGAAAGTTGAAAATGTTGAATGGTTCAAAAATATGGGTCCCACTAATCTATATTTATACTATATTATAAAGGGTGTATCCCTTTGGTTGAAAGTTGAAAATGTTGAATGGTTGAAAAATGTGGGTCCCACTAATCTATATCTATACTACATTATAAAGGGTGTATCCCTTTGGTTGAAAGTTGAAAATGTTGAATAGTTGAAAAATATGGGTCCCACTAATCTATATCTATACTACATTATAAAGGGTGTATCCCTTTGGTTGAAAGTTGAAAATGTTGAATGGTTGAAAAATGTGGGTCCCACTAATCTATATCTATACTACATTATAAAGGGTGTATCCTTTTGGTTAAAAGTTGAAAATGTTGAATGGTTGAAAAATGTGGGTCCCACTAATCTATATCTATACTACATTATAAAGGGTGTATCACTTTGGTTGAAAGTTGAAAATATTGAATGGTTGAAAAATGTGGGTCCCACTAATCTATATCTATACTACATTATAAAGGGTGTATCCCTTTGGTTGAAAGTTGAAAATGTTGAATGGTTGAAAAATGTAGGTCCCACTAATCTATATATATACTACATTATAAAGGGTATCCCTTTGGTTGAAAGTTGAAAATGTTGAATGGTTAAAAAATGTGGGTCCCACTAATCTATATCTATACTACATTATAAAGGGTGTATCTCTTTGGTTGAAAATTGAAAATGTTGAATGGTTGAAAAATGTGGGTCCCACTAATCTATATCTATACTACATTATAAAGGGTGTATCCCTTTGGTTGAAAGTTGAAAATGTTGAATGGTTGAAAAATATGGGTCCCACTAATCTATATCTATACTTCATTATAAAGGGTGTATCCCTTTGGTTGAAAGTTGAAAATGTTGAATGGTTGAAAAATGTGGGTCCCACTAATCTATATCTATACTACATTATAAAGGGTGTATCCTTTTGGTTGAAAGTTGAAAATGTTGAATGGTTGAAAAATGTGGGTCCCACTAATCTATATCTATACTACATTATAAAGGGTGTATCACTTTGGTTGAAAGTTGAAAATATTGAATGGTTGAAAAATGTGGGTCCCACTAATCTATATCTATACTACATTATAAAGGGTGTATCCCTTTGGTTGAAAGTTGAAAATGTTGAATGGTTGAAAAATGTAGGTCCCACTAATCTATATCTATACTACATTATAAAGGGTATCCCTTTGGTTGAAAGTTGAAAATGTTGAATGGTTAAAAAATGTGAGTCCCACTAATCTATATCTATACTACATTATAAAGGGTGTATCTCTTTGGTTGAAAATTGAAAATGTTGAATGGTTGAAAAATGTGGGTCCCACTAATCTATATCTATACTACATTATAAAGGGTGTATCCCTTTGGTTGAAAGTTGAAAATGTTGAATGGTTGAAAAATATGGGTCCCACTAATCTATATCTATACTACATTATAAAGGGTGTATCCCTTTGGTTGAAAGTTGAAAATGTTGAATGGTTGAAAAATGTGGGTCCCACTAATCTATATATATACTACATTATAAAGGGTGTATCCCTTTGGTTGAAAGTTGAAAATGTTGAATGATTGAAAGATATGGGTCCCACTAATCTATATCTATACTACATTATAAAGGGTGTATCCCTTTGGTTGAAAGTTGAAAATGTTGAATGGTTGAAAAATGTGGGTCCCACTAATATATATCTATACTACATTATTAAGGGTGTATCCCTTTGGTTGAAAGTTAAAAATGTTGAATGGTTGAAAAATTTGGGTCCCACTAATCTATATCTATACTACATTATAAAGGGTATATCCCTTTGGTTGAAAGTTGAAAATGTTGAATGGTTGAAAAATATGGGTCCCACTAATCTATATCTATACTACATTATAAAGGGTGTATCCCTTTGGTTGAAAGTTGAAAATGTTGAATGGTTGAAAAATGTGGGTCCCACTAATCTATATCTATACTACATTATAAAGGGTGTATCCTATTGGTTGAAAGTTGAAAATGTTGAATGGTTGAAAAATGTGGGTCCCACTAATCTATATCTATACTACATTATAAAGGGTGTATCACTTTGATTGAAAGTTGAAAATATTGAATGGTTGAAAAATGTGGGTCCCACTAATCTATATCTATACTACATTATAAAGGGTGTATCCCTTTGGTTGAAAGTTGAAAATGTTGAATGGTTGAAAAATGTAGGTCCCACTAATCTATATCTATACTACATTATAAAGGGTATCCCTTTGGTTGAAAGTTGAAAATGTTGAATGGTTAAAAAATGTGGGTCCCACTAATCTATATCTATACTACATTATAAAGGGTGTATCTCTTTGGTTGAAAATTGAAAATGTTGAATGGTTGAAAAATGTGGGTCCCACTAATCTATATCTATACTACATTATAAAGGGTGTATCCCTTTGGTTGAAAGTTGAAAATGTTGAATGGTTGAAAAATATGGGTCCCACTAATCTATATCTATACTACATTATAAAGGGTGTATCCCTTTGGTTGAAAGTTGAAAATGTTGAATGGTTGAAAAATGTGGGTCCCACTAATCTATATATATACTACATTATAAAGGGTGTATCCCTTTGGTTGAAAGTTGAAAATGTTGAATGATTGAAAGATATGGGTCCCACTAATCTATATCTATACTACATTATAAAGGGTGTATCCCTTTGGTTGAAAGTTGAAAATGTTGAATGGTTGAAAAATGTGGGTCCCACTAATATTTATCTATACTACATT
The DNA here is from genome assembly GCA_025667525.1 of Glebionis coronaria. NCBI lineage: Eukaryota > Viridiplantae > Streptophyta > Magnoliopsida > Asterales > Asteraceae > Glebionis > Glebionis coronaria. Next base: position 389,982,432 of record CM046876.1, read on the forward strand.
ATAAAGGGTGTATCCCTTTGGTTGAAAGTTAAAAATGTTGAATGGTTGAAAAATTTGGGTCCCACTAATCTATATCTATACTACATTATAAAGGGTATATCCCTTTGGTTGAAAGTTGAAAATGTTGAATAGTTGAAAAATATAGGTCCCACTAATCTATATCTATACTATATTATAAAGGGTGTATCCCTTTGGTTGAAAGTTGAAAATGTTGAATGGTTGAAAAATGTGGGTCCCACTAATCTATATCTATACTACATTATAAAGGGTGTATCCCTTTGGTTGAAAGTTGAAAATGTTGAAAGGTTAAAAAATATGGATCCCACTAATCTATATTTATACTATATTATAAAGGGTGTACCCCTTTGGTTGAAAGTTGAAAATGTTGAATGGTTGAAAAATATGGGTCACACTAATCTATATCTATATTGCATTATAAAGGGTGTATCCCTTTGGTTGAAAGTTGAAAATGCTGAATGGTTGAAAAATATGGGTCCCACTAATCTATATCTATACTACATTATAAATGGTGTATCCCTTTGGTTAAAAGATGAAAATGTTGAATGGTTGAAAAATGTGGGTCCCACTAATATATATCTATACTGCATTATAAAGGGTGTATCCCTTTGGTTGAAAGTTAAAAATGTTGAATGGTTGAAAAATGTGGGTCCCACTAATCTATATCTATACTACATTATAAAGGGTATATCCCTTTGGTTGAAAGTTGAAAATGTTGAATAGTTGAAAATTATGGGTCCCACTAATCTATATCTATACAACATTATAAAGGGTGTATCCCTTTGGTTGAAAGTTGAAAATGTTGAATGGTTGAAAAATGTGGGTCCCACTAATCTATATCTATACTTCATTATAAAGGGTGTATCCCTTTGGTTGAAAGTTGAAAATGTTGAATGGTTCAAAAATATGGGTCCCACTAATCTATATTTATACTATATTATAAAGGGTGTATCCCTTTGGTTGAAAGTTGAAAATGTTGAATGGTTGAAAAATGTGGGTCCCACTAATCTATATCTATACTACATTATAAAGGGTGTATCCCTTTGGTTGAAAGTTGAAAATGTTGAATAGTTGAAAAATATGGGTCCCACTAATCTATATCTATACTACATTATAAAGGGTGTATCCTTTTGGTTGAAAGTTGAAAATGTTGAATGGTTGAAAAATGTGGGTCCCACTAATCTATATCTATACTACATTATAAAGGGTGTATCCTTTTGGTTGAAAGTTGAAAATGTTGAATGGTTGAAAAATGTGGGTCCCACTAATCTATATCTATACTACATTATAAAGGGTGTATCACTTTGGTTGAAAGTTGAAAATATTGAATTGTTAAAAAATATGGGTCCCACTAATCTATATCTATACTACATTATAAAGGGTGTATCCCTTTGGTTGAAAGTTGAAAATGTTGAATGGTTGAAAAATGTAGGTCCCACTAATCTATATCTATACTACATTATAAAGGGTATCCATTTGGTTGAAAGTTGAAAATGTTGAATGGTTAAAAAATGTGGGTCCCACTAATCTATATCTATACTACATTATAAAGGGTGTATCTCTTTGGTTGAAAATTGAAAATGTTGAATGGTTAAAAAATGTGGGTCCCACTAATCTATATCTATACTACATTATAAAGGGTGTATCCCTTTGGTTGAAAGTTGAAAATGTTGAATGGTTGAAAAATATGGGTCCCACTAATCTATATCTATACTACATTATAAAGGATGTATCACTTTGGTTGAAAGTTGAAAATATTGAATGGTTGAAAAATATGGGTCCCACTAATCTATATCTATACTACATTATAAAGGGTGTATCCCTTTGGTTGAAAGTTGAAAATGTTGAATGGTTGAAAAATGTAGGTCCCACTAATCTATATCTATACTACATTATAAAGGGTATCCCTTTGGTTGAAAGTTGAAAATGTTGAATGGTTAAAAAATGTGGGTCCCACTAATCTATATCTATACTACATTATAAAGGGTGTATCTCTTTGGTTGAAAATTGAAAATGTTGAATGGTTGAAAAATGTGGGTCCCACTAATCTATATCTATACTACATTATAAAGGGTGTATCCCTTTGGTTGAAAGTTGAAAATGTTGAATGGTTGAAAAATGTGGGTCCCACTAATCTATATCTATACTACATTATAAAGGGTGTATCACTTTGGTTGAAAGTTGAAAATATTGAATGGTTGAAAAATGTGGGTCCCACTAATCTATATCTATACTACATTATAAAGGGTGTATCACTTTGGTTGAAAGTTGAAAATGTTGAATGGTTGAAAAATGTGGGTCCTACTAATCTATATCAATACTACATTATAAAGGGTGTATCCCTTTGGTTGAAAGTTAAAAATGTTGAATGGTTGAAAAATGTGGGTCCCACTAATCTATATCTATACTACATTATAAAGGGTGTATCCCTTTGGTTGAAAGTTGAAAATGTTGAATAGTTGAAAAATATGGGTCCCACTAATCTATATCTATACTACATTATAAAGGGTGTATCCCTTTGGTTGAAAGTTGAAAATGTTGAATGGTTGAAAAATGTGGGTCCCACTAATCTATATATATACTACATTATAAAGGGTGTATCCCTTTGGTTGAAAGTTGAAAATGTTGAATGATTGAAAGATATGGGTCCCACTAATCTATATCTATACTACATTATAAAGGGTGTATCCCTTTGGTTGAAAGTTGAAAATGTTGAATGGTTGAAAAATGTGGGTCCCACTAATATATATCTATACTACATTATAAAGGGTGTATCCCTTTGGTTGAAAGTTAAAAATGTTGAATGGTTGAAAAATTTGGGTCCCACTAATCTATATCTTTTCTACATTATAAAGGGTATATCCCTTTGGTTGAAAGTTGAAAATGTTGAATAGTTGAAAAATATAGGTCCCACTAATCTATATCTATACTATATTATAAAGGGTGTATCCCTTTGGTTGAAAGTTGAAAATGTTGAATGGTTGAAAAATGTGGGTCCCACTAATCTATATCTATACTACATTATAAAGGGTGTATCCCTTTGGTTGAAAGTTGAAAATGTTGAAAGGTTCAAAAATATGGGTCCCACTAATCTATATTTATACTATATTATAAAGGGTGTATCCCTTTGGTTGAAAGTTGAAAATGTTGAATGGTTGAAAAATGTGGGTCCCACTAATCTATATCTATACTACATTATAAAGGGTGTATCCCTTTGGTTGAAAGTTGAAAATGTTGAATAGTTGAAAAATATGGGTCCCACTAATCTATATCTATACTAAATTATAAAGGGTGTATCCCTTTGGTTGAAAGTTGAAAATGTTGAATGGTTGAAAAATGTGGGTCCCACTAATTTATCTATACTACATTATAAAGGGTGTATCCCTTTGGTTGAAAGTTGAAAATGTTGAATGGATCAAAAATATGGGTCCCACTAATCTATATTTATACTACATTATAAAGGGTGTATCCCTTTGGTTGAAAGTTGAAAATGTTGAATGGTTGAAAAATGTGGGTCCCACTAATCTATATCTATACTTCATTATAAAGGGTGTATCACTTTGGTTGAAAGTTGAAAATATTGAATGGTTGAAAAATGTGGGTCCCACTAATCTATATCTATATACTACATTATAAAGGGTGTATCCCTTTGGTTGAAAGTTGAAAATGTTGAATGGTTAAAAAAATGCGGGTCCTACTAATCTTTATCTATACTACATTATAAAGGGTGTATCCCTTTGGTTGAAAGTTGAAAATGTTGAATGTTTGAAAAATGTGGGTCCCACTAATCTATATCTATACTACATTATAAAGGGTGTATCACTTTGGTTGAAAGTTGAAAATATTGAATGGTTGAAAAATGTGGGTCCCACTAATTTATCTATACTACATTATAAAGGGTGTATCCCTTTGGTTGAAAGTTGAAAATGTTGAATGGTTGAAAAATTTGGGTCCTACTAATCTATATCTATACTACATTATAAAGGGTGTATCCTTTTGGTTGAAAGTTAAAAATGTTGAATGGTTGAAAAATGTGGGTCCCACTAATCTATATCTATACTACATTATAAAGGGTGTATCCCTTTGGTTGAAAGTTGAAAATGTTGAATAGTTGAAAAATATGGGTCCCACTAATCTATATCTATACTACATTATAAAGGGTGTATCCCTTTGGTTGAAAGTTGAAAATGTTGAATGGTTGAAAAATGTGGGTCCCACTAATCTATATCTATACTACATTATAAAGGGTGTATTCCTTTGGTTGAAAGTTGAAAATGTTGAATGGTTGAAAAATATGGGTTCCACTAATTTATATCTATACTACATTATAAAGGGTGTATCCCTTTGGTTGAAAGTTGAAAATGTTGAATAGTTGAAAAATGTGGGTCCCACTAATATATATCTATACTACATTATAAAGGGTGTATCCCTTTGGTTGAAAGTTAAAAATGTTGAATGGTTGAAAAATGTGGGTCCCACTAATCTATATCTATACTACATTATAAAGGGTGTATCCCTTTGGTTGAAAGTTGAAAATGTTGAATAGTTGAAAAATATGGGTCCCACTAATCTATATCTATACTATATTATAAAGGGTGTATCCCTTTGGTTGAAAGTTGAAAATGTTGAATGATTGAAAAATGTGGGTCCCACTAATCTATATCTATACTACATTATAAAGGGTGTATCCCTTTGGTTGAAAGTTAAAAATGTTGAATGGTTGAAAAATGTTGGGAATCTAAACTTGTTAGATTCCCTGTTCATTGATTTAAACATAATTAGGCTGATAGATAGTCCCTTGCCTGTGCCTAGGAGGCAGGCAAGTTTCGCAAGACTCACAGAGATCCGAGTCTCTGTGAGCAACCTCAGAGGAGTCCATGTCAGAGACATTGTCAGGGAAGTCGAAGATTACCTGAAGACATACTCCTTGGCTGTGATGGATAACAGCCAAGATGTATTAGGGACTCTGAGGGGTTGAGAGTTAACAGGGGTGGCAATACCCTGATAACTCTCAGCACACTTTGGACATGCCATTTGTGTGTTCGAGAATATGAAGAATAAGGAAACTGTTTTTGACAACTGTTCCTTAAAGCATAATGGAAGACTACCAAGAATAGAAGGACATCATGTGACTGATGTGGGAACTTGTAAAAGCTTGTGTAGTCGACATCAAGTACTGTTCAAGTCAAACTCGTAACACTATAAATAGGATGTGTATCCTTGCATTAATGTTGAACACTTTGAGATATTAAGAACATTAGTGCGTGTAACTTAGTGAATCAAACAGCTACGACTGTATTCATAAGTTAAGGTTTATTGTTGTTCAAAGTGTGCACAACACATTGTCATCAAACGGTGTTATCCATAACACTTGTAATTCTTTATTATACAATAATAAGATTACGTTTGAAAAGTAATACCTTGTGTTGATTAAGTTAAGATTAGGGTTTCTTGCATTGATTAGGGACTTTCAATTGGTATCAGAGCGGTGTTTGATATTAAAACCTTCAAGAAACATCGTTCTCCGTTTTATAATCAAGATCCACCATGCCGGAAACCTCTAGCCCACACTCACCTTCCAGAAACCCATCTTCACCAAGACTTAACCCCCCAGCAAATGACGATGATCTACCCCAACTTCTTGACTCAAGAGGTGGATCACACGTAACCAGTGTACCAGTCTTTGATGAAGAAGACTTTGCCAGTTGGAAGAGTCAATTTCTTGTATACCTTGATGGACTTGAACCTTTTCTCTTAGAAATTTTAGAAAATGGTCCATATATTCCCATGGCACTTACTTCTACTGAAGAAAACCCTCTTCCCAAGCCTGTCAAACAATGGACCGCAGCTGATAGGAAATTAGCAAACCAAGATAAACGTCTCAAAAGCATCATAATTTCCTGTCTTCCAAAGCATATCATGAAGTCTGTCATTCAGTGTCCCACAGCTAAACAAATGTGGACAGACCTCATTCTTGGCCATGAAGGACCCTCTGAAACAAAAGAGACAAAGATTCAGGCACTCAGACTTCAGTTTAATGCCTTTAAGTCTCTTGAAGGTGAAAAAGTTCAGCAAACCTATACTAGGCTGAAGATTCTTCTAAATGACCTCGCTATGAATGATGTCACTATTGGTCAAGCTGAGATCAATGCCACTTTTGTCAACAGCCTTCCAAGAAAGTGGCTGAGCATGAATCAGACTCAGAGAGCTAACAACTCAATCAAAAATGATACCCTTGCTCAGCTCTATGGAAAGTACAATTATGAAGAAGGGCTGATCAATACTATCTACAAATTAGAGACTGAAAGATTTGTAGTCCAAGGAGCATCTTCCAAAGCTTTGATCTCTGCAACACATCCTCTTGACAGCGATTCTGATATTGAAGAAGATACCCGTAGCAGCCAAGAGTTCTTGTCAGACCTCAATGCAGAATTTCATCAATGATTTGGGAAATTCTTCTTCTTTTGTTGCCTGTCTGATCCTCATCATCGGGTACTATAACTGGTGTGATGACTTGAAGAGGAACAGGTGTTGTTGAGGGATTGGCTGAAGATGAGCCTTGTTCAGCAGATGCAAGGCTGAGTGTATTAGTCTTCTCCCCCTCACGTTCATCCTTACTTCTCTTATGCTTGGATGAACGTGCCTGAAATCTTCTTGCAATCTGCTCCACAGAGGCAGCCATGGCACGCTGTCTTTTTCTTGATGCCCTGGCAATCTTCAGCAAGAGGTTGGCATTGGCATTGGTATTTGCCTGAACACGCCTGACAATAAAACCAGCATGGTTGTATTGCCTGTTGCGAACTGCATTGAAGTGCCTGTTCATGTTGTTCTCTTGTCCATGGAACATGGCTGGGACAACAGAGTCAATTGCATCCTTGATCCGTGTCGAGAGATGACTTAGTCCCTGAGACACACCTTTTCTGGCACCTTCCTGAATAGGTTCAGTGACAGCCTCAGTCACAGTCTTCTTTATAATGCCTGGAAAAGTGACAGTAAAATTGTGCATCTCTGACTTGATCACGTCCAGCTTTCTTGATAAGCGCTCAATATCAGACTGATGGTGTACAGGCTGAAGATTCTTGATATTGAGGCTTTGTTGAGCAAAATATCCTCCCTTGGAATCAAGTCAAAGTTAGTCTGGGTAGGATGATCAAACAAGAGGAATTTAGCTGTTGGATCATAAATTGGTCTTTAGAAGACTGTTGTTGCAGATGTAGCAGAGTTTTGTGTGTCAACAGCTTCCTTAAGAGGAGAAGTCTTGTCATCTTCTTTAGGAGGAGAGGCTGACAGCTGGTCATCCTCATCTTCTTCCTCCTCTTCATCAAACATTCCCTCAGGGAATTCATCCTCAGGCATGGGTTCAAACTCAGCGACATAATCTTCTACAGAAAGCATTTCTTCATCAGTATTGAGCTCAAGTTCTTCTTCATGTGGAATGTCCTGAGTTATTGTTTCAGCCTCCTTTTCATGACCTGAGGTTCTTTGACTGGCTGTACAATTTCAGCCTGCAAGTTTGTTGTAATTAGTAACAGGGAAAAAATATAAGGTGAATGGTCGCCATTTCGCTGTCCCAGAGAGGCTGAGGGTGATTACTCAGCCACTCCAAAGGATAAATCCTTGGGATTCTTTTAAGTGTGAATGAAGTGTGGTTAATGGTCGCCATTCGCTGCCCCTAGGAAAGCTGAGTGTGATTATTCAGCCCCCCCAAAAGGTAAAAACCTTTGGGACTCTTTTGATTGTGAAACATATGTTGTTTAATGATCGCCATTCGCTGCCCCTAGGAAAGCTGAGTGTGATTATTCAGCCCCCCCAAAAGGTAAAACCTTTGGGACTCTTTTAAGAGTGAAACATATGTTGTTGTAGGTCGCCTGTTACGCTGCCCCTAGGAAAGCTGAGGGTGATGATTCAGCTCCCCCTGAAAGGATAAATCCTTTGGGACTCTTTTAATGAGGGAACCAAGAGGCTGTGTGAAGTACAGCCATCAAGGTTGAGACATAAATGTATTCAGGTTGTTGTTAGCCTGAATACTGTCTAGAGGGTTCAGGGTCATCGGGGTGCTTTATAAACACAAATGAATCACTCCCTGGTGCAAAGACAGAGTGTACAAAAGTCTTAAAGTATTCTAAGTGAAATGACAGACTTCTATGGGTCGAGGATTACCCTAACTTCACCACTCTCTCCTACAGACAAATGAGAGTGGTTGATTGTGAACCTCTAAAAATGTACACTGATTACCTGTGAGATATCAGCTTGGTTTGGCTGGTTTCCTGTAGTCTCTGCTGACCTAGAGACACTAGACGCCTGTTGTTTGTCAGCCAAAGATTCTGTATCCACAAGAGTATCTGGACCAGAGGCGGTGTCAATCTTCTTTTCCTTGGCCTTGCTAACAGCTTTAGGTTGGGAAGAAGAGGGGATTTTCTTCTTCTTTAGCTGTTGGCCAGATGAAGCCTTGGACTTAGTAGTGTGCTGCCCAGAGGTCAAAGACGTAGACTTGCCAGCGACACTAGAAGTAATCACCTTCTCAGAGGAAGGGAGCAAGGGCTTCTCAGCGTTGGGTACCTGGTTTGCAACGTTCAGCATGTGTGCAGTGACAGGGATATCCTCAGCTCCTATCTCCTTGTAGATGGCGCCTGTGATGCGATATGGCTTCAGAGTTGTCAAGGCTTTGTTATGGTAATTCTCTCCCAGCAAACTCTCAAAGATCAGGGACAGGTAGCGCACATAACAGATGTTCTTTTCCCTGACCTGATTCCTTCCCTTCAGTTGTTCTACCAAGTTAGAGAAAAGGATGCTTCCAACGTCAACATCAGCTCCCCATATTAATCCATACGCAATAGTCTGATGTTTGAACGACATTTGATCCTGTGATCCCTGCATGCCTCCCAGGGACTTCACAATGTGGGTGAAGAGGACACGCCACATAGGAGAAAAATACTTAATCTTCAGAGGGGCTTTAGCAAGGATTTCAGCTGGTGTGAGGGCAGGGTTAATGTCATGACAAGGGTTGAGTGTGGCCAATGCTTCCTTGACAGCCTTTTTGTCAACTGTCTTCAGGCATTCATCTCCATGTTTAAGTCCGGCCACACTGGCAAAATCAGTAAGGGAAAAAGCAAAAGGATGTTCATTGCAAGAAAGGCTAAAGGTAATGGTGTCTTCTTCAACTTCAGCAGAATACCAGAATTCCCTAAGGTATTCTTGGTAAAAGGTGGATGGAGTTTTGGTGAAGGCTTCATTTAGGTCACAATGCTGCATGAAATTTACCAGATCTGAGTAGGTGCTGTTTGGTGCCTTGATCCATCCAATGGCGTTGTTGGAGGCGATGATGCTCTCGTTGATCTCAAAGTTCACATTGGAGGCTTTGGGTACGGGAAACGCCATTGATTTAAGGTTGAAGGAGAATGAAAATGGCGGATGGTTGAGAGAGATAAGAGTTTTAGAGAGAGAAGATGATTTTTTAGAATGGTGGTGGGTGTGAAGAGAAAGAAGACAATATATATATTCAAACTAGAGTGAACAGTTATTCAACCGTATTAAATGCAAAAGCGAAAATGACTGCTCAAGTGGGTCCCCTTGACCTTTCAAAAAGTTTGTCTCCTCGTTATCCGAAACTAAAATGATTAATAAATGTGAGAATGTTTTTCGCATTTACTTGGAAAGTAACTACCTAGTTTCATGTGAAAAACATTTAATAAAACATTTAATATAGAATCAATCATTTAATGAACACATTTAATATCAAGCCACAGGCTTTGAAATATTGAGCATCCCTAGCTCAGCAACTAGCCTGTTGAACGTAGGTTCAGCCAAAGGCTTTGTAAATATATCAGCTAGTTGCAGCTCTGTGGGAAAAAAATGCAGCTCAATATCTCCCTTCATAATATGATCCCTGATAAAATGATACCTGATATCAATGTGTTTGGTACGAGAGTGAAGAACAGGGTTGTTGGATATGGCAATGGCGCTGGTGTTGTCACAAAAGATTGGCACTTTGTCATACAAGATTTCATAGTCAGCCAATTGACTTTTCATCCAGAGCACCTGAGCACAACAGCTGGCTGCAGCGACATATTCAGCTTCAGCTGAAGACATAGCCACAGAGTTTTGCTTCTTAGCACTCCATCCAACCAATTTTCCTCCTAGGATTTGACAGCTGCCTGAAGTACTTTTCCTGTCAATACAGCATCCAGCATAATCTGAATCTGAATAGGCCTTGAGATCAAAGCCTGATTCCTTTGGATACCATAGTCCTAGGGATAGTGTTCCTTTGAGATACCTAAAAATTCTCTTAACAGCCACTAGATGGGATTCTTTTGGGTTAGCTTGGTACCTTGCACAGAGACATGTGGAGAATTGGATATCTGGACGACTGGCTGTTAGATACATCAGTGACCCAATCATGCCTCTATATAAAGTCTCATTGACAAAGACCCCTGACTCATCAGGGCCCAAGTCATTTGGTGGAAGCATGGGGCATTTCACTGATGCACAATCAGCTAAGTCATATTTTTTAAGTAAATCTTTAACATACTTTTCTTGACAAATAGAAATTCCCTTAGGACATTGTTTAATTTGAAAACCCAAAAAGTAAGTCAATTCACCCATCATACTCATCTCATATTTCTTGGTCATTAATTTAGCAAAACGTTTACTAAGATTGACATTTGTTGACCCAAAGATGATATCATCCACATAAATCTGCACAATGATGAAATCACTCTTGTCCTTGAAGGTAAAGAGTGTTTTATCAATAGAACCCCTGATAAATTTATTTTCAGATAAGAAATTTGAAAGAGTTTCATACCATGCTCTTGGAGCTTGTTTCAGGCCATACATTGCCTTGTGAAGTCTGTACACATGGTTGGGAAACTCGCTGTTCTCAAATCCTTCAGGTTGTGCAACATAGACTTCCTCAGCTAAATCACCATTGAGGAAGGCACTCTTTACATCCATCTGATATACAGTGATGTTCATATAGGCAGCATAAGCAAGGAAGATTCTGATGGCCTCAAGTCTAGCAACAGGTGCAAATGTTTCATCATAATCAATTCCTTCAGTCTGGGAGTATCCCTGTGCTACCAGTCTTGCCTTGTTCCTGATGATGTTCCCAATCTCATCCATCTTATTTCTATAGATCCATCTAGTGCCTGTGATATTCTTTCCAGGTGGAGCTGGCACTAGTGTCCATACTTTGTTCCTTTTGAACTGATTGATTTCTTCTTGCATAGCAACTACCCATCCATCTTCTACCAGAGCCTCAGCAACTCTTTTAGGTTCAATTTGAGAAAGAAATTCTGCAAATAGACATTCATTGGCTGAGGCTGACTCAGAGTCTTGGATTCGCTGTCTGGTTATGACCCCTGCATTTGGTTCCCCAATAATGTTGACAAGAAGAATGTGTTGATCTCTTGACCACTTATTTTGAGGAACTGGAGTTTCAAGAACAGGGGTACTTGAGGGCACAGTTGGTACAATTTGAGTTTCATCCTGCTGACTAGGAGGGCTTTCTTCAAAGACTACTTCAGTGTCTGAGTCTTCTTCAGCCACATCAAGGGAAGCAATTTCATTATCAGCAGGAGAAACTTCAGAGGTCTGAAGAATTGGTGAGTCATTAATATCATGAGAAGGACCATCAGATATTTGAGGTTCTTCTTCATCAAGTTCCTGAGAGGTAGGAACTTCTATGTTGTGAGTAGACAGAGGGTCAAAAGCAGGAACATAAGGAGTGAGAGTGTTGGAGTGGTGATGACTGGTAGGTCTGGGTTCTGTGAACTCATCACTTGGGAAAGAAATATTTTCATTAAAATCTACTTCATCACCCTCTGTTCCAGTCCTCTGTATGACTTCATCATCTTCATTAAATCTGACATGGAAAGTTTCTTCTACTTCTTGTCTTCTGATGTTGAATACTCTGAAGGCTTTGGCTGTTGGAGAGTATCCCAAAAAGAATCCATCATCAGCCTTTTCATCAAACTTTCCAAGTTTATCCCTGTAGTTATAAATAAACACAGGGCATCCAAACACATGAAAATAGCTGACGTCTGGAGATCTTTTTCTGAAAACTTCATAGGAGGTTTTGCCATGTCTTTTGACAATGATTGATCTATTTTGTGTGTAGCAGGCAGTGTGTACAGCTTCTCCCCAAAATTGCTTTGGTAAGGCTGCACCATTTAACATAGTTCTTGCTGCTTCAATCAGAGTCCTGTTTCTTCTTTCAGCCACACCATTTTGTTCAGGAGTGCCAGCTGAAGAGAAGTTCTGAGAGATTCCTTTTTCATCACAAAATGATTCAAGTTGATGATTCTTGAATTTTGTACCATTATCACTTCTTAGAGCTTTGACTCTAACATCATTCATATTTTCAACCTGTCTGATGAAGGACATGATGGTATCAGCTGCATCACTTTTCCTTCTGAGGAAGAACACCCATGTATATCTTGAAAATTCATCAACTATGACCAAGGTGTATTTGTTGTGTATAATGGTTTGAGGTTTGACAGGCCCAAACAAGTCCATGTGAAGGAGATGTAAGCACTTGTCAATAGAGAATGATTGCCTAGTCTTGAATGAAGACCTGTGATGTTTTCCTTTGACACAGGCAGAACAAGTTTTGTCTTTGGAAAACATTACTGAAGGTAGACCAGCAACCAAGTTTTGAGTGGCTATCTTATTGATGTTCTTGAAGTTGAGATGAGACAGTCTTTTGTGCCACAGCCAGTTGACACTTTCAGAGGCTTTGGCAAGAAAACAATTTGAGCTGTCTTCAGAGCACACAGCCATGTTGATGACATACACATCTCTCCTTCTAGGTGCAACCAGCACAACATCATTATTTTTGTTGAATATGGTTCCCTGAGTCTTAGTAAACAAAACCTTATAATCAGCATCACATAATTGACTGATGCTAATAAGATTGTGTTTAAGACCATTCACATATGCAACCCTGGTAAATGTGATCCCATTGCAATTCACTGAGCCATATCCTTCTGTGTCACCTGAAGAGTTATCTCCAAACACCACTTTGGGACCTGGCTCCTTTGAGTATCTGTGCAGGTATTGTTGAATCCCTGTCATGTGTCTAGAACAGCCACTATCTAGATACCATACCGATTCCTTGAGATATTTCTGCACAGATACATAGAAACAGATTAGTTCCTATGGTGAACCCACTTTCCAGTGGGTTCCCTAAATTGCTTGTTAGCAACTCTTGTGTTCCTGAAAAACTTTTGGCGTTGGGATGGACAGTTCATAGTTTCATGGTTATAACTCCCACAGATATCACACCCAGGGAAGTCACCACACTCGTCTGAGTGATGGTCTGTGAACCCACAGAATTTACAGGGAGGATAAGAATTGTAATTTCCCTGTTGTCTTTTGGAACTCTGTGGTCTGTCCCTAGAGGGTGTCTGAGCTCTTTTAGCTGCCATGTGTCTGTCATGATCTAAGGTCGAGTGGTGAGAATTCTTACAAATATTGCAATAAGGTTTGATTAACCTTTCCCCTTTGGGTTCACCTAGGACTGACTTTGGTTCATGAGAAGTAGAGCATTCAGCGGAAGGCTTAATGTGTTGTTTCAAGAGTTCTACTTCTTTCATAAGAGACAACAGGCGATCTTCAGTGGTGGGGTCAACCTTATTCACAGCTTTAGTAGAAACAGGCTTAAAAGCTACTTGTTTACCAGTTGGTTTAGCAGGCACACGAAAAACTTTGGCTGGAGGATTCTCAATATCTATCTTAAGTTCATCCTTAGCAGATCTAGAAGAACTGCTAGGTTCAACTCCAGAGAGTTTGGGCAAGGGTGGAAGCTCAGCCACATCTTCAGAGACAGGGTCATTAGTCAAAGAGGTATCTGACATATGAATAGTTTCTGTAGATTTAAAGACAATGTCTTTGGGTTTGGTGATAATCCTCAGCTTTTTTTGCTTAGCAGTTATATCCCTGTTTAAGTCAGCAGGCACTTCATCCCTAAGCAATTCATCAATAGTAAACCTAGCACACAGCCATTTTTCAATAACTTTGTTTAATTCAGTGACTTGATTATTTAAAGCTATGTTTTTCAAGGTTAATCTAGCTACTTCATTTTGCAGGGATATTTTTTCTAAGTTAACCCGCCTGAGAGTTTCACATTCAGCCTTAGTATTTATCATTTCAGTTTTAACAGAGTGAAACTTATCAAGTAGGTTCTTCCTTTGTTCCTCAACAAAGTGCAAATCAACAATGGTGTAATCAAGGACATGCTTACGTTCATCACTATCAGACATAGAAAGAAGCCTGTGTACCTTTTTCATTGTGATGTCGACCCATTGTCCTGATCTTGCATCACCTTTTCCAACAGCTGGTTCATCCTCAGCTATTGCCATAAAAGCCCTGACTCTTGTGGTGTCTTCTTCATCTGAAGTCAATGGTTCATCATTCCAATCATAGGTTTCAGCAACCAACCCTTTCTCAGCCTTTTTCTCACCACCTTTCTTTTTGGACATAGCTTCAATCTTCAAGTTCATCTGTTCTAACTCAGCTTTAAGTGCCTTGTACTTATTTTTGTAATCTTTCTTCTCAGTGTCTGAAGAATTGGATTGAGATGAGTTGTTATGTTGTTTGAACTTGTAGGGTTTGGATGAAGATTATGGATAAGAGGGTGAGGATGTTTTGGTGGAAGGACATTCTTTTTGAAAATGTCCAAGCTTTCCACAGGCAAAACATGTTTCTTTTGACCTGTCAGTTGGTTTGCTAGCTGATCCTACTCTTCCAGATCTTTTGTAGTATCTTCTTTGGTTGGCTAGCAGTGCTCTTTCATGAAATTCTGCATTGAGGTCTGACAAGAACTCTTGGCTGCTACGGGTATCTTCTTCAATATCAGAATCGCTGTCAAGAGGATGTGTTGCAGAGATCAAAGCTTTGGAAGATGCTCCTTGGACTACAAATCTTTCAGTCTCTGATTTGTAGATAGTATTGATCAGCCCTTCTTCATAATTGTACTTTCCATAGAGCTGAGCAAGGGTATCATTTTTGATTGAGTTGTTAGCTCTCTGAGTCTGATTCATGCTCAGCCACTTTCTTGGAAGGCTGTTGACAAAAGTGGCATTGATCTCAGCTTGACCAATAGTGACATCATTCATAGCGAGGTCATTTAGAAGAATCTTTAGCCTAGTATAGGTTTGCTGAACTTTTTCACCTTCAAGAGACTTAAAGGCATTAAACTGAAGTCTGAGTGCCTGAATCTTTGTCTCTCTTGTTTCAGAGGGTCCTTCATGGCCAAGAATGAGGTCTGTCCACATTTGTTTAGCTGTGGGACACTGAATGACAGACTTCATGATATGCTTTGGAAGACAGGAAATTATGATGCTTTTGAGACGTTTATCTTGGTTTGCTAATTTCCTATCAGCTGCGGTCCATTGTTTGACAGGCTTGGGAAGAGGGTTTTCTTCAGTAGAAGTAAGTGCCATGGGAATATATGGACCATTTTCTAAAATTTCTAAGAGAAAAGGTTCAAGTCCATCAAGGTATACAAGAAATTGACTCTTCCAACTGGCAAAGTCTTCTTCATCAAAGACTGGTACACTGGTTACGTGTGATCCACCTCTTGAGTCAAGAAGTTGGGGTAGATCATCGTCATTTGCTGGGGGGTTAAGTCTTGGTGAAGATGGGTTTCTGGAAGGTGAGTGTGGGCTAGAGGTTTCCGGCATGGTGGATCTTGATTATAAAACGGAGAACGATGTTTCTTGAAGGTTTTAATATCAAACACCGCTCTGATACCAATTGAAAGTCCCTAATCAATGCAAGAAACCCTAATCTTAACTTAATCAACACAAGGTATTACTTTTCAAACGTAATCTTATTATTGTATAATAAAGAATTACAAGTGTTATGGATAACACCGTTTGATGATAATGTGTTGTGCACACTTTGAACAACAATAAACCTTAACTTATGAATACAGTCGTAGCTGTTTGATTCACTAAGTTACACGCACTAATGTTCTTAATATCTCAAAGTGTTCAACATTAATGCAAGGATACACATCCTATTTATAGTGTTACGAGTTTGACTTGAACAGTACTTGATGTCGACTACACAAGCTTTTACAAGTTCCCACATCAGTCACATGATGTCCTTCTATTCTTTGTAGTCTTCCATTATGCTTTAAGGAACAGTTGTCAAAAACAGTTTCCTTATTCTTCATATTCTCGAACACACAAATGGCATGTCCAAAGTGTGCTGAGAGTTATCAGGGTATTGCCACCCCTGTTAACTCTCAACCCCTCAGAGTCCCTAATACATCTTGGCTGTTATCCATCACAGCCAAGGAGTATGTCTTCAGGTAATCTTCGACTTCCCTGACAATGTCTCTGACATGGACTCCTCTGAGGTTGCTCACAGAGACTCGGATCTCTGTGAGTCTTGCGAAACTTGCCTGCCTCCTAGGCACAGGCAAGGGACTATCTATCAGCCTAATTATGTTTAAATCAATGAACAGGGAATCTAACAAGTTTAGATTCCCAACATTTTTCAACCATTCAACATTTTTAACTTTCAACCAAAGGGATACACCCTTTATAATGTAGTATAGATATAGATTAGTGGGACCCACATTTTTCAATCATTCAACATTTTCAACTTTCAACCAAAGGGATACACCCTTTATAATGTAGTATAGATATAGATTAGTGGGACCCATATTTTTCAACTATTCAACATTTTCAACTTTCAACCAAAGGGATACACCCTTTATAATGTAGTATAGATATAGATTAGTGGGACCCACATTTTTCAACCATTCAACATTTTTAACTTTCAACCAAAGGGATACACCCTTTATAATGTAGTATAGATATATATTAGTGGGACCCACATTTTTCAACCATTCAATATTTTCAACTTTCAACCAAAGGAATACACCCTTTATAATGTAGTATAGATATAAATTAGTGGAACCCATATTTTTCAACCATTCAACATTTTCAACTTTCAACCAAAGGAATACACCCTTTATGATGTAGTATAGATATAGATTAGTGGGACCCACATTTTTCAACCATTCAACATTTTCAACTTTCAACCAAAGGGATACACCCTTTATAATGTAGTATAGATATAGATTAGTGGGACCCATATTTTTCAACTATTCAACATTTTCAACTTTCAACCAAAGGGATACACCCTTTATAATGTAGTATAGATATAGATTAGTGGGACCCACATTTTTCAACCATTCAACATTTTTAACTTTCAACCAAAAGGATACACCCTTTATAATGTAGTATAGATATAGATTAGTAGGACCCAAATTTTTCAACCATTCAACATTTTCAACTTTCAACCAAAGGGATACACCCTTTATAATGTAGTATAGATAAATTAGTGGGACCCACATTTTTCAACCATTCAATATTTTCAACTTTCAACCAAAGTGATACACCCTTTATAATGTAGTATAGATATAGATTAGTGGGACCCACATTTTTCAAACATTCAACATTTTCAACTTTCAACCAAAGGGATACACCCTTTATAATGTAGTATAGATAAAGATTAGTAGGACCCGCATTTTTTTAACCATTCAACATTTTCAACTTTTAACCAAAGGGATACACCCTTTATAATGTAGTATATAGATATAGATTAGTGGGACCCACATTTTTCAACCATTCAATATTTTCAACTTTCAACCAAAGTGATACACCCTTTATAATGTAGTATAGATATAGATTAGTGGGACCCACATTTTTCAACCATTCAACATTTTCAACTTTCAACCAAAGGGATACACCCTTTATAATGTAGTATAAATATAGATTAGTGGGACCCATATTTTTGATCCATTCAACATTTTAAACTTTCAACCAAAGGGATACACCCTTTATAATGTAGTATAGATAAATTAGTGGGACCCACATTTTTCAACCATTCAACATTTTCAACTTTCAACCAAAGGGATACACCCTTTATAATGTAGTATAGATATAGATTAGTGGGACCCATATTTTTCAACTATTCAACATTTTCAACTTTCAACCAAAGGGATACACCCTTTATAATGTAGTATAGATATAGATTAGTGGGACCCACATTTTTCAACCATTCAACATTTTCAACTTTCAACCAAAGGGATACGCCCTTTATAATATAGTATAAATATAGATTAGTGGGACCCATATTTTTGAACCTTTCAACATTTTCAACTTTCAACCAAAGGGATACACCCTTTATAATGTAGTATAGATATAGATTAGTGGGACCCACATTTTTCAACCATTCAACATTTTCAACTTTCAACCAAAGGGATACACCCTTTATAATATAGTATAGATATAGATTAGTGGGACTTATATTTTTCAACTATTCAACATTTTCAACTTTCAACCAAAGGGATATACCCTTTATAATGTAGTATAGATATAGATTAGTGGGACCCAAATTTTTCAACCATTCAACATTTTTAACTTTCAACCAAAGGGATACACCCTTTATAATGTAGTATAGATATATATTAGTGGGACCCACATTTTTCAACCATTCAACATTTTCAACTTTCAACCAAAGGGATACACCCTTTATAATGTAGTATAGATATAGATTAGTGGGACCCATATCTTTCAATCATTCAACATTTTCAACTTTCAACCAAAGGGATACACCCTTTATAATGTAGTATATATATAGATTAGTGGGACCCACATTTTTCAACCATTCAACATTTTCAACTTTCAACCAAAGGGATACACCCTTTATAATGTAGTATAGATATAGATTAGTGAGACCCATATTTTTCAACTATTCAACATTTTCAACTTTCAACCAAAGGGATACACCCTTTATAAAGTAGTATAGATATAGATTAGTGGGACTCACATTTTTCAACCATTCAACATTTTTAACTTTCAACCAAAGGGATACACCCTTTATAATGTAGTATTGATATAGATTAGTAGGACCCACATTTTTCAACCATTCAACATTTTCAACTTTCAACCAAAGTGATACACCCTTTATAATGTAGTATAGATATAGATTAGTGGGACCCACATTTTTCAACCATTCAATATTTTCAACTTTCAACCAAAGTGATACACCCTTTATAATGTAGTATAGATATAGATTAGTGGGACCCACATTTTTCAACCATTCAACATTTTCAACTTTCAACCAAAGGGATACACCCTTTATAATGTAGTATAGATATAGATTAGTGGGACCCACATTTTTCAACCGTTCAACATTTTCAATTTTCAACCAAAGAGATACACCCTTTATAATGTAGTATAGATATAGATTAGTGGGACCCACATTTTTTAACCATTCAACATTTTCAACTTTCAACCAAAGGGATACCCTTTATAATGTAGTATAGATATAGATTAGTGGGACCTACATTTTTCAACCATTCAACATTTTCAACTTTCAACCAAAGGGATACACCCTTTATAATGTAGTATAGATATAGATTAGTGGGACCCATATTTTTCAACCATTCAATATTTTCAACTTTCAACCAAAGTGATACATCCTTTATAATGTAGTATAGATATAGATTAGTGGGACCCATATTTTTCAACCATTCAACATTTTCAACTTTCAACCAAAGGGATACACCCTTTATAATGTAGTATAGATATAGATTAGTGGGACCCACATTTTTCAACCATTCAACATTTTCAATTTTCAACCAAAGAGATACACCCTTTATAATGTAGTATAGATATAGATTAGTGGGACCCACATTTTTTAACCATTCAACATTTTCAACTTTCAACCAAAGGGATACCCTTTATAATGTAGTATAGATATAGATTAGTGGGACCTACATTTTTCAACCATTCAACATTTTCAACTTTCAACCAAAGGGATACACCCTTTATAATGTAGTATAGATATAGATTAGTGGGACCCACATTTTTCAACCATTCAATATTTTCAACTTTCAACCAAAGTGATACACCCTTTATAATGTAGTATAGATATAGATTAGTGGGACCCACATTTTTCAACCATTCAACATTTTCAACTTTCAACCAAAAGGATACACCCTTTATAATGTAGTATAGATATAGATTAGTGGGACCCACATTTTTCAACCATTCAACATTTTCAACTTTCAACCAAAGGGATACACCCTTTATAATGTAGTATAAATATAGATTAGTGGGACCCATATTTTTGAACCATTCAACATTTTCAACTTTCAACCAAAGGGATACACCCTTTATAATGTAATATAGATATATATATATATACTAGCTTCGTAACCCGCCCAAAGGGCGGGGTCGTTTTTTTCTTGTTGGGGAGGATTTGTTGTTTGTGTTTTTTTGTGTTTTTAGTTTATAATTTAATATTTAGTATATTTTTGTTATACTTTACGCTAAAATAGATTTTTATAGAATAGGTTTTATATATAATTTAAAATGTATCATTCTTTTTATATATATATTGTTTTGTGATTGGATATATTCTATTGAACTAATACATAGTTCTTTGTTGTGTGTTGTTTTTTTTTGTTTTTTTTTTGGTTTTTTTAGTTTGTAATTTAATGTCTAAGTATATTTTTGTTATAATTTACGCTAAAATAGGTTTTTCTTAAATATGTTTTACATATAATTTAAAATGTATAATTTATTTTAATTTATTTTTATATTGTTTTGTGATTGGATGTGTTTTATTGAATGAATACATTGTTTTTTGTTGAATTTGTGTATGATTTTATAACGATTTGTGTTAAATCGTACCTAAAAAAATCATCAAAATGTCCTCTTAATAGACCAATAATACTAAAATAAGCTAAATATAAGTAAAAATATGTGTTTTAAACTTTATTGAGTTCTGGAGATACAAAGGATATAAAAGAAATTAAAAATGGTGATTTTCTGACGCGTTTTGTCGATGTTTACACGTTTTTTGAGATGCAAACGGGGTTTATTTAACCAAGGGCACATCGTTGATAAAAGCACAAGATTACGATTTCAAAGGTACTTTCATTTTTTATTAGGGCCATCCGATGCATCTTTTATAGGTCGGACAAGCCTATGTATTATATAACCCCAACACAAGCCCAACTAATCTATCTTTAAATATATAGGTTTGCATGGTAATAATTAAAAACATGCATAGCACAGTTGGTAAACTAAGTGGTGCTAAGTTTTGAGGGAGGAGACCACGGTTCAAATCTTGTTAGTGGCACTTTTTGCCATTAATTTGATTTAACAAAATATTCGACCCATGACCCGAGATCAGACCCGGTTCAATCCGGTTCATATCAGACCCGGCTCGGCCCAAGATTGAACCGAGCAGGACCGGTCTAGAACCGGCTCGACCCAAATATAAACCAGACCGGTTCACACACGGCTCGACCCAGATATGAACCATACCAGTCCTGACCCGGTTCGGCCCAGAATTGAACAAAACCACTCCAGGCCCAGCTCGGCCCAAAACTCGAACCGGACCGGTCCATTACTTCAAAACGCAGTTTAAAAAACTGCGTTTTCAAAACGCGATTTTCAAAAAACTGCGATTTCAATCCCGAATTTCGTGGAATTTGGAGATTTTCTAGGAAATTCTGAAATATTATTGGCTAAAAGATGTGACTGGGATATGACTGGGATTAAAACTGTGGTTTCAAATCATAATTATACCTATATAATATATATATATATATATATATATATATATATATATATATATATATATATATATATACATATATATATGACTTATGTATAGTCTCGAACCTAAGACGCGTCTCGTCATTATAGGTCTCATTCGGTCATGTATCGACCGTTGGACATTTCGTTCTCGATTAATGATCGATTGATATCTAGTGAAGTTGTGTATCGACTATTGGATGTTTGTTCCTCGATAAACGTGTTATAGCTATATCAGGTGAGTTCATAGCCTCGCTTTTACTGCTTTATATGTGTTTATAAACCCGCGAGGGGGAATACATGCTCTTGATGTAAAAAATATGATGGTTATATATAGGTTTTGAGAGAATACATGTTTATGAATAAACATGTGGTTTGCTATATGCTTTGAATGAATACATGTTGTAAATGAATGTAAGATGTTTGATTAAATTCTTTTGAAAGATGAACACAAGCGTTGATTGTATTGATTGGGAATCGCTATTTGCTAAGTACTGTATTGCCAAAATTTGAAAGTCCCTAAAACCCATGAACCGTTAACTACCTGTAATGGGTAGGCGCTGGTACAGACGGATGGATCCATCGTGGATGGCCCCCACCTGGGCAGGTCGCACCTGTGGGTTGGAGGCTCATCCAGGTGTGTTGTATTAGAAGTAAGGGCGTATTCGGAAAAATATCTGACTAGGGCATTATTATACTTAAGGCTTCGGTGTCATGGCTTAGTAGAATAGCGTGGACTTTGGGTATTGCATGTGTTGCACAATCGACAGTGGATGAGATTCTTGTGTTCAAAAGCTTTACGGTTTATTTTCCATTATTGTTTATATAAAAACCTATGAATTCACTCAACCGTTGTGTTGACATGTTAGCATGTATTCTCAGGTGTGTAGGTTTAAGAGCAGCTGGAGCATGGAGCCGCGCAGGATAAAGTAAAGGCGAAACAAATAATTTCCATTAGATACATTTGACAAATCATTATTATTTCTTATGGTTTGTATAAATTGGCGGGACCTCGTTTTAGTTAACTCTCATTTTATAAAATTATCGAATGGTTAATTTTATAAAACGTCTCTTTTGAGGTCGTTTTCTATGACTGTGTGTGATGTGCTATGAAGTAACGCCCAATGTTGATATTCCGCTGCCTTGTGAAATTGGGGGTGTTACAGATACAACGCACGGGTACGCACACCTTGTAATTACAAAAAGACGTGTTTGTCAAATAATGATGTAAGGGCATCTATGGTGGTTCGTGCATAAGTTTATAAAGTTATGAAGTAGTCCAAAGAGTTGTAAACCATAATGAACATATATTTCAAACTTATGTAGCTTGAAGAGGTTTAGAATGTTGAAGCTTTTTATAATTTAATGTATTTGAATTATGTGAAAGGTTTATAAATTTTGACGAAGTTTATCATAGTGGAAATAGTTGTTAGCCCTAAAATGTGAGTGACTAACGAAATTACATTAGTTTAACATAGTCAGGACACACAAGGACTAGAATCGTCAAATGTTTATAAGTTAGTTATAGTCCCGAGCTATAAACACCCCTCCATACTTCCATGGAGAGGTGAGGATTGTCATTTCTTGTTTTTAGTTTCTCTCTCTAATAAAAACACACTTTTAGTTTCTCTCTTGTTTCTCTCTCTACAAATGGCTAAACATTTTTTCAATCCTCCCCGAACTCCAGATCGAACCCGTCTTAGTATGAATCTTTTAGTTAATAATTCGCATCAGGGCAAACCAAGGGTATTTCGTGTTTTCCTATTGGTGTTTGTGTTTGTTCGACATATTTGACTTATGGTTTACATGTCCAATTTTTTTTCTCTTTTATAATTATCTATTTGGTAGTTTTATCACTGTCCGTATGATTTTTTTAACCTTTTTCGTTGTTGTTGTTGGTGGTCTTATCATAATGGAACAGTTCTTAAATTGTTTCATTCAATATAAGTATGCATTCATTTCAATTTCTTCATTCTTTTATATTTTTTGGGCTTACATATAGAACAACGATTCTATTTTCTGGGTTTCCTAGAAAATATGACGAAAAACAGTTCTGGCATTGTTTCAGTGGTTCAAATCGGTTTTTTTATATATGGATGTGTTTTTTCTTGGATTCTTCGTTGGTTCCATTTGTTTTTCAAAGTTTCTTTGGTCAGACTTGAATTTTTTTAGAAACATTCACTAATCCATGTTTTTCTGAAAAAAAAGGACTACAAGAAATGGATCCGAAATAATAGTTTTTAGTTTGGACCCAAAAATAAAAGTTTTCAATTTGGAGCCGAAATAACAATTTTTAGTTTCGAACCGAAATAACTTTAAGTTTTGAACCCTAAATAACTTTAAGTGTTTAACCCGAAATAACTTTTGAAACCAAAATAACATTTAAAGCCGAAATAACCATTTATCCTAGCCAAACCTATTTCCATTTTTACCTGAGTCAACTCGGTGACCGGGTTAACTCACTGAGTTCAACTCGTTAAAACTTAAAATCATATTCGACTTGACACTTTTAACCAAACCTGATAATAGTCGACATCCAATCCAATTCATGCCCTCATAACCGACTCTATCACAATAAAAATATCATCATAGAACATAAATATCTCAGATTTGTTAAACGTTCCCTCAATCTTTACAAGAATATGTCTCGTTTAACATATATCATCATCGATCCTTGTTGGCTTTTAGCAAAAAAAATTGAATCTTATAAAAAAAATAGAATCTTATAACCTCATGAGTAACATTTATGTTATCATCATGTTTTTTTTCGTTCGATCTTATGAAAAACAAACGAATCTATCATCACAACCTTTATAACCAACCCGAGACCTTCATTTAGATCTTGAAGTCGTTGATGCTTTTTCTCGATGGGAGGTCGTTTAATTGAGGCTCTATCTGTAAAAGATTACTATCATTTCGTGTTAGATTGGGTTAGTATGGATCAAATCCAAGGGTTATAAGAAGATTGCAACAAATAGATATTGACTTTTGTTTTTTTTGTTTTATGGTTTGAAACTGATGTTGATATGAGAGAGTTCGAAGTAGATTAGGACAGAGCTAAGAGCTCTAGGTACCTTGAAATGAGAAACCCTCTTCATTTGGGCTTCACGAGATGCCACATCATTTAACACACCTCCCCTATTCATTTGGGCCCTACCACTGTCTATTTTCTTTTCTTATCCATCATTTTCTAATCAACTTAATTCAATTTATAAAATAAAAATACGAATTACAACATGATACGTTCGAATACGACATGCGATAAAATAAAAATACGATACGACACAAGTACGATGGAATTTAATATGTCCAGGTATCTGAATCAGATATGTCCTGTTGGAAATCCGCACCTAAACAACGCATACTCGGCTTCTTCTTTCTTGATTCTATCATCCCACTCTTTTTTTCCCTTCTTCTGCTAAGTTTTCTCGTAATGCTTCTTCATCAAGAATCATTTGACGTTCTTGTTCCTCAGTGTTATGTTTAGTCATTATATTCGCCTAAGTCGTGTCTAGGGAGAGTGTCGATTAGCCTAGTTTCCTATAGCTAAGAATAAAGGTCGGTTGGCAATGTCTAAGCCCAACCCGACCCGTAGGACTTGTATAGTCGGTTCCCCCTCATCTCTATAAAAGGAGGTGAGGGGGAACAAACCAATTACGTCATTCTTTCAATAAACTAATCGGAGTTAACGATTAGGGATATTACCTTGTGGGTTACTTTTCTGTCGATAATCGTTGCTGGGTTTTCTTCACGATCGAGTTATCCGCAGCTAGTATTCCAGGGTTGTAGTAGTCGAATTACTACAAGTGGTATCAAGAGCTTGGTTCGCAAGATCACTGGTTTTCTAGGATCGATCGAAGAGGGTTTCTTGGTGATCGTGGTTAGGTCGTCAAGGTGGCAGCAGTAGCGTCGAATAGAAAAGGGTTGTTGATCGTGTTTCGATTGACAAGGATTGGAATCTGCCATTGTTGTTTTTTTTTTTTTTTTTTTGTTCGCAGGTTTTGTGAATAAGGAAGAAGGAGCAGTGGTGGTGGTGTAGTTTTAAAGTCAACTACAAATTTTGTATATACTACAAGTGTTTTGATTGGGCCAATTAATTTTGGGCCTAGGTTTTTACAAAACCTATTATTAATCTGGTTTTAATTGGGCCAGGTTTTTGGGATTTGTAATTTTTTGTTTTTAAAACAAAAAGGGTTTACTTTGTAGTGTATTACACAAGGTGACTTCGTAATTCGTGATTGTGAGGTTTAACGTATCACAAGGTTTAGCGAATTATCGAAGGGACTTTGTCGGTTTGTGATTGTGAGGTTTATCACAAGGTTTAGCAAATCAACAAAGGGATAAAGAATGACGGGAGCCAAGTTTGACATCGAGAAATTCGATGGAACTGGCGATTTTGGGTTATGGAGAATCAAGATGCGTGCTTTATTAATCCAGAATGGATGTGAAGCAGCTCTGGAGGTTTTCCCCGCGAATATGGAAGCTGAAGAGAAATCTAAGCTTGACAAGAATGCTCACAGTGCCATGATTTTGTGTTTAGGTAACAAGGTCCTGAGAGAGGTTACCGGGGAGACGACTGCAGCGGGGGTTTGGTCAAAGCTCGAGTCTTTGTACATGACAAAGTCATTGGCCAACAAGTTGTACCTGAAGAAGAAGTTGTATACATTCTACATGCCGGCTGGACGAAAGATTTCCGAGCATATAGATGAGTTCAACAAAATTGTTCTTGATTTAGCAAATATTGAGGTAAAATTCGAAGATGAAGATCTTGCTTTATTGTTACTCACGTCTTTACCAGCATCATACGAACACTTTGTGGATACCTTGCTTTATGGACGGGAAGATTTGACTTTGGAGGACGTGATGGCCACACTAAATTCAAAGGAAATCAAAGAAAGGTTCAAGGCGAAGGGGGATGATGGTGAAGGGTTATATGTGAGGGGAAGAACTGATCGCAGGAATTCGCATCAGTCAAAGGGAAAGTCAAGATCGAAATCTCGAGGTGGAAGACTCAAATGCTTTATTTGCCAATCTGAGGAGCACTTGAGAAGAGACTGTCCGAAGAATAATCGCAAGAAGTCAAAAGATTACGTCAAGAAAGATAATCAACCAAGCTCCAGTGGTTCGATTTACGATGATTCTGAGGTGATGATGGCGATGAGTGCAGAAAGATTGCAAGATTGGATCATGGATTCAGGAGGTTCATTTCACATGTCACCCAGGTTAGATGTATTTTTTGATGTTCTGGAATGCGATGGGGGCAGCGTACTGTTGGGCGACAACAGGGAGTGCAAGATCAGAGGTATTGGCAAGGTAAAGGTACAACTGAAAGATGGGTCAAGTTTCGTGTTAAACAATGTCAGGTACATTCCTGAATTGAAAAGAAACTTGATATCGCTGGGAACTCTTGAAAAAGAGGGATATACTGTAAAATTGCAGTCAGGCAAAATCAAGGTGATTAATGGTTCTAGGGTTATTATATCTGGAACCAGAAGGGAGAACTGTGTGTACTCTTTGGATGGCCATGCATTGGCCGGTGAGCTTAATGCTAGTGTTGAAGAGAAAGACAGTCTTGTGCATGTTTGGCATAAAAGACTAGGACATATCAGTGAGGCGGGACTACACGTGCTGGAAAAGCAGGGTTTGTTTGGCAAGAAGAGTCTAGGTAAGCTCGATTTTTGTGAGAATTGTGTTCTGCGAAAGTCACATCGAGTCCGTTTCGGTGTAGGAAGGCACACTACTCAGGGAGTGATAGACTATGTTCATTCAGACTTATGGGGTCCGTCTCAGGTGGAATCATTGGGAGGTAAGAGGTATTTCTTATCTATTGTCGATGATTATTCCAGAAGGGTATGGGTTTATGTTCTCAGGTTCAAACACGAAGCATTTGAAAAGTTCAAAGAGTGGAAGCAGTTAGTAGAAAATCAGACTGGGAGGACGGTTAAGAAGCTCAGGACGGATAATGGTCTTGAGTTCTGTAACCGGGAGTTTAATCAGCTATGCACTGAGAGTGGGATTGCTAGACATTTGACAGTTGCCGGGACGCCGCAACAGAATGGGTTAGCAGAACGGATGAACAGAACTCTCATGGACAAGGTACGCTGTTTATTAATACAGTCTGGATTGCCCAAGACCTTCTGGGCGGAAGCAACATGTACGGCCGCATATCTTATAAATAGGTCACCATCAACAGCGATTGAGAAGAAGACACCTATGGAGATGTGGTCGGGACATCCTAGTGATTATGGGATGTTGAGGGTTTTCGGCTGTGTCGCGTATTCACACGTTAAACAAGGTAAGCTCGAGCCGAGAGCGGTAAAATGCGTTCTTTTGGGGTATCCTGAAGGTGTGAAGGGGTACAGACTATATAGGCTTGATAATGAATCGCCTAAAATAGTCACAAGCAGGAACGTGGTCTTCAATGAAAGTGTCATGTACAAAGACACGTTGAAGGATACTGGTGCAGGAAAAGATAAGTCTGTTGAGGAATTACAAGTTGAGGTGGAACTGCAGAGGTTTAATAATCATACGCCTGAGGAAGACCATCCAGGTCAGGAAGATCAAACAGGTCATGAAGATCAGTCAGATCAGGAAGACCAGACAGATCAGGAAGATGGCGATGATGAAGATGCAGGGGTTCAAGAGATTGATCATCCACCAGACCTCACAGATTATCAATTGGTTCGGGATAGAGAACCAAGGACAAGAACGAGACCGGCAAGGTTTCGGGATGAGAGTAATATGGTTGCTTACGCGTTCGCTGCAGCAGAGGAAGAAGATACTCATGAACCATTGACATACCATGACGCAGTTGCTTGTGAAGATAGTTCTAAGTGGAAAGCTGCTATGAAAGAAGAGATGGATTCTCTGAAGAAGAACAAGACCTGGGTGTTAGTAGATCATCCAGCTGGGCAAAAGCTGGTGAGCTGCAAATGGCTGTACAAAATAAAGGAAGGGATTGAAGGTGTTCAAAAGCCTAGGTACAAGGCAAGGTTGGTAGCTCGTGGATTCACACAAAGGGCAGGTATTGATTACAATGAAGTATTTTCGCCGGTAGTTCGACACACATCTATTCGGGTTATACTTGCATTGACTGCGTGTAAAGATTATGAGCTGGAGCAGCTTGATGTAAAAACGGCGTTTTTACATGGAAATCTTGATGAAGTGATCTACATGAGGCAACCACCGGGATTTGAACAAGGTAACAAGGTATGTTTGTTAAAGAAATCTCTTTATGGTTTGAAGCAGTCACCTAGGCAATGGTACAAGAGGTTCGATGAGTATATGCTGAGCAACGGGTTTAAGCGTAGCAGTTACGACAACTGCGTATATTACAGGAGTTATGCACCAGGGGAGTATATCTATCTATTGTTATATGTAGATGATATGCTGATTGCTTGTAAAAGCAAGGCTGAGATCGCGGCTACCAAGTCTTTGCTTAAAAGGGAGTTCGACATGAAAGAGCTCGGGGAAGCAAAGAAGATTCTTGGTATGGAGATCTTCAGAGATCGGAGTCGCAAGATTCTGAGGGTGTCACAATCCGGGTACGTTTCTAAAGTTTTAAAAAGGTTTAGAATGGACAATGGGGAGTCGGTTCAGACACCATTGGACGGGCAATTCAAGTTGTCGTTGAAAGATTGCCCAGTTAGGGATTGTGATGTTGAAAGAATGAGTAAGGTGCCGTATGCTAATGCGGTTGGGAGCTTAATGTACTTGATGGTATGCACGAGGCCAGACATAGCGTATGCAGTAAGTGTAGTTAGCAGATATTTGGCGAATCCGGGTAAACTCCATTGGGAAGCAGTGAAGTGGATTATGAAATATTTGCAGGGTACTGTAAACGTGGGTTTGGTGTATGGGACAAATCGTGGCAACCATGTGGACGTAACAGGTTTTGTTGATTCAGACTACGCTAAAGATCCGGATAAAGGTAGGTCTCTCACTGGTTACGCATTTTTAGTACAAGGATGTGTTGTAAGCTGGAAGGCAACGCTACAACACGTGGTGGCTCTTTCAACTACAGAGGCAGAGTATATGGCCCTTACGGAGGCTGTGAAGGAAGCTATTTGGCTAAGAGGACTCTTGGAAGAATTGGGCGTGAAGCTCAACACTGTTGCAGTTAATTGTGATAATCAGGGCGCGATTCACTTATCGCGGAATCATGTTTTTCATGAAAGGACTAAGCACATCAATGTGCGTTATCACTTTATCAGAGAAGTCTTGGAAGCAAAGACGGTTGAAGTTCTGAAAGTGGGTACTGAACACAATGCTGCGGATGCCTTGACGAAGGTGGTACCTGGACGCAAGTTACAACACTGCTTGGAGTTGCTGAGTGTTGGGATAGGCTAATATATGCCTAAGGTGGAAATTGTTATGTTTAGTCATTATATTCGCCTAAGTCGTGTCTAGGGAGAGTGTCGATTAGCCTAGTTTCCTATAGCTAAGAATAAAGGTCGGTTGGCAATGTCTAAGCCCAACCCGACCCGTAGGACTTGTATAGTCGGTTCCCCCTCATCTCTATAAAAGGAGGTGAGGGGGAACAAACCAATTACGTCATTCTTTCAATAAACTAATCGGAGTTAACGATTAGGGATATTACCTTGTGGGTTACTTTTCTGTCGATAATCGTTGCTGGGTTTTCTTCACGATCGAGTTATCCGCAGCTAGTATTCCAGGGTTGTAGTAGTCGAATTACTACACTCAGTAAGACGAAACTCGCCAGGTACCTCGTATTCTTCAACATGGCTTTCTTGTTCAACAACTAGACCATCAATAGTAGGAACTGATGTTCTATCCACCGAGGTTGGGTAAGGTTGTGGGGGGGATTGATTCATGTACCTTTTCCGGCGTTGATGGGTTGCTTCGAGTTTCTTTTCATTTGTTTTGTTTCTTGTTTCCAGAAGTGTTTTCTTGAGACATGTATGAGAGTATAGTTTTTATATAAGAAAATTAAAGCAAGTGGAAGAGTATATGTAACACCCGAGAATTTTTTGTGCTTTAAATAATAATAAATTATATTAGTTATTATTTAAAGTTCATTTTTGAGCAATACCAAACTTGTTGGGTTTGAAAACGAGTCATATTTTGCAAAGTCTGAAAAATCGCGCAGTATACCTACTGACACGATAGAATTTAAATTAATATTTAATTTTCACGAGATATTTAATAAAAAGATCAATTAAATTATTTTATATTTTTTAATAACGTTTATTAAAAACGAGAACATTTAAGTAAAGTCTATTTTTTTTCGTTAAATTTAAGTTTGACATGATGTTAGATAAATAATCAACATTTTTAGAGTGGTTTACAAAATATATGAAACAATGGTCAAGTTAATACCAATTTTCATTAGAAAAATCATTTGGAACGCAACGACAAAAATTTCGTATTTTGAATCATCCGTTAACTACCATAAACGAGTCTCGAACCATTAATAAAAAAAGTTATAACAAAACTTCACCTTTAGTCCCTGTGGAATTATTTTCAATACTAACCCTCATCTATTAATCATCTTTCACTTTGATTTAATAATTTTTATGAGTATGTGAGGACCAAATTAGGGTTTTATTTACATTTTTATAAACACACAAACATACATCAAAACCCTAGCCTCTCCCTTTCTAACTTCCTGCGCCTACCAATTTTCCGGCCTCCGGAAATCTGCCACCACCACCCGCCGGCAAACTCCGCTCCTCTACCCACCACGATATCACCAACCATCAGCTTCAACCGCCATTCGAATAACCAACCTCCATTGTCACCCATCACCATCACAAATAACCCGCTGCCATCGTCAACAACCCACAACCACCTCGAATCCACCATATTTAAACCAGCATCACCGTGTCATGATGTGACCATCAACCACAACACCACTACTCAGCCCAGCCGTGGGTGTTTAACCATACGTGCAACCCACTCAACCACATGTCACCTCGTTGCCTTGTTGAATGATATCAAAACCACCACCACGTGTTGTTTAACCACCGTAGTAGTTAGCCCGTCGAACCAACAACAGGCTACCACAGTGGCCACGATGAGTGTGTTAGTTTTATTTATGTTCAGCCTGAAAGGGGTGGTTAGCATGGGCAGAAACACCAAAAGGCGTGTTTTGGTTACAGTCGTCACTATCGGGTGTGTTTGTTAGTTTAGCAGAATCGCGAAGAGCGTGATTTGTTTTCTACAGCGAACGAAACGTAGACTATGTTGGTTTCAGTAGCGAACGAGACGAAGAGCGCGTTTGGGTTCGGCAGCAACAGCAGGGGCGTTTGGTTCGGATTAAGAACACCATGAGGGTGTTTATTTTGGAGTCTACCGACCCATAAGGGCACGTTCTGTCTACCACAGCCGAATCGACAGCCCGAAGGTGTTTTGTTGCTAATTATATTAGGTTACGGGGATGTTTGGATTTGCAGAAAGCCTTAAGAGGATGTTTGG
Organism: Glebionis coronaria; assembly: GCA_025667525.1. NCBI lineage: Eukaryota > Viridiplantae > Streptophyta > Magnoliopsida > Asterales > Asteraceae > Glebionis > Glebionis coronaria. The sequence continues at coordinate 390,014,516 of CM046876.1, forward strand.
GATTGCTGACTGCTGATAAAGGGGCGTTTGGGATTGCTGACGAGTTATAAAAGGGCGTTTGGGATTGCTGACGAGTTATAAAGGGGCGTTTGGAGTTGCAGAAAGTTATAAGGGCGTTTGGGTTGCTGATTATTTGTTTCGGGTGTGTTTGGACGCGGGATGTCAAGGGTTTAGAGTGTCGGGCATGAATTAAGCTCATGGTTCGTTGTGGTTTTGGAATCGGCTAATAACGCATCTAACCTTATTAATTAATTAAAACTAACGGTGGTATACATTTATAAATATATATATATATATATATATATATATATATATATATATATATATATATATATATATATATATATATATATATATATATATATATATATATATATATATATATATATATATATATAAGTATATATAAATGGTTAAATAAATATGTCGAATACTATTATTATCACGAGAACTATAAAATGTTTATACGTTTAAATATGTGTTTAAATAGCTCACATCGAGCGTTTGGTTTTTAAATTATAACACATTAGTTGTGTTTGGTTCTATTTAATTATGGTGATTGAATAGTCTAGTTTTGATATATGTTAAAACGTGATTTGCATAACGTAGATTGTTTGGATAATATTGAGAATTGATTAATATGGAAAGGTTGTATAAACGAAAAGGTCATGTCGAAATTTCTATAAAATTTTATACTTTATATTTTGTTAGGTACAAACTACTATTATATTTGTAAATCGATAAATAAGTAAATACTATTATATTTGTAAATCGATAAAATAAATGGATTCTATTGTATTGATAAACCAATGGAAATTATACTTTTTAGCTAAAATTGACAATTATTAATTAAGTGATGTTTTTCTTAAAATGTGTCGAACGATGTTGTCTAATTATTTTTATCACGATCTTTATACTGTAACTACAAAATAAATATATATACTTTAATTTATAGTGTAAGATTGTTGTCTCTATTATATAATTCAACATAAGAATTATAAAATCTTCCGGTTGTACGTAATCTGTACAGAATACACTACACACTTGGTGTGTGCCTAATTTATTTATTTTATTTAACCAACCACCGAACTATTATAACTTGGAACTTAAATATTTTATCAACGGGTCACGTTGATGGACATATCTATTGAGAACTCCAATACATATTTTTAAGTAACTGAATTTAGCCGATTAGTTAAACCACAACACCATGACCGAGCCGTATCGATTTCCGTTTGCGCGGAGCGTATTGTTAGCATCACTATTATTCGCGCTACTTCGTCGAGGTGAGTTCATACCCCACCTTTCTAGTTTTGAATTGATTTATAAAGGTTTTATAATCATTTTGGGGGAGGTACATGCTTGGTCACAAACTATTTATAAACTTGCTTGGTTGGTCATAAACTGATTAATTGTTACGTGCTGAGTGGTTAACTCCATTAACTGTCATACTTATAAATGATGATACTAAACTTTCTATTGTGGGTTTTATAACCCAAAACTTTTAACTGCTTTTCACTGGTTCTCAGGTAGAGACAATGGTTGCAAGAATGAACACAAGTGCATATGCTCGTTTATGTATTGGTCTAAGTCCCGCTTTAACCCAATTACTTTGGCCCATTATCATGAACCGTTAATTTCGGACTGGATGACCGGTCGAAAGCGCGAATGTTATGGATAGATCTATTGGGGTTGACGCCCCTGTCCGGCTTGGTCCAACAGAGGACAAGGGGGCACAGTTTCATTTGAGTATGTGGACGGATGTCGTGGGTTAGGAATCCGTAGGGGCTGCATTATGTGATTATACTACCGGTGTTGTTAACGCTTCGGTGTCATGAGCTTAGACAATAATAAATGCTTTTTTTTTGTGACTTCGTATTTGTTATATTGTCACAAATGGTTGGAAAATCTTGTGGTTCATCAAACACTTCTTTTATTATAAATAATCTTATTTATTAACTGGAATATCTTTTATAATCAGAGAATACAATTATTAACGAGAACATCTATTATTATCAGTAAACTCTGCTTATATATATAAACTATGTGTTTATCCGTACACTTTGCCTTTATTATTTAACTATGTTTTTATCATAAAATCTGTTATTATTAATAAACTCTGTTTTCATCAAGAAACGCATTTTATTTAGAAACTATGATTTTAAACTCTTATATATTTTACTGCAGGTGCAATGGTCGATTTAAATTATAATTTTTCATAAACATCTTAAAACAAAACTTATGAACTCACCAACTTTATGTTGACAAATTTAAGCATGTATTTCAGGTACTTGACTATGTGGATTATTTGGAGTCTTCTTTGTGGTTTTTGGCATGTAGAGGTCGTTCTCGGATCAAGCTCTCGAATACTCATGAAGTCACAGCCTCCCAAAGCTAGTCTTCCGCTGCGGTGAATTTGGGGGTGTGACAGATTGGTATCAGAGCCTTGGTTATAGAGAATTAGGTTGAATTAGTAACTCTAGACTATAACCGGCTCTCAGTTTTATTTAGTACTAACACTCATCACATCATACTTATTCCGATGCTATATGAATATTTGCAATGCATGTTTGCTATTGCATTGTTATCTGTCATGTTATTACTTATTTACATGACTTCGATTGCTTGATTAGTGCACTTAGACATATAATATACTTTTATATATGAACGTTAGAACGTTCATTGGGCATTGTGAGTTACACAATGGTTCCGCGGATCTTTTCACAATCAAACCTAGAGACGTTATGCGTATTTCGGTTGACGATTGATCGTGAGTAGTCCCCAGGTTCGAGTTAATTCGTCAAAAAGGGTTGAGATGTGTAACAATACTTAACTAGTTCTTAGTGGGCCTCATGTTTGATTGAGTGCAAGATGGAAATAAGTATTAGGATTTACACGCCTATGGTTTTTGACGAATTACTTTGAGGGTGGTTAAGACTCATGGTCTTACGTGTTAATTGAGAATGTGTTGTATGCTCAGAGTCTAGCCGAGTCATCGAAAGGTTGAGATGTGTAATAATTCATAACTAAACCCGAGGCCATTCTTTGTGAGTGAGCTTCAAGGTTGGGTTATGATAAGTTATTACTCAGCTTAGTGTTTGATGAGTCTTCCTCGAGGATGGGAAAGTTTTGTTCGATTGGATAATTGCTTATTTATAATTGAGTACTATATAGTTATCCTACTTATAAGCGTGAGTTCATTTGCTTGATATACGTCTACGATCGCGTTATCTCCTATCGACATGTATATTTTCCATCGTATACTTTCGAAACGTCCACTTGTGGAAGACGATTATCATCTACTTATGCTCTTTGCTTTTGGTAATTTTGGGTAATATCGTTCAGAGGTTTTAACGATTCTGAATTGGGTATTTTGTCGGTGACACTTAAGTAGGATTATTTATGAAGTCTTTATTGAGATGGATTGGGACGCCTTTCCATGTGAATAAAGAAATCATAAATCACCGAACCCTAAGTTATAGTAACATATTTGCATAGATTAGGACGCTTCTGTATGCAAATATGAGATTATAAATGAGTGGGCTTAAGGATATCCGACGCGACCCTGTGTATTTATGATATTGATTTAGTACTCCAGTTTGGAGTGTATTTCTTTTGACTAAGGATTCGTCCATACGATTTAATCGTTTTTTTGTCCTTTTACTGTTACCATTATTACGTTTTGGCGAATGATTTTGTAAATTTCAAATGACTAGTGAATTGTTGCACATATTTTTTTTATTTTTTATTTTTATTTTTATTATTATTATTTTTTTCTTTTTTTTCGAATGAACATCGACCGACGTGAGCTTAAATAACTAACTGTAGTTAAACCTGTATCGACTTTTTAGAGTTGAAGACTTGCTAGATTCTCCGCTTTTTATTGTCTTTTAATTGTTTTATAAACCGTTACCGCTTTTTCAGATTGACCTGCCAAACCCTCTGGATACATTCCAGCTTTACTTATTTCTTTTCGACATTCTTAACACTTCTCAACCTAGTAACAACGATCGAGTTTCGAGGACGAAACTCAAAATGGCACGTGGATGATGTAACACCCGAGAATTTTTTGTGCTTTAAATAATAATAAATTATATTAGTTATTATTTAAAGTTCATTTTTGAGCAATACCAAACTTGTTGGGTTTGAAAACGAGTCATATTTTGCAAAGTCTGAAAAATCACGCAGTTTACCTACTGACACGATAGAATTTAAATTAATATTTAATTTTCACGAGATATTTAATAAAAGGATCTATTAAATTATTTTATATTTTTTTAATAACGTTTATTAAAAACGAGAACATTTAAGTGAAGTCTATTTTTTTTTCGTTAAATTTAAGTTTGACATGATGTTAGATAAATAATCAACATTTTTAGAGTGGTTTACAAAATATATGAAACAATGGTCAAGTTAATACCCATTTTCATTAGAAAAATCATTTGGAACGCAACGACAAAAATTTCGTATTTTGAATCATCCGTTAACTACCATAAACGAGTCTCGAACCATTAATAAAAAAAGTTATAACAAAACTTCACCTTTTGTCCCTGTGGAATTATTTTCAATACTAACCCTCATCAATTAATCATCTTTCACTTTGATTTAATAATTTTTATGAGTATGTAAGGACCAAATTAGGGTTTTATTTACATTTTTATAAACACACAAACATACATCAAAACCCTAGCCTCTCCCTTTCTAACTTCTTGCGCCTACAAATTTTCCGGCCTCCGGAAATCTGCCACCACCACCCGCCGGCGAACGCCGCTGCTCTACCCACCACGATATCACCAACCATCAGCTTCAACTGCCATTCGAATAACCAACCTCCATCGTCACCCATCACCATCACAAATAACCCGCTGCCATCGTCAACAACCTACAACCACCTCGAATCCACCATATTTAGACCAGCATCACCGTGTCATGATGTGACCATCAGCCACAACACCACTACTCAGCCTAGCCGTGGGTGTTTAACCACACGCTGCAACCCACTCAACCACATGTCACCTCGTTGCCTTGTTGATATATATCAAAACCACCACCACGTGTTGTTTAACCACCGTAGTAGTTAGCCCGTCGAACCAACAGCAGGCTACCACAGTGGCCACGATGAGACATTTTGTTTTATTTATGTTTAGCCCGAAAGGGGTGGTTAGCATGGGTAGAAACACCAAAAGGCGTGTTTTGGTTACAGTCGTCACTATCGGGTGTGTTTGTTAGTTTAGCAGAATCACGAAGAGCGTGATTTGTTTTCTACAGCGAACGAAACATAGACTATGTTGGTTTCAGCAGCGAACGAGACGAAGAGCGCGTTTGGGTTTGGCAGTAACAGCAGGGGCGTTTGGTTCGGATTAAGAACACCACGAGGGTGTTTATTTTGGAGTCTACCGACCCATAAGGGCACGTTCTGTCTACCACAGCCGAATCGACAGCCCGAAGGTGTTTTGTTGCTAATTATATTAGGTTACGGGGATGTTTGGATTTGCAGAAAGCCTTAAGAGGATGTTTGGGATTGTTGACTGCTGATAAAGGGGCGTTTGGGATTGCTGACGAGTTATAAAAGGGCGTTTGGGATTGCTGACGAGTTATAAAGGGGCGTTTGGAGTTGCAGAAAGTTATAAGGGCGTTTGGGTTGCTGATTATTTGTTTCAGGTGTGTTTGGACGCGGGATGTCGAGGGTTTAGAGTGTCGGGCATGAATTAAGCTCATGGTGCGTTGTGGTTTTGGAATCGGCTAATAACGCATCTAACCTTATTAATTAATTAAAACTAACGGTGGTATACATTTAAAATATATATATATATATATATATATATATATATATATATATATATATATATATATATATATATATATATATATATATATATATATATATATATATATATATATATATATATATATATATATATATAAGTATATATAAACGGTTAAATAAATATGTCGAATACTATTATTATCACGAGAACTATAAAATGTTTATACGTTTAAGTATGTGTTTAAATAGCTCATATCGAGCGTTTGGTTTTTAAATTATAACACATTAGTTGTGTTTGGTTCTATTTAATTATGGTGATTAAATAGTCTAGTTTTGATATATGTTAAAACGTGATTTGCATAACGTAGATTGTTTGGATAATATTGAGAACTGATTAATATGGAAAGGTTGTAAAAACGAAAAGGTCATGTCGAAATTTCTATAAAATTTTATACTTTATATTTTGTTAGGTACAAAATACTATTATATTTGTAAATCGATAAATAAGTAAATACTATTATATTTGTAAATCGATAAAATAAATGGATTCTATTGTATTGATAAACCAATGGAAATTATACTTTTTAGCTAAAATTAACAATTATTAATTAAGTGATGTTTTTCTTAAAATGTGTCGAACGATGTTGTCTAATTATTTTTATCACGATCTTTATACTGTAACTACAAAATAAATATATATACTTTAATTTATAATGTAAGATTGTTGTCTCTATTATATAATTCAACATAAGAATTATAAAATCTTCCGGTTGTACGTAATCTGTACAGAATACACTACACACTTGGTGTGTGCCTAATTTATTTATTTTATTTAACCAACCACCGAACTATTACAACTTGGAACTTAAATATTTTATCAACGGGTCAGGTTGATGGACATATCTATTGAGAACTCCAATACATATTTTTAAGTCATTGAATTTAGCCGATTAGTTAAACCACAACACCATGACCGAGCCGTATCGATTTCCGTTTGCGCGAAGCGTATTTTTAGCATCACTATTATTCACGCTACTTCGTCGAGGTGAGTTCATACCCCACCTTTCTAGTTTTGAATTGATTTATAAAGGTTTTATAATCATTTTGGGGGAGGTACATGCTTGGTCACAAACTATTTATAAACTTGTTTGGTTGGTCATAAACTGATTAATTGTTACGTGCTGAATGGTTAACTCCATTAACTGTCATACTTATAAATGATGATACTAAACTTTCTATTGTGGGTTTTATAACCCAAAAATTTTAACTGCTTTTCACTGGTTCTCGGGTAGAGACAATGGTTGCAAGAATGAACACAAGTGCATATACTCGTTTATGTATTGGTCTAAGTCCCGCTTTAACCCAATTACTTTGGCCCATTATCATGAACCGTTAATTTCGGACTGGATGTGGATAGATCTATCGGGGTTGACGCCCCTATCCGGCTTGGTCCAACAGAGGACAAGCGGGCACAGTTTCATTTGAGTCTGTGGACGGATGTCGTAGGTTAGGAATCCGTAGGGGCTGCATTATGTGATTATACTACCGGTGTTGTTAACGCTTCGGTGTCATGAGCTTAGACAATAATAAATGCTTTTTTTTGTGACTTCGTATTTGTTATATTGTCACAAATGGTTGGAAAATTTTGTGGTTCATCAAACACTTCTTTTATTATAAAGAATCTTATTTATTATCTGGAATATCTTTTATAATCAGAGAATACAATTATTAACGAGAACATCTATTATTATCAGTAAACTCTGCTTATATATATAAACTATATGTTTATCCGTACACTTTGCCTTTATTATTTAACTATGTTTTTATCATAAAATCTGTTATTATTAATAAACTCTGTTTTCATCAAGAAACGCATTTTATTTAGAAACTATGATTTTAAACTCTTGTATATTTTACTGCAGGTGCAATGGTCGATTTAAATTCTAATTTTTCATAAACACCTTAAAACAAAACTTATGAACTCACCAACTTTATGTTGACAAATTTAAGCATGTATTTCATGTACTTGACTATGTGGATTATTTGGAGTCTTCTTTGTGGTTTTTGGCATGTAGAGGTCGTTCTCGGATCAAGCTCTCGAATACTCATGAAGTCACAGCCTCCCAAAGCCAGTCTTCCGCTGCGGTGAATTTGGTGGTGTGACAGTATTTATAGAGAAAACAAAACCGTTGGAAATTCAAACAAATACATAGCCGTTGGAAATTGAAATTAAGTTACGAAATTAAAATTACAACAAAGGAATTAAAATAACAACACATGAATTAAAATTAGAATTTGGTCACCCAAACCGATTTAAATTCTATTTGTCTTTCTATTTTAGCGGCTTTTCGAAACAAGGCCTCATACATCTCATAAACCGCATTAAAACTCGAGTTTTGGCGTCCGTAGCCGTACACTCATAATAAGGATGGGCTCCACCATATCTCACACACGAATTTACAATCGATTTCACCATAGTGGGAGCGTCTTTCTTCTTAAATCCACTCAACAAGCTTGTAAAGACGTCGGTCAGTTTATCAGCTTTGGCATCGACTTTTTCAATCTCATGATTAGCATAGCTAAAATTGGAAACACTCGGTGAAGGGTCACCGTAATCCTTGGATTATCTAACTATGGAATGATATAGAAATAGTGAGAGAGAGATGAAGAACTAGAGAGAGAAACTAGAGAGAGGTTGGAGAGAATAAGAGAAAATGTAATATTAGATTAAATGAATGTGAGAACCAACCCCTCCTCTCATGCTAGGAGGGTGTATATATAGCCCACCCTACATGTGGGCTTTTGGGTTATATGTTAACCTATTGGACTATGATAACGCCTCATTTATACATGTTTGTAATGATGCATTTGTCCTTGTTTGCTATGTAAGTAAATAAATTATGCGTTGAAATGTTACTAATAATGTGTATTGTTTGATTGTAGTGAAGGAATAAACATATGGACCAAAGATATGAAGAAATATAAAGATAAATAAAGAATGCTGAAAAAGAGCCAAAGTGCGGCGCACAAATATAAAAGTGCGGCGCACATTCTGTAAACTACAATTTTGGAGAACTACCAAAAGTGATCCGCACAAAGGAGGAAGTGCGGCGCACATTTACAAAATGAAAGTGCGGCGCACATTTGCTGTAGTTACACCATTAAGTATCATTATGCATGGCTATTATGGAGGAACCTTTTGATATACTCCAGGACTTCTTAGCTATGTTTTTGTGGTTATAAAAGAGACCCAAGGCCAGGCATAAGAGAGCATCTCATTCCAATATACTTCATTGTTATTAAGGTTCTTAAAGAATCAAGGATTTCACAAATCCTTGATCATTGTTACTAGTATAAGGGTAACCTTAGTTGGTTCATACCATTGCTGCTGTAATAATGATCTCAGAATATTGCCTGTGATTGTAATAAGTTTGGAACAAAGCTTATAACCTTTTGGAGCAATCATTGATTAATACTTTTTGGTATAATTCTTATTTCCCTTATGTTATTTCTTTACTTTGATTTTCATATTGTTGAAATGAACTTCTTTACTGTTATTATGGAGTAGTGTGTTGTGCACATTGGTTAAGGTTTTACAACCTTATAAATAGATACGAATTTCGGCTTTGCTAGGGCAAAGTGCGGTGCATAATTCGATTTGTGTGTAGCACTTTCTCCCTGGGTTCTTTATTATAAGCATGACTTCGATGATCTTGTATTTTATGATATTAAGTAAGATCATTGTTATATGTTAGATTTTTTCATGACCATGACTAGTACTCATGTGAATGGATGAATTTCATGTCATCTAGTAAATGAATCTTGTTATTCACTTTTGTCGCGATTAGTGGAATAAAACGTATAACAAACTCTTGCTTAGTTTCATCTAATATTTTAGTTATCAAAATCAAACATAAACCATTCTTAATGCTTTTGACATGACATAATCTTTAGTCGGATTTTTGTTATGTTAATTAGATGTTGCGTGTGCGACTAGTACTCGGCATGTTGTCTTACATTATTTATGCTCTTATAATCATCATTGTTATCTATCTTTCATATGTTTGTAACCTTAACCAAACGCACCTTTAAAACTATTTGATAAGTATATCTTTAGAACTTGTGACACTCTAGAGGTAATTTTTTAATAATTATTTAGCATCAATTCCGTGGAACGAACTGGACTTTACCATTAAACTATGCTATACATGATAGGGTATACTTTCCCCGTGTTTGTGTTTCTAGTCATTTGTGTGTGGTAATATCTTGAAAAATTTTAAGACTTGTAAAACGAACATCAAGTTTTTGGCGCCGCTGTCGGGGATTGATTTGTTATTAGCTTAAGACATTCTAAAATACTTGGTAAACTAAAATTTCTTAACACGCCGTACAGATTTCTGGCAATCTAAAAAAGTTTTTTTACTAAACAACATAAAAGTGCGCCGCACATTTCAAAAGTGCGCCGCACATTTAGTGACGAATTTTCAAAATGTTTGAAGAAACAATCCCAAAACACCACCAAAACCTTTTACTCTCAACACTTACTACTGAAAACATGAGAATTGCTTTGTGTGTACGTATGCTTTTTGAGCTTTTGTGTTTGTTCATATTGAATCTTAAGAAAAACCAAAAATATTTGCTTTCAAAATTTTATTTGCTCTTTGGTAGAATAATTTGCTTTGATATAACTTGTTTAGTATTTATCATGATTTGTGGTAATTTTTCTGAATTTTTAAACATAACAAAAATACAAAAAAATGAGAAAACAAGCGAAAACGAAAAAATGGTCATATTATTCAAAACACTTGTGGAAAATGTACCAAATTTGGTCATGATATCTATGTTTGATCACTTTATGAGAAAATGGTATATTATATGCTTGAAAACTTGGATTGATTGGTTTGCAAGTAGAGAAAAGGAGGAACATTATTCTTATTACAGAAAGTGCGCCGCACATTATTCCTTTCAAAAGTGCGTCGCACAACTGGAGAAACCGAAGACATAAAAACCTAGTAACATGCTCAAATGGAAATATTCATTTAAAATAACAAGTTGCTCGAAAACTTTAGGGTATGAAATATCATTTGGATTTTATGGCACTAACATTTTAATGTTTCTTTTGATGTGTTATTGTTTTATGATTGAGATGGATCCAAACACTAGCCTTGGTAGACTATGCTTAGGAGTGGATGAGCATATTAGCCTAAATGAAAAAATAGAATCGGAAGGAGAATGGATAGGATCAGAATGTAAGGACTCAGCCGATAGCGGGGTTCAAACGGTCCTGAATTTTTATCGTATGGAGGACTTGACACCAAGTGAGAAATACTTAATGCCTTGGCATGTGGAAGGAAAGTTTACTTATGATGGGCAAGTGGATTTTGAGTTGGAAAGAAGCTTAATTAGTAATGAATTTATAGTTGAGCTTGGCTTAACCTACAACAATCATCAAAATGAAGACAAGGAGATAGATAAAAATCTCGTTGTTATGATCAAAGACGAATTGTTTTTCGTTGACTTCTTTGTCAATCTGGAGGAAGACGATTGTGAACCTTGTGTAATCTTTGGGAGATCTTTCCTAAACCAAGTTAATGCACAACTTGACATTACTTGTGGCATACTTACTTTATGGCCAAAAGTACATGAAAGCTTAGACTTTGGAGAAATTGATGAAATACTTGATAATCTCAACTTTGATAATTTGGCACATATTGAAACCGAGGAGACTGATGCTCCTAGATTTGTTTGAAGCATTGGGAAAAACAAAAGAAACAAAGGCAAGAAACCCACCCACGCTTACAAGTTGAGCTACAATGGTGAAGGACCTTGACTCACTATTAATAAGCCTTTGACTAGAGAAGAGCTATCTATGGAGGAATTACAAGAAGACATAGAAGAAAGGGTCATGTTGTTGAACATGAATCGACCAATCATTGGAACTTTAAAATATAGTGATAAATATAAAATGATTGTTGATGGGGTCTTGCTTGACAAATTGAAATTTGAAGATGGACTCACACTGGATTATGAAGATGTGGCTATCCTAATTCTTCGTGAAAACAAGGTAATGCTTAAAAAAGAAGATCCGGGGTACTTTATCCTACCAATAAGGTTGGAGGGTAAAACTACTTATAATGCTTTGGTTGATACCAGTTCAGATGTTAATGTTATGCCTTATGGAATCTTGAAAATGCTAGATGTTGGTAGAGTCAAACCAAGGTTTGATCGTATAAAAACGCTTTATCACTCCTATGCGGAGGGATTTGGACATTTACTTGGAGTTCTTTGCCAAGTGGGGACAACGACACTACTAACCGATTTCATGCTTCTCGACATTCCTATTGATCGAGATATTCAATTAGTGGTTGGAAGAAAAATTTTGCACACCATTGGTGTAAACATAGATGTTGGAAAAGCTATTATGACTAGCTTTGATGGGTTTGTCCATCAAAACTATAATGTACTAAAAGCAAAGAAACATGATGATAGTGATGATGAAGACGATAAGCACTACACCGTGAAAATAGATGAGAATGGTATGCCAATTTATGGTCCACATTTGCAACCATGGTCGGAACTGGAAGAACTTTTGGACGCATCACTAAGCGAAAGGAGCTACCATAACCCTTTCTTTGACATATGTGTATACAGAAGATTGTGGGAATGCTTGGAGAACTTCCCGTTTCATTGAAATACAAAGATTGGCAAGTGGGGAACAAACAAGAATTTGAAAACATTGCTAAAGATGGAGATAGTGAGTGGCATGTTGCCATGGTCATTATTGGTCCATGTGGAAAGAGGTACGAAAAAGTGTACGAGACAAAAGACACCAATAGAGAGGTCTCGGGGCGTTACACGGAGAGTGATATCATGTCACCTCTAAACTTCTGCTACAACTAAGGAAATGAAGGAATTGAGGAGTGCACCATTGGCTCCTAGTTACTTTATGCATTTTTACTCTTTTTGTATGTAGATAAAAAAATAAGACGAAGTAAAATCTAAGAGTCCTAGAAGTTTTAGGATGGTCTTAGAAGAAGGAAATGTTTTCCTATTAGTACTTTTATTTTTGTTTTATGAGATCGATTGAATTGGAGGTTTTTGTTTGAAATTTTGTGTCTAGTAAAAAAAATAGTAATATGGTCTGTGAGCACAGAATGTGCGCCGCACATTTTGCAAAGTGCGTCGCACTTCTGGACGGATTTTTTGTATATACTTCCTTTTACCTCATTTGAAACTAAAAAAAACAAACACACCTGACGATTTTTGAATCATCACCCAAAAATACTTTCGTTTCTTACTCCAATTCATACTCGAGATCATGTCTAGGGTAAGTTTTTATCTTTCATTAATTTACATTTTATTTTATTTAGGGTTTTTGATTAATTTTTCAATTAGGGTTCTTAGTTACTAATAATTGAATTACGTTTCGGTTTATAATTAGAAACGGGGATATTGATTAGGATAGGATTAGATTGTTGATTTGAAAAAAAGAGGGTTTTTGAAATCAAACCCTAAGATTGAGAAATGTCGCGGATTGTAATGAATTGGGAATGGTTTAGTGTTCGACTCTAGCCATTGTTATTGATTTAGAACCATTAGTTTGAGGATTTTGAGATTATTAGAACCCCGACATGTGCAGATATACGCAGAATGTGCGCCGCACTTTTTAGAAAGTATGCCGCACTCTGATGGATTTTTCCCATAAAGTATGCCGCACTTCTCAGAAGTGCGCCACACTTTTCGCTTGATAAAAAAACAGAATGTTTAGAACACCAACATAGGGTTGCCGTTGACCCCTAATGTTTATCTAATGAAACTATGAGACCGGCTCATCTATCCAAGGGAAGAGGCGAAAGCCTATCGAGTCGGCAAGTGCCGCACTCATGGGGCTCCCTAATCATCCATTCTTAAATTGGCCTGGATGTACAACAGATGCTAAAATCATCTACAACAATGATCTGAGTCTTCTACTGTCGAAACAAATTTTCGCACCTAGCATTGTGGATTTTGGAGTTTTGAGTGAGCTTGGTTGTGAAGCTCAAATTAGGGAAATGCTATCAATAGTTGTGATAGAGGCTGGAGGAAATGAAGTCTTGTTTCGATCCAATGCTTGGGTTCGTGCTTTTACTTGTAGGGAAAAGATTTATACGGAACTTTGTCTTGAGTTTTTCTCGACATTCAATATTGATGAAGACGTTGATGATGATGAGCTATTGACTAGGAAAATCATGAGTTTTAGACTTTGTGGAAAAGGACATTCTTTGACTTTGAAAGAATTTGCTAAGTACTTGGAGTTGTACACTAGATAGGAGCGAGATAAGAAAGGATTTAAAGTGTATTTTTAAGGAGGAGAACGTGAGCATGGGAACTTCAATGCTAATGAGTTTTGGGCGTTAATTTTTCAGGATGAGGATCCTTTGAGCTTATCTAGGAGCTTAACCACTAGGATTTCTAGTCCACTTTTAAGAGTGCTCCAAAAGATGATTGCTTACGCGGTTTGCCAACGAACCACGGGATATGATAAGGTTCAAAAGAATGATTTGTGGTTGTTAAGCATGTTTAGGGACAAGAACCATGCACAATATGCTAATATGGCTTGGGTGATTGCAAAGTGGATGAAAAGGAAAGGTCATGGTAGTCAAGCGGGTAGTTTGATTGTGTGTGGACAATTTGTGACAAGATTAGCCCGAAGAATGAGACTTTTAACCGATCAAGTTATGGGTAATCTTAGTCTGCCGATCATACGTGATACCATTGACAAAATCACCTTGAGAGATTTGATTGGAGCGGATGGAAGGTTGTTACGAGAAGACGCGCCGGTGAGAGCACCACGTGTGAGCATGCCGCGACCTCCTCGTGCAACGATCCAAGATGTTTGTGATAGGATGGAAAGGATGGAGGTTAGGCAAGACTGTTGGGCCAATGAAAGTTTTAACTATGGCCCAGTCTAGATTTGTTTAAATTAGACTAAGTGTTACTGATCGCTGAGAGGACCAGCGACAGAGACCAGACTAGTGGAAGGCAAAGCCTCAGTTGGCACACCAGGAACATTCAAGTCAAAGACAACGTCAGATAAGTCGAAGATAATCTGAAGTCATACTTACCAGTGATTATGGATAGCTGGGATGTAGAAGGAATGTGCTGGTGTTCAAGGATCTCTGAGTTGACAATACTCAGAGATCACATAAGAACCCTAGAAGTTTGATACAAGCAAAGCTTGTCCAATCCTTTTATAGTTTAGGCGGGAGAATCTACTAAGTGTTTTGAGCGGGACAAAACAAGAGATTCAAGATAAAGCCTAGTACGACCTAGTGGGACAAAAGGTGAACAGTTGGCAGAACTGTTCACCTAAAGTTGTTTAAAGGTATGTCTAGATTTCGACATGCATTTAATACATTGTACTCTTCCATTCAGAAGGTGACACGTATCAACTATTCCCACTAAGGAAGCAACCTCGTACCACTATAAATAGGAGTGAGAAAGGAGAATTAAACCAACCCTTGTGCTTGGATAAATTATCTAAGTTATTTCACACTCTGGAACCGCTAAGCCCTCAGCTGTCTACCAGCTTCTCATTGGTTCCCTTGTATACTTGAGTCTCGAATCTAGTTTACTTGTTCTAGTGTTCATTTCTTATTGTCATTCAACGAGTGTATTCATAGCACTTTGTAATACTTTGTTTATAACAGTTAATAAAGCATTACGCGTTTAAAAAGTATTTCATTGTGTTTTCGTGGTTATACGAGTTATAGTTTCAACAATTGTCATATTAAGGGACTTTCAGTTGGTATCAGAGCGGTTTGATTTATAAAACTTTTTATAAACCGTTCTTGTTTTTAAAATCAAGATCCTATTATGACTGATACTATACCTCCTCCACCCTTTGGTCAAACCAGTCAAGGTACCACTTCGACCACCGCACCAGACACCACATCTACTATCATGCCTACACCAGTTGTAAGCACTGGTAATAATGATGATGACCTTCCCCAACTACTTGATGTTTATGGGGGGTCACATGTGTCCAATGTTCTAGCGTTCGATAAAGAAGATTTTTCAAGTTGGAAAAGTGAATTTCATATATATTTAGATGGCTTAGAACCCTTCTTGATAGAAATCTTAGAAAATGGTCCCTATGTACGACTAGCCGTTTCCTCTGCCCCTGAGAGACCCATTAAGAAGCCTGTTAAGCAATGATCTCCAGCGGATAGACGTCTGGCTAACCAGGACAAGAGACTCAAAAGTATCATAGTCTCTTGCCTACCCAAGAACATTATGAAGTCCATCATAAAATGCAACTCTGCTAAGGAGATGTGGACTGAGTTAGTTCTAGGGTATGAAGGTCCAGAGGAAACAAAAGAAACCAAAGTCCAAGCCCTTAGACTTAAGTTTAATGCTTTTAAAGCTTTGGAAACAGAAACTGTTGCTCAAACTTATACTAGGCTTAAGATTTTGTTGAATGATTTGGGAAATAATGGAGTTGTTCTACCTAAGGCTGAGGTTAATGCTACATTTGTCAATAGTTTACCTAGAGAGTGGCTTAGCCTAAATCAGACCTTAAGAGCAAATAATGCTATAAAAAATGATACCTTAGCCCAACTGTTTGGTAGATATAACTATGAAGAAGGGCTAATTGACTCCATTTACAAATCAGAGACTGATAGGTTTACCACCAATATCACTGGATCAAAAGCTCTTGTTGCTAACCATTCTTTTCAGGACAGAGACTCTGACATAGAAGAGGACACCAGAAGCAGTCAAGAATTTCTTGATGAATTACATGCTGAGTTCCATGACAGAGCCCTTCTAGCTGACCAAAAGAGGTACTACAAGAGATCTGGTAGAGTTGGAGCTGCAAAGGTTGATAAATCCAAGGTGTCATGCTACACTTGTGGAAAGACTGGTCACTTTCAGAAAGATTACTGGTAAAATAAAACCTCCTCTCCAAGCTTTCCTTCAACCAACAACAACCACAGCAGCAAGAAGAAGTTTTCTACCTCACCTTTCAAGCAAACCTCCCTCTCTGACTCAGAGGGAATGAAGGACTACAAAGTTAATTACAAAGCCTTGAAAGCTGAGCTGTTAAAACTCAACCAGAAAGCTGATGATGCAACCAAGAAAAAGGATGGTAAGAAGACTGAAAAAGGTCTAATTGCTGCTTTATTCGACTGGGATGATGAACCCCTTACATCTGAGGATGAAGGAACCACTACTGTCAGAGCCTTTATGGCTGTCGCTGATGAAGAACCTGCTGTGGGAAAAAGTGAAGCAAGATCTGGTCAATGGGTGGACATCACCATGAAAAAGGTACAAAGATTGCTATCTATGCCTGAAGGTCCTGATAGAGACCATGTCAGTGACTATACCTTGGTTGACCTCCACTTTGTGGAAGAGCAAAGAAAAAACCTGTTAAACAAATTTCGTAGTCTCAAAACAGAGTTAAATCTTTGCTAATCTGAATTAACAAATTTTAAACCATTTGT
Source organism: Glebionis coronaria (assembly GCA_025667525.1). NCBI lineage: Eukaryota > Viridiplantae > Streptophyta > Magnoliopsida > Asterales > Asteraceae > Glebionis > Glebionis coronaria. The sequence goes on from CM046876.1 coordinate 390,031,766, forward strand.
GAATCTTGCAAATCAAATTCAAAATGAAGTAAGCAAATTGTCCATTGAAAATGAGTCTTTATCTGATGAAAACTATGAACTCAGAAAAACCATTGAAAATGGAATTTGGCTCAATCCATAGTGGAAGAAATAGTTGTTGAAGCCATACTAGGTGATGTGGTTCAGGCTATTGGGGGAAAAGGTAGATACAAAAATCATATACCTGTTCCCAGTGTTAAATTTGTCCCTTTAGATGTTTCTTCTCCATCTTCCACATCTGTGGATGAGATAAACTCTGACAAGCAATCAGAGGTACCATCCCCACCAAGACTCGCTGGTGTTAACCCATCTGATTCCTTTCTTGGCCCAAAACCTCCAACCAAAACCCTTGGGAATTCAATTCTCAAAGTCGCTGATAAAGCAAACAAACAGGTTTTTGTGGCCAAGGACTCTAACAAACCCACTCCTCCCCCTGAAGAGCTTTCACCCACCAAACAACTTCTCCTCACCCCCCCCCTTGATGGAAGAAGTAAAGGGGTTGAAAGAACAAATCAACCCCAGAGTTAGTAGTCCATATGTTAACTCTCTTGGTGAAGGATCTAGTAGCTCTAAGGGGAGAGATTTATTCAGGCATTGCAAGCATTGTAGTTTCAAAAATCATTCTTTTGAGGATTGCTCAAAGAAACCAAAATGTATCACATGCGAGTCTACTGAACACACCTCTAGAAAGCATGAGGAGATCATTGCTGTTCAAAGAACCAGAACTCAATTGAGATTAAAAACTCCTCACAGGCCCTCTAGAAGAGCTGAGCCCAAACCCAGAGACAATTCCCAGGGTTACAGACCAAATCCCCCATGCAAGCTGTGACAATCCGTCAATTTATGGTTGATATTTTATTCTCGAATATTATTTAAAAACATTATTTTAATGTTACAATGTGAACTCACGTATTTTTTGGAAGAAATTTGGATTTACATCTTGGAGTAGCATCGACTACGTCTAAACCGGAGGATTCAACGTTACGTGCTTACGTTTACATACACCGTCTTTGGTGACACTCCGACATTTTAGAAAATAAATTTGTCTGTGAATCTTATTTTGGAGTTTTAAATTTGTGTTAGTTCATAAACTCACAAATTTACGAGAAGAGATTAGGACTTACGATTTTATTTTAACGTCCTTTACGACTAAACCGGAAACCTTAGGATTACGTATTTACGTTTTCGAACTCCGTTTTTGATGAGATAATTTTTATTGGATTCGTTTTGTGACGTAGATTCATAATTTATAAAAACGTTTTTCGTAAAACGACCCGAGGGCACGCAAATCGAGGAAACTAGAATCGAGGAGTACCCGTAAATAAATGGGGATGAGACAAGTGGGACACTTTCCCACCCCCACTATAACCGTCCAACATTACTACACCTCAACACACTTGGTGTCAAGTTTGTAAGCTAAGTAAGACACTTGTCTTACAAAGCTTACAAATGAAGCTAAGACATCACAAAAACCATTAGCTTCTTCACATTTACCACTTCACACATGCAATACCTCTCAAAATTCTCTCATCTCTCTCTTGGCTCCCATTTTTGGCCGTCCCTACTCCACCATCCAACACCACCTTTGATCTTGATTCAACCACAAACCCTATGTTATTTACATATATGTTGAAGCTCTCTTGAAACTCTATTGATTGGTGGTGCTTATAACATCCAAGGAGGAGTATTCATGGTGTCTTGGGGCTGATTTTCCACAAGGAGTTCATGAAGCATGGTGGTCATGAAGATGGTCTTGGTGCATCATAAGTTTCTCCATCCAAATCCATGTCAAACTCATAACCTACATCAACTTGGTGGTATAAAGATTGTCCTCCTCATCTTGTTGTTATTTTGATTATGTAAACATGTATTTTATTTCCTATTGTATATGTATATGATGATTATATGATGATAAAAATATTATGTAGGGATTTGTTGTTGATAAATATGATTAAAAAGGTGAAAAACTATAAGAAACAAGGATAAAATCTTGGTTAAATTTGATGGCTGTATAAAACAGTAAAGAAACAGGTCATGGACTGATAAAATGATGAAGTAGAATCCATTTACAGTAAGCTATGGGTCTTGTACACATGTGAGAGTTGGCCATGCAATGGAATCAAAGTAATGAGTGAGATATGATCAAAACAAGTTTAAGGTATAAATCTGAGGTTACTGTTTTGGACGATTTTTAGAAAATATTTAGAAGATGATTCAACAGTAGCTATAGAAGATTTAAATGTAGCACATATCATGTAGTGTATGTGATAAAAATTTGAGCTTCTATCTCCATATAGAACTCAAGATATGGCAGTTTTGGTGAAAGTAAAGATAAAAATCAGATTTTTGGAAATAAAAGAATAATACTATTATATAAGCACTCAAAATTATATTGTATAAAATGTAAAGTTAAAACCCACTAACTAATGAATTTTATTTATATAAGTATGTAAAAAGTTAAATAGGTGGACATTTTATAAAAATGGTAACTTGTTAAGTTTTATAATTTATAAAACTATAAACATGATTTTTACGACTTTTTCGGCTATTGCCGTAAAATTAACGTTTTTGTTAAATAAAACTTAGATGGTTGGACCCGTCTAATGAAAACTTTATAAAACTTATATACTGATATATAGACATGTATAACAAGTAAAAACCGATAAAACCCGAACTTTAGGGCATACGGACGTTAACGAGCTAAGTAAACATATTGGACTAATACTTGGACTAATAATTGGACTAAATAAGATATAAACTTGTAAAAAGAACTTATTGGGCTTAACCCATTTGGGCCCAACATGGAAAGTATACATACTGATAAAATAAGTATAACAAGGATTAAAACAAGTTAAGGAACTTATAATAAGTTTATTGGACCTAAAACACGTAAATAGGTAAAACGAGAAAACTAGTATAAAAGTTATCGACACATACTACAAAAATGAGTAAATGAGAATATGTAAACCCACTTGATCATCATATATATATAATCATCATATGTATACATAATTGGTATTTTTATAAAGTCATTGGACAAACGTCTAAGATCGATTATTATTTGTCTAGGTTTCCGTGATTGAAGCACGTACCGTACGTCCGAATTGCCGATAACCCGCCTTCCCACATCAACGTGAGTTCATAGCCTCACACTCTTTTAAATATTTTTATAAATGTTTTATAAACCCGCGAGGGAGATAACATGTTAGTTTTTATAAAAATAGGACACCATTTGTCCCGATTGCTTGTTTATTGATTTGGACCCGGATGATTGAATGACCCGATTGTATGACCCTATGAATGATTAAATGACCCGATAGATGAAATAAAAATGGATTATTAAAGTTAGGTTATGTCACTAAAAGTCCCATTAGCATGAATTGTGAACTACCGGGATTTGGTAGACGCTTATGCATTTAATAGTACTATTTGGGGACGATCACCCCAGTTCGTGCCTTGACGGTTGATCCCCGTCGTGCCACATTGATTGGTAAGCGAATTTATGTATGAGAAGATTTCCATAGCGTGACCTTTGTGACGACACGCTACTTTAGATGGGCAAAATTGGTATCGGGTTAGCTACCCGTTGTTGGTTTAGTAAGGTAACAATGTCATGCGGCTTATAATAATCCAATCACCGAAATATTACTAGACGCTCCGAATTACGATGTATTGCCTGACTAGCAATACAGGGTCATACTATTGATATTATGTTTATATTTTGGTTTTCATAACCATATTCATATAACGGTTTTTATTTTCATACAACGTTATAAGACGTATTGTATGACGTTTTTACGACATTAGCTCGTATAATGATTTTTAAGGCGAATGCCTATACTATGATTTTGATAAAGATTTGTATAAAATGATTTTGGCTATTTTATGGCCTATTAAAATGATTTGTACAAAAAAATGATTTTCAGTAATAATCTTATACTGATATTATATTGATGGATTTTATTAAACTCTATGAATTCACTCGGCGTTATCGCTGACCTTTTTATTTTAACATGTTTTATCTCAGGTGCTTGAAGGTAATTCTCGGGAAGACAACAAGAATTCATGGCCCGCACTTAAACAATATTTTCCATTCAAATACTTTGTAAAACTTTGTATGAAATAATATGACTTGGGACCAATGTAACTTTGATGTTTATGAATGGAAATGATTTATTATTAAACGAGGCGATTTTTAAGCGTTGTCTATGATGTGAGTAATGTGCTATCCCGTAACACCAACTAGTCTTCCGCTGTATTGAATTGTATAAATTTGGGGGTGTTACAGTTTGGTACCAGAGCTCTCGTTATAGAGAATGAAAGATTTTTTTTAAACCAAAGGTTTTGAATAAAACATTTCAAAATCTTTTTACTAAAAACATTTTTCTAAAATGTCTAAAAATCTTTTGACTATAACGGTGCCGAAGAATTCCCGAGTTACCGACAAGGCCAGACTGAGAAGTGTTATTTTAATATATATAACTTGGATTATATATATATGATGTAATTTTATTACATGATTGTTTGATGATTACTTTGATTTTTATACGAGGTATTTATACGACGTAGATTGTCACAAGTAACCCTAAATCCCCTAGTAAATTAATCGAAGCTATTCTCGTAGGAATTCTAGCTATCCCAGATCCAAACCAAGTTGTGGATATTTATGATCCCAACAAATGGTTGATATTCGTAGAAATGTAGATATTAGTTGATTGTGATATTGAAAAAGAATTGGCGAGATTAAATCTGATATCGATGTCATGACGATCTTTTCTTACAGAGTGGAGTTTGACAAAACATTACCACCTAGAAAGATGTCATCTGATTCGTTGTCATCCAATTCTTAAATCAGAATCGAAAGGGTGAATGTTGCACTTGAGGCTGTCATTTGGAACCAGTACCCAAAAGCCTCATGGCACTAGTACCTTTCCGAGAAGTCTAGTAGAATGACCAAGTCATTTCATACTAGTGACTTATTTGATAATTGTTGTTATAAGAGTTATAGGATTTGAAATTAAGTGTTGATCATATTGATCTTTTATTGCCTTTATAAGGCCGAAGAATAAGGTTGAAGTATTTAAAAATGAGGTAGGATATCGAATTGAGTATAAGTTGGTTGAAACTTGAATAAAGTAAAATTTAACCTGTATGGAATATGAGATTGTTAAGAGGAAGTCATTAAGTTTTGTGATTGAACTATAAGGTTTTAAATGATTGTTGATTCGTGTTAAGGGTTGTTCCTAGGCCATTGTCCACTAACGAGGATACCCAGTGTCCAAGAAATAAATTGAAGAAATGTTCTTCTGAATTGAGACTGATGGATCTTCTGGGACATGTGGAACACCTAATGACTCTTGTAGGTTAGTATTCATTGTGGTATCTTTTAAAAATAATCCCTAACTTAACTGAGACATCAGTTGGTAGGATGAGTTCTGAGAATTGTATGACATAGTGACATGTAATGTGTTACGGTACAATTTTGACTTGTTTGTGATTAATGAAAAAAGACTACCTTTGATTGCTAAATTCTACATGTATCGATGTTATCTATCTTTTATTGCTTCATCCTGATGCTCACATTAGTGATGTAACCATTCAACAAGTACTCATCTTGATTTGAGTTACGTTGTGGATTATTCTTTTGAGTGCCATCGAGATCATGAACCTCATGATTATTTGGTTAAAGATCATTTCCTATCATATTGTAGTTAGTTCTTGGTGAACAACTCTTCATCACTCTTTTGCAGATCACACATTGTTTTTATAAAGTTAAAACGGTATCCTTTGAGAAAATTTAATTTTCATCACCATAAGGATTATTCAAAGTGAGATTTATAAGTGATTGTTATCGAAATAAAGTTGTTTATGAGACGCTTTGGAAACTTAATTATTTCCATAACAAAGAAAACCTTTGTAAATATATTTTTGATTCTTATTTGAGAATTAAGCATAAAAATGTTTTTATTATAAACATGATGATAAAATTTTGACGAACTGAGTATTGCATCGTTAATCTTGAAATTGTATATAGTTGCGCGCCTACATACAATTTGGAATGGACTATGCAAGACTGATTAGTAGTCACCATAAAACTAATGAATAAACATTACATTTTCTTTGAGGATTGTGAAAGATTAAATTTTAATGAGATCTGCAAGAAGTGAAAAATAAGGACATAATGTTAGGGACACCTACATATGTGCCTGTAGCATCTATTCTTCTGAGTTGAATTTACTCATCTGTGGAAATTGTCTTATTTGACAATTGATATTCCCTTCTTGTCCAATTCCCCCGTAGTGAGATTCTTAGGAAAAGTATCTGATTATCGAGTGTTGATACCCGACTGGATGTATCGACGTTCCTATCATTTCTTATGATTTGATTTCATTTGAATGACCTGGGCAACGATCCGAGGAGCTTTCGAATGCGTACTCAAATTATAAAAAACATGGGATATATTCATATTCGTTAAATGTTTTCGTCTGTATCTGATTTGAAATTCTCTCGCATAGATTATGCGTGGAGCTTACTCTTTTAAGGTTAGTTATGTCTCCTAATATCCTTGAATTTATGAAGGATTGTGAGTTATTATTAGACTTTTGAGAAGTTCACATCTTATCGACGGCAATAAAACTGGAAAGTTGACAGTGCCAGTAGAATGGATTGATTGATTATGACATGATGACATTGTCTTAATTGATGGGAACTCGAGTAGAATTCCCCTAAAAGATAAGATGTTGATTATCAAAAGTGATATAAATAATTCTTGACGGATGACCATATCCTGCATTTAGACTTGAGATATATTGTGATTGGTTGTAAATTAGTCATAGATATTATAATCTAGAAAGAACCTAATATGAATTTATAAAAAGATGTTTCGGTTATCTGAAACTTTAGGAAGTATTTGTTGATGAATTACCTAGACTTTCGCCATTAAGGCAAGTAGAAATTGGTATTGATTATATTTCCGGTGCTGCCCTTGTGGCTTGTGCACTGTACGTCAGCACCATCTAAATTAAAGGAATTACCGTACAACTGAGAAAGTTGTCGGAGAAAGATTTTATTATACCAAGCCTGTCATCCTGAAGAGCTATGGTGTTATCTTTCCTTATATTTATAGATTACTGTGACTGAGTAAATTGACAATCGAAAGCGATATCCATAACTCGAAATGGAAGAATTGTTCGATCATTTACAAGGTTCTAGCAAATTTGATCCATAGCATGGTTATCATCAACTTCGCATCTGCGAAAGAGATTATCTATTCCAATCACTACATCCGGTGCTTGTAATGAACATTATGAGTTCCACGTGATGTCGTTTGGATTGACCAATGCACATGTAGCATTCATAAATATGATGAATCACGTGTGTAGGCTGTAATTTGATAAATTCATGCTTGCGATCATTAAGGACTAATTGTTTGTATATAAGAATAATAATGAGTTAATAATTAGTTATAAATTGCCCTGAATTGGCTAAACAATGAAAACCTATACCTTAAATATTTAACATGTGATTAAAAACTTAATCCTTTACATAAAATGACCGTTGGATTAATAATGGTAAGATGTATGCATATAGACTCTTCAAAAATTAAGAGCCCTTTTAAGACTTTGGATATTACCAAAAAGAAATGGAAATATGTTTTGACAAATGTTTTAACAAAGGATTTTAAGGGATTATTCCCTTATACACAAACCATTTAACTAAACTTCTGTTTAGAGGTAAATGTTTGTGTATACCTCCAGATAACTTAAAAAGGATTGAGGAAAACCATTTATACCATAACCTGAAATTTGAAACGACACTTTTTACTTTTAAACTAAGAAAACTTTGACCAAAGTATAAACAAAGGTTTTTCGAACATTTACGAATCTTATTAAATATTTTCAATAAATCAACAAGAATCCTGTTAATTAAATTCAAATTTATTTTTGAACATTTTTATAATTGGTCGAACTAAGAAATTTAAAACTTTTACGTTTACGCTTCATAAAAATTAACTAATAATTATTTAATTAATTATAATAATTATCGACGCTTTAGACGCCGGATTGAGAAAAACTGATAAAAATGATAGTTGAGACGAAACTGAAACATAAAGAATATGAAGAAAGAATTTTGAATAAATAAAGTTATGATATTTATTTCATCAGGAGAAAGTGAACGTAATTACTGACGCTTAATATAGAAAGAATATCTGAGTAAATTGTGGACATGATAATTATATCATCATGAGAAGTGAATATAGATACTGACACATTATGTCGAAAATATAAAGAACTAATTAGGATGTATTTCTTAATAATGAACGTGCAAAATAAATTGCCGAACAATTTAAAATAAACGATGTTTGTAAAAAGGATAAAATAGATAATAAAAAGAGATTCGCGGCTAATGTGAACCAACAGATTTGAGAAGCCAATGGCGTTAAATATTTTAAAGACCACATATGATTGTCTAAATATGGAGGATTGTGAGATATAGTTATGTTGGAATTTGTAAGTATAAGTATTATATGTATGTCATTTTATGACTAAAAGTATCTTTGTCTGAAGAAGTTGTACTAATGGCAATTATGAAGGCAGACATCGCCTCATACATTAGTAAACGTCTAGCTATTGCAATGGTCATCATCTGAATTTGATTCGATTTGGGTCATCGTCGACAGACTGACCAAATCTGCTAATATCATTACCGTTAATGATAAATGAAAAAAGAGTTATGTAAACATAGTGTGCCTGTATCGAACATCTTTATCAAGATCCTTGCTTCGCATCGAATTTCTAGAGATTTGCTCAGAAATCATTGAGAACGAACCTTGATGAGAGTACTATGTACCACCCCAAATCGAAGGGACGAGGTAAAGTAACGATACAAAGTAATATTAGTGCTGTTTTATGTTTGAATGATTGACCTTTGGTAATAGACCGTATAATCGTTTTCCTTTGGAAGGATTATCATTAATAATTATCGTATTAGGATCGAGATCGAATCTTGTTAGGATCTGAATCTTAGAGCATCTGTAAGCAGGAGTTGAGATGAAGACGCCTGACATACACCCACTGTGAGTTGGACATGTCTTTTAGGTTTAAGGTTTCCTATAATGGCGAACCTATCCTTGCAAAATACCCGACCCGCGAGATCTGAAATGATTGTTGAAATTAGGATCTGATTATTGACAGCCGGTAGTGGGCAAGAGGTTATGTGAAAGTGAAATGTAGATCCTGAAGGGCCAAATGGGTAGCGAAGTTATGCCACAATTTTTAAACTTGGGAAAATGAATTCATGATCTGACAAATCATGGGATATAAGTCCCCGTTGTTTGGGACCATTGAGATGATGTAAAAGTTGGGATTGAAAGGCATATAAGCTGGATCTACCCTAGGACTTCAAAGACTGCGTGAATTATGTTTCGTATATCGAACTTGATGGAATATCTATCAAGTGAGAATCTGATTATTCTTAGTAAAGCTTAGATCGGCGAAAAGTTGCATTCATCAAAAACCCGTGAACATCATAGATAGAGAAAGTAAGTCAACATTAAGCCTGATCTTATTCCCGTAGTTATGTTTGATGAAACTCGCGTATTATAATGAATTGCACTTGTGAGAAAAGAACGAATGTGGAGGAAATACCCACATGGCTTTAACTCTATAAGAAGCGAGTAGTAAGATGATCTTTGAGGACAAAGATCCTGTTTAGGGGTAAATGCTGTGACAATCCGTCAATTTATGGTTGATATTTTATTCTCGAATATTATTTAAAAACATTATTTTAATGTTACAATGTGAACTCACGTATTTTGGGAAGAAATTTGGATTTACATCTTGGAGTAGCATCGACTACGTCTAAACCGGAGGATTCAACGTTACGTGCTTACGTTTACATACACCGTCTTTGGTGACACTCCGAAATTTTAGAAAATAAATTTGTCTGTGAATATTATTTTGGAGTTTTAAATTTGTGTTAGTTCATAAACTCACAAATTTACGAGAAGAGATTAGGACTTACGATTTTATTTTAACGTCCTTTACGACTAAACCGGAAACCTTAGGATTACGTATTTACGTTTTCGAACTCCGTTTTTGATGAGACAATTTTTATTGGATTCGTTTTGTGACGTAGATTCATAATTTATAAAAACGTTTTTCGTAAAACGACCCGAGGGCACGCAAATCGAGGAAACAAGAATCGAGGAGTACCCGTAAATAAATGGGGATGAGACAAGTGGGACACTTGCCCCACCCCCACTATAACCGTCCAACATTGCTACACCTCAACACACTTGGTGTCAAGTTTGTAAGCTAAGTAAGACACTTGTCTTACAAAGCTTACAAATGAAGCTAAGACATCACAAAAACCATTAGCTTCTTCACATTTACCACTTCACACATGCAATACCTCTCAAAATTCTCTCATCTCTCTCTTGGCTCCCATTTTTGGCCGTCCCTACTCCACCATCAAACACCACCTTTGATCTTGATTCAACCACAAAGCCTATGTTATTTACATATATGTTGAAGCTCTCTTGAAACTCTATTGATTGGTGGTGCTTATAACATCCAAGGAGGAGTATTCATGGTGTCTTGGGGCTGATTTTACACAAGGAGTTCATGAAGCATGGTGGTCATGAAGATGGTCTTGGTGCATCATAAGTTTCTCCATCCAAATCCATGTCAAACTCATAACCTACATCAACTTGGTGGTATAAAGATTGTCCTCCTCATCTTGTTGTTATTTTGATTATGTAAACATGTATTTTATTTCCTATTGTATATGTATATGATGATTATATGATGATAAAAATGTTATGTGGGGATTTGTTGTTGATAAATATGATTAAAAAGGTGAAAAACTATAAGAAACAAGGATAAAATCTTGGTTAAATTTGATGGCTATATAAAACAGTAAAGAACAGGTCATATACTGATAAAATGATGAAGTAGAATCCATTTACAGTAAGCTATGGGTCTTGTACACATGTGAGAGTTGACCATGCAATGGAATCAAAGTAATGAGTGAGATATGATCAAAACAAGTTTAAGGTATAAATCTGAGGTTACTGTTTTTGACGATTTTTAGAAAATATTTAGAAGATGATTCAATAGTAGCTATAGAAGAGTTAAATGTAGCACATATCATGTAGTTTATGTGATAAAAATTTGAGCTTCTATCTCCATATAGAACTCAAAGTAAAGATAAAAATCAGATTTTTGGAAATAAAAGAATAATACTATTATATAAGCACTCAAAATTATATTGTATAAAATGTAAAGTTAAAACCCACTAATTAATGGATTTTATTTATATAAGTATGTAAAAAGTTAAATAGGTGGACATTTTATAAAAATGGTAACTTGTTAAGTTTTATAAGTTATAAAACTATAAACATGATTTTTACGACTTTTTCGGCTATTGCCGTAAAATTAACGTTTTTGTTAAATAAAACTTAGATGGTTGGACCCGTCTAATGAAAACTTTATAAAACTTATATACTGATATATAGACATGTATAACAAGTAAAAACCGATAAAACCCGAACTTTAGGGCATACGGACGTTAACGAGCTAAGTAAACATATTGGACTAATACTTGGACTAATAATTGGACTAAATAAGATATAAACTTGTAAAAAGAACTTATTGGGCTTAACCCATTTGGGCCCAACATGGAAAGTATACATACTGATAAAATAAGTATAACAAGGATTAAAACAAGTTAAGGAACTTATAATAAGTTTATTGGACCTAAAACACGTAAATAGGTAAAACAAGAAAACTAGTATAAAAGTTATCGACACATAGCACAAAAATGAGTAAATGAGAATATGTAAACCCACTTGATCATCATATATATATAATCATCATATGTATACATAATTGGTATTTTTATAAAGTCATTGGACAAACGTCTAAGACCGATTATTATTTGTCTAGGTTTCCGTGATTGAAGCACGTACCGTACGTCCGAATTGCCGATAACCCGCCTTCCCACATCAACGTGAGTTCATAGCCTCGCACTCTTTTAAATGTTTTTATAAATGTTTTATAAACCCGCGAGGGAGATAACATGTTTGTTTTTATAAAAATAGGACACCATTTGTCCCGATTGCTTGTTTATTGATTTGGACCCGGATGATTGAATGACCCGATTGTATGACCCTATGAATGATTAAAGGACCCAATAGATGAAATAAAAATGGATTATTAAAGTTAGGTTATGTCACTAAAAGTCCCATTAGCATGAATTGTGAACTACCGGGATTTGGTAGACGCTTATGCATTTAATAGTACTATTTGGGGACGATCACCCCAGTTCGCGCCTTGACGGTTGATCCCCGTCGTGCCACATTGATTGGTAAGCGAATTTATGTATGAGAAGATTTCCATAGCGTGACCTTTGTGACGACACGCTACTTTAGATGGGCAAAATTGGTATCAGGTTAGCTACCCGTTGTTGGTTTAGTAAGGTAACAATGTCATGCGGCTTATAATAATCCAATCACCGAAATATTACTAGACGCTCCGAATTACGATGTATTGCCTGACTAGCAATACAGAGTCATACTATTGATATTATGTTTGTATTTTGGTTTTCATAACCATATTCATATAACGGTTTTTATTTTCATACAACGTTATAAGACGTATTGTATGACGTTTTTACGACATTGGCTCGTATAATGATTTTTAAGGCGAATGCCTATACTATGATTTTGATAAATATTTGTATAAAATGATTTTGGCTATTTTATGGCCTATTAAAATGATTTGTACAAAAAAATGATTTTCAGTAATAATCTTATACTGATATTATATTGATGGATTTTATTAAACTCTATGAATTCACTCGGCGTTATCGCTGACCTTTTTCTTTTAACATGTTTTATCTCAGGTACTTGAAGGTAATTCTCGGGAAGACGACAAGAATTCATGGCCCGCACTTAAACAATATTTTTCATTCAAATACTTTGTAAAACTTTGTATGAAATAATATGACTTGGGACCGATGTAACTTTGATGTTTATGAATGGAAATGATTTATTATTAAACGACACGATTTTTAAGCGTTGTCTATGATGTGAGTAATGTGCTATCCCGTAACACCAACTAGTCTTCCACTGTATTGAGTTGTATAAATTTAGGGGTGTTACAGTTTGGTACCAGAGCTCTCGTTATAGAGAACGAAAGATTTTTTTAAAACCAAAGGTTTTGAATAAAACATTTCAAAATCTTTTTACTAAAACCATTTTTCTAAAATGTCTAAAAATCTTTTGACTATAACGGTGCCGAAGAATTCCCGAGTTACCGACAAGGCCAGACTGAGAAGTGTTATTTTAATATATATATAACTTGGATTATATATATGATGTAATTTATTACATGATTGTTTGATGATTATTTTGATTTTTATACGAGGTATTTATACGACGTAGATTGTCACAAGTAACCCTAAATCCCCTAGTAAATTAATCGAAGCTATTCTCGTAGGAATTCTAGCTATCCTAGATCTAAACCAAGTTGTTGATATTTATGATCCCAACAAATGGTTGATATTCGTAGAAATGTAGATATTAGTTGATTCTGATATTGAAAAAGAATTGGCGAGATTAAATCTGATATCGATGTCATGACGATCTTTTCTTACAGAGTGGAGTTTGACAAAACATTACCACCTAGAAAGATGTCATCTGATTCGTTGTCATCCAATTCTTAAATCAGAATCGAAAGGGTGAATGTTGCACTTGAGGCTGTCATTTGGAACCAGTACCAAAAAGCCTCATGGCACTAGTACCTTTCCGAGAAGTCTAGTAGAATGACCAAGTCATTTCATACTAGTGACTTATTTGATAATTGTTGTTATAAGAGTTATAGGATTTGAAATTAAGTGTTGATCATATTGATCTTTTATTGGCTTTGTTATATCTATGCAGGAATATCTGAAGAAATCTGTTTGGTATTTGAATAGTGGGTGCTCCAGACATATGACAGGGGATAAACAATATCTACATAGATATAAAAAGGAGTCTGGTCCAAAAGTAGTCTTTGGAGATGACTCCTCGGGGGCTACTGAGGGTTATGGCTCAGTGGATTGCAACGGAATAACCTTCACAAGGGTCGCCTATGTCAATGGACTGAAGCACAACTTAATCAACATTAGTCAACTCTGTTATGCTGGCTTCAAAGTTCTGTTCACTAAGACCCAAGGAACAATCTTCAATCAAAATGATGATGTTGTTCTAATTGCACCCAAAAGAAGGGATGTGTATGTTATTGACATGACATCATGTCCAGAAGGGACACACACCTGTCTCTATGCCAAAGCATCTGATAGTGAAAATTGGCTATGGCATAAGAGACTCTCCCACCTCAACTTCAAAAACATCAACAAACTGGCCAAGAATGATTTAGTAGCTGGGCTTCCCTCTCTGACCTTCACTAAAGACAGACCCTGCTCAGCCTGCGAGAAAGGGGAGCATCACATAGCCTCGTTTGAAACAAAACAATCATTCTCCATAAATAAGTGCCTCCATCTTCTTCACATGGACTTATTTGGACTAGTAAAACCTCAATCCCTTAATCACAACAAGTATACACTAGTCATTGTAGATGAATTCTCAAGATTCACATGGGTATTCTTTCTCAAAAGAAAGAGTGATGTTGCTGAAAGAATAATGTCTTTCATCAGAGAAATAGAGAACTTCAATGACTGCAGAGTTAAGGCTATCAGAAGTGACAATGACACTGAATTCAAGAACCATGCCATGGAAGCCTTTTGTGATGAAAAGGGAATATCACAGAACTTTCCTAACCCAGGCACCCCTGAACAAAATGGTGTCGCTGCAAGAAGAAACAGAACTCTCATAGAGGCTGCTAGAACCATGCTCAGCGAATCAAGACTTCCAAAACAATTCTGGGGTGAAGCTGTGAACACAGCATGTTACACAAAAAACAGATCCATTATAGTGAAGAGAAACGGCAAGACCTTTTATGAAGTACATAGGAAGAGAGCCCCTGATGTAAGCTACTTCCATGTCTTTGGTTACCCTGTTTTTATTCACAACTACAAAGATCACCTGGGAAAATTTGATGAAAATTCTGATGATGGATTCTTTGTTGGATACTCTGTAACACCCCCAGACCGGGTATCACAGTGGTGGATCGATGAGCAAATAGCTTACAAAGCACAAATCATAAGTATATGATTTTTGAAATACAATTGATGTAAACATTGATTTGGTACAATCGTTTAAATCGTTGAATAACATTTGTTATGAATATCCCAATAAAAGATAATCCCCCGTCATTTTTATGCTCCTAAATGATGCTAAATCCATGCTCAAATAATCTTGCTAAATAACCTGGGAAAAACATGCTTAAAACAGTCAACATAAAGTTGGTGAATTCATAGAGTTTTGTAAAATCATAGTTTAGGATTTTAAGTTGTCCTACATGGTATTGATCAATATTTGATATAAAATTCAAATTTAAAGTTTCCAGTTATTCCATTCCATAATGTACTAAGCAGTATAAAATCAAGTTCAGTAAGTTTTACTAAGCAGAGCAAGATTAGGTTTAGTACTTCCTATATTTTCATTTCAGTATTTTACTAAGTAGTGTAAGATAATCAAGTTTAATATATCCAATATTTCCATTACAATATTTTACTAAGTAGTGTAAAATAATCAAGTTTGGTATCTTTAATACTATCATTACAGTATTTTACTACACATGGCAAAATAATCAAGTTTAGTATATCTAATACTTTCATTACAGTATTTTACTAAGTGGTGTAAAATAATCAAGTTTAGTATATTTAATACTACCGTAACAGTATTTTACTAAGTAGTGTAAAATAATCAAGTTTAGTAAGTTTTACTAAGCAGTGTAAAGTAACCAAGTTTAGCATTCCTATTATTCCCATTTCAGTATTTGCTAAGTAGTATATGATTTAGTTTAGTAACACCAACCTTAGTGATAGTAACAATGCACAAAGCATATGTACAAAAGATAATTACATTTTCTATTACTCGAAACTGAAGCTTAACCTTCCATAGTTCTCAACAGATAAGAATGTAGTGTCCTACTAAAAGACACCCAAACCTAGTTCCAACATGGTATACATATGTTGTCCCGGCCGAGGCACAGTGAGCATGATTCACCCAGATGGGGATGGTCGATCACAAATATATCTATTTATAACATTCGGGTGATTTACAACAATTTAACAGTTTCTATAATAGGTAATCGTAATTAAGAGTATCATTCAATTTGCGTTCTATAGAATAAATATCTATCATATTGTTTAAACAGATTACAGTTCTATTTACATTCTATAAACTAAATATCTATCAATCATATTGTCAAAACAGGTTACAATTCAATTTATATTCTATAAATAAATTATAGTCATATTATCAAAACAGGTTGCAGTTATTTAACAGCATGTCTCCCCCTCGCGGGTTTGAAAAATCATAAAAGATTTAAAATGGGAGGCTATGAACTCACCGATATAATACAGCACGATTATGATCAAGTATACAATCACTAAGCACACAGTACATCAAATACCTAAGCAATTAAGTATGTCTCAGTATATGCATAAATAATAAATGCATCCAGTCCTATTTGGTCATACGTTTATTCTGGTTATCACAGTATACTTAATTAATACTGTTAAGATGGTTGTTATGTGTGTATGTTGTTTATCCACTGTTTTTGTGTATTCCCAAGGTTTACAAAACATGTATGATATTGTTCTCCTTAGAAATAAATTATTAAATTTATTTAATAGTTTATTGTGTTCCAAAAGTAGTTAATAAACTATTATTAAAAAATATCTCCTGTTGATAAAAATTTTATATTTTTATTCTAAAACTATAAAATTAGTTTTTGTGTACCAACAGTGGCTAATAAAAGCTAACAGTGGGTATTCATAAAAGCAGTGGGAATAATTATGGAAACATTGGCTAGGTTAAGCTGTTAGTGGTAACTTTAAACTAATAGGGGTAAGTTTAAAGCTAATAGTGATAACTGCATAGCTAGCAGTGGAAACTGCTAAGCATAACAGTGGGAACTGTAAAGCTAACAGTGGGAACTGTTAGGCTAACAGTGGGAACTGTTGGTGGTTTTAATACTAACAGTGGTAAGTTAGTTTGTATGATATTAACGGTGGTAACATATAGAGGTCAGTAGGTACTACATAACTAATGGTAGGAAGATTACAACTAACGGTGGGAAAACTACATGCATGTCTATATTACATCATAAGCATACCCCTAAGCTATAACCTCGTAAGCTAACGTATCCTTGTCGTCATCAGCAACCCCAAACGCACTCTAAAGTCAGCCAGTAGTCCCAAACGCTCCTTTATTAGCATGCATGTTATCAGCAGTCCCAAACACCCCTAATCAGCAGATCCAAACACCCCCGAAGCTAATAGTTGTAGATCTTGGAGCCAAATGCGATGTATGTCGTTCCCATAGCAGATCTAAACAGATCCGTATGGATCTATGCTATTCCAACACGCCTTTGTTAGCTTTCTGTCCAAAACCAAACGCCCGCTTTTCTGTTTGTTAAGCAGCGGATCCAAACAGCCCCTGATGGGCTGGTATATGCAGAAACAAACACTCCCAATAGGGATGAGGGTCTTGTGGTGGCTGTATGCCATGAAAATGGTGGCTGACTGTGACAGCAGTGGGGATGGTGACGTGAGGGGTGAATGAGGGTGGTGGTGATGATGGCAGCAGGGGCTGCGGGTAGATGAAGCGGACTGCTGTGGTTGGACATGGTGGTCACGAACACCCGGGTGGTGGCTGGTGGTCACGGCTGCTGTTGGTGATGGAGGCCACAGCTGCTGTTGGATCTAGGATGACCACGAATGGTGGTGAACATCGGAGGTGGGTGGTGATTGGTGGCCATGAAAGTGGTGGCTGGAGATGATGAAGATGCCACGACTGGTGGTTGCATGGTGGCTGCTATGATGGTGATAACGGCAGGTGGTGGATGGCCACAAATGGTGGCGACTGAAAACAAATCTGAGACAAACACCCTTAGGTTAGGTGGCGGCTGCGGGGTTTTGGCCACAACATTGATGGTGCACATCATAGATCTACTTTATCTATAGATTAAAGATGGTGGCCGAAATGTTTCATAGGTGGCCGGAAGATGTGACGGCTGCCATTTTAGGTGTGTGTGTGAAATGGAGGCTAGGGTTAGCATGAAAATGAAAGAGATGAAACCTTAATTGCTTTTTTATACCCATTTCAAAGTTATAAATCTAATTGCATGGTTTATAATAGTTGAGGGGCATGGGTTGCAATTATTTTATAAGGGCCTAATGTGTAACATTTGTTATACGTTTACTAATAAACGGTTTGGGTCACGTTCGTGGTTCATGAATTTGGATTCATCTTACGAGGATTGCGTAATTGATCTAAAAATCATTTTTCCAATAAAATGGAGTATTTATATGACATATAAATACGAAGAACGTGTTCGTTTATTTAAACGACAAGTATTTGTCATTTATCGTTTTTATAACGTAAGTATCGTTTTAATAGAAATACTTCTCGTTTAATCCCTCAATAGATAAATGTAATAATAAACAATTTAGTCAAATCGTTTATCAAGTATCTCTCGACAATAATTTATGAAATTAAATTATTAAATTGTTGGTACACGGGTTGTATGACTTTTGTCAAATTTTCAAATCCGATGATTTTTGTATGGTTCAAAAAGGGTTTTGAAACATACTTCATTATTATTTAATGAACGAAAAATATCGGGTTTTACACCATCCACATGCCATCTTGAGTTTCGTCCTCGAAACTCGATTACTATTATTAGGTTGAGAAATGATCTAGGATAATTGAGTAGACTTTTATTACATTTTTCTCATGATAAAAATCATGGATTTTACAGCACTGCCCCGTTATTTTAGCTTTGTCCTCGAAGCTATTAAAAACTTTGTCATCTGTTAGGGTATAGATGTCATAGGTTCAAAGGCTGGTTCTAGAAAGTTCAGAAACGAATGGTGCCAACAATGTAAAGAGATAGTTATTTGGATGTCTCTATAAATTCGATTGAGCAGTATTGAGGTGCTGCTTCCATTACGGATGAACCGAAAGCTACGCAAGGAGATCTTTATCCGGGTCGCTTTATATATCCGATTGAGCAGTATTTGGATGCTGCTACTACCATGGATGGATAGAAAGTGATGCAAAGATATTTTTATCGGTTAGCACTATACATCCGATTGAGCAGTATTTAGATGCTGCTTCTACTATGGATGGATAGTATTATCCGGAGGTTTGACCTTCAATCCGATAAAGCGATAGAAGCTCGCGGGTCAATTAATGACAATTAAGAGAGGACAAACTAGGAAGTTGTCAACTAGGGAAAGTCAATGTAGGGTCAACTACACTTAGTTGGTTAAGCTCATAACGATAGATGTTCATTTGGAAAACCTACAGGCCAGGATTTAGGGTCGGAGAGGGTTCCAGAACTAGACATGCTGATCATGTTCAAGTTCGGAGTGCTGCTCTGGCCGTGAGCCAGGAGCAGGACATGACGGACATCCACAACCTGTTGATAGCAGGCCAGGTGGGGTACACTGTCATGCATGAGCGCATAGACTCTCTCTCTCTCTTGGACCATATGGGTAGATACCCAGATAGCATGAGGTTTTTGGGCCACGAGGCCTTGCAGTGGTTGTTGGAGGAGAACTACTTCTGTCACACTCCCAAAATATCAGAGTACAATGGCGACAAGGGAGTGGTGACGTCATGATTATCATACACACATAGTCACAAAGAACGACCTCTAAATGGGACGTTCGGAAAATAGATCACTTGTAATTAATAAAATAAACTGTTTTAACAAAGTGCGGAAGCATAAACTGAATATGGTTACAAAACATAGTTTTCTCAAATGGTACAAATGATCGTTGTTTCAAAGAAATGACGGCAATGCATGAGACCTCATTTAGCATCTTCCTTCTTAATACCTGAGAAAAACATTGCTAAAGTGTCAACATAAAGTTGGTGAGTTCATAGGTTTAGTTAGTTTGAAATGTTTAATGAACCACAAGATTTTCCCAAATGTGATGACAATATAACATATACAAAGTCATCCCAAAAGTATTTATTACAGTCTAAGCTCGTGACACCGAAGCGTTAACAACACCGGCAGTATAATCATATAAATGTAGCCCAAACTAGATGCCTAAACCCACGACATCCTATATCAGATTCAAATGAAACTGTGCCCGCTCGTCCCCTTGTTGGACAAGACAGACAGGGACGTCAATCCCGATAGATCTATCCATAACATTCGCGCTTACACAAAGTAATTAACGGTTCACGATTCACGGGCCAAAGCAACTGGGTTTTTAGTGTGACTTAGACTAATAGATAAATCAGTAAATGCACTTGTGTTCAACGTTAAAATCAAGCAATGTCTCACCCCAAAAAGCAGTGAAAATAGTAAAGTATGGGGCTATAAACTCACCTCGTAAATTCAGCAAAGAGAACGAAGATAAAATAGCTCGAGGGTACGGTTACGCTAGCCGCGACCTAATTAATTTAAGAATCGAGTTACGATACGAATAATTGTATGATTAAATGACTCGACACCCTAGTTGTGCTTGACGAAACCATACGTTTTATGAAGAATACGATTTACGGAAAAGTACGTTAAATAAAATCGGTTTATTAACGGGTCGGGTTTTACGGGTCAAAACATAACTTAAATTTACCAAATTTCGTTTGGGCTTTAACCAAATCAAATAAACACATAAGGCCCAAAGTTGGGGGTCCAAAACATTTACACAACAAACCGGCCCAAGGTCAATAGACCCGGCCCGGCCCACCTGGCGGAATAAACAAGGAACGAAAGGAGTATATCACGTGTGTTTACACACACAACCCCATATCTGAGAGTTTATTTCTCTCTCCTCTCTCGATATTACCTCCACCGTCCCAAACTCTCTCTCTCTCTAAACCTAGATCAGTTCTATCCATTTCTAGGGTTATCATCTAATCAGTTTGTGTTATAAAATTAAATATGGGTGGTCTGAGGTCCTTATATCGCGTGAGATGTGGGTTAATCCCCACATCAAACCATTTGGGTTTTTCTGATGGTGTTCTTCCTTGCGGTTCGTGAATCCATAACCAAAATCAAGATAAGTTTATTTTCCTTTATTCCTTTTAAAAAGATTAATTGATCTTCGATTTAATGAATATCAGTGGGTTAATTTATTTGTATATACTTGTTATAAATCATATGATTCTCGGATTGAAAATAAACAAAATTAGGGTTTTGAAATATTTGGGGGTTTTCATCAAAATCGGTTTAAAACATAATTAATTGATGTTTTCATTTATAAATTCAAATTAATTTTAATATAAAGTCGATTTATAAAAATTAGGGTTTCGGTCATTTGGGGGTTTTTGTATAACTCACTTTTAATTAAATTAATTAAGGGGTTTGGGTTTAGATTAGGTTTAATTAGCATTTTAATTAATAAAAAGTAAATCTAGGGTTTCATAAAAATTGGGGGTTTTTATATATTCGAATGTTATTCGTGTCTATATGATGTTTCTGAAATGTGGCAATGTTAATTAGATGTTTAAAAAGGTGTTACATGATTAGGGTTTCGATTGGGGGTTTCTATATACTCGCGGCATGGTTAAGGTTTTCTGTAAAAGAAAGCTTGATTAAGATTTTTGGATTGGTTGGTAAGAATGGTTAATAATTTGGCAGAAAATAGAACTTTGGTTGGTTTGTTTTGATGCTCGGTTTGGTCCTTGATTGGGTCTCGGTTTGGTTAAACATGGGTCTCGGTTTGGTTCATGATTGAAGTCTTGATTTGGTTGGACATGGTCTCGGTTTGGTTCTAAGTTGGGTCTCAGTTTGGTTTCAAAATCGAGTCTTGGTTTGGTCTCAATCGGGTCTCGGTTTGGTCTAAAATGGGTCTCGGTTTGGTTGACAGCAAAATGATAACATAAACATGTTTGTATTTAAAAGTTTAGAAATTTACAGTTTTATTAGTTAAAAGTATAAGTTCATTTCAATGACTAACCACGGTTTCGTTTATTCGTAGGTTCGTGCAAACACAAGCACATCTAGACTCCGAAAGAAAGACGAAAGGACAAAAGACTCACAATGGGGATGCTACGTTCGGTTTTGCAGGTTCGGACAGAATGAAGACCCTTGGTTGTGCAGGTTCGGATGAGACGTGTAGGTTGGCTGGACCAAAACTTCTACCCAGGAGTTGTATTGTGAAGACTTGTGCAGATTTTGATGTTTGTATTTTTGGACTGTGATAATTTGTGATAACTTGTATTTGGACATTGGATATTACTTTGGATTTGTATATAAGCTTGTATAATTAGTCTAGGGTTAGTGTAAATCTGGAAATGGTTGCTTGTGATATACCCAAAAGGGGTAAACTAGGCAAATGTGTTGTCCTTTAGTGGGGCAAATAACTATAAAGTTTATAAGTGTAATGTAGACTTGTGACTGATTTGAGACCCTTGTATGACAAGCTTGGCAATAAAATTAAAGGTTTATATATTCAGTTATATACACATGCTGTGATAGTGATAAACTCGGCTCGGGTTTAATATGTTTAGGTTTAGACGCGACTGACATAACACGACAGCAAAACCGTTTAGCGTACGATCCCAAAACAAAAGACAATTGTGCGAGACGTTATCAAATCTTAATAACTAGAACAAATAAAACGTACGGCACAACATAACACGCTCACAACTTGCGTATTGCACTCGACTTAAAAATCGCAAAACATAGAGATGTTACATATGCTCTCCCTAAAAAGGGCTTTGTCCGCAAAGCAAAACAATTAACATGTTCATGACGACAACTAGTCGAATAACAGTTAAAATGCTCGTACTACATGAATAATTAAATGATGGAAATTTGACGAATGTCACAGTATTCCCATGTTTTAGAGATTTCGTCACGAAATCAAGACGTTGTCGTAGTAGGTTGGTTAACGAAAAGATGAGGATACTTGCTCTTGAATTGATCTTCACGTTCCCACGTGTATTCTGGACCTCTACGCGCGTTCCATCGGATTTTCACAATCGGTATACGGCTTTGCTTGAGTTGTTTAACTTGACGGTCCATGACTTCTACGGGTTCTTCTACGAAGTTGAGTTTGTCGTCGAGCTGAATCTCCTCCAAAGGGATAACGAGTGCTTCGTCGGCTAAGCATTTCTTCAGATTGCAAATGTGGAACACATTATGCACTCGGCTAAGTTCTTGGGGTAATTCCAAACGATAGGCTACGGGGCCAATCCTTTCTATGATCTTGAAGGGTCCAATGTAACGAGGGTTTAACTTTCCACGCTTTCCAAAGCGAATCACACCTTTCCAAGGTGAGACCTTCAACATGACTTTGTCACCAACTTCAAACTCAAGAGGTTTGCGTCTCATATCAGCATAACTCTTCTGTCGATCTCTTGCGGCTTGCATACGGCTCTTAATCTTGAAGATCTTCTCAGTAGTCTCGTGTATGATCTCAGGTCCAGTGAGTTGTGCTTCACCGACCTCTGCCCAACACACGGGTGAACGACACTTCCTACCATACAGTGCCTCGAACGGCGCTGCCTTAATGCTAGTGTGATAACTATTGTTATATGAGAATTCCACCAAAGGTAGGTGTCTATCCCATCTATTTCCAAAGTCAATCACACAGGCTCTCAGCATATCTTCTAAGGTTTGAATGGTCCGTTCACTTTGACCGTCGGTCTGGGGATGATACGCAGTGCTCATATCCAACTGCGTTCCCAACGCCTTCTGCAGTGACTTCCAAAACTGCGAAGTAAATCGGCTGTCTCGGTCGGAGATTATAGACACAGGCACACCATGCTTCGTGACTACTTCCTCCAAGTATGTCCTTGCTAACTTATCCATTCCATCAGTCTCCTTGATGGGTAGGAAATGAGCCGATTTGGTGAGTCGGTCGACGATTACCCAAATCGTGTCAAATCTGACTGCGGTCTTTGGTAGCTTGGTAATGAAATCCATAGTGATCCTTTCCCACTTCCATTCTGGCAGTTCGGGTTGGACCAATAATCCTGATGGTTTCATATGTTCGGCTTTGACTTTGGTACAAGTCAAACACTTGCTAACGTATGTAGCAATGTCCGCCTTCATGTTCGGCCACCAATACAACATCTTCAGATCATGATACATTTTATCAGATCCCGGATGTATGGAGTACTTTGACTTATGTGACTCATGCATAATCAAGGGTCGTAGGTCGCCATGGCATGGTAACCAACTCCTATTATCAAGGCATAACGTTCCATCCGAACGTGCTTCCAACTTCTTCATCATTCCTCCAACATCTTCAGTCTTAAGCATTTCTTCCTCGACTGCTTCTTTCTGAGCCTTGAGAATTAAGGATGGAAGGTCTAAGTCAATGGTCATCACTAAAGCCTTCACCCTAAGAACTCTCTCCTTTCGACTCAAAGCGTCGGCCACGACATTTGCCTTGCCTGGGTGATAACGGATCTCGCAATCATAATCACTGAGCAACTCTAGCCAACGTCGTTGTCTCATGTTGAGTTCCTTTTGGTTCAAAATATGTTGTAGACTCTTATGGTCAGTGAATACAACACACTTAGTACCATAAAGGTAGTGTCTCCAAATCTTCAAGGCAAACACCACTGCTCCCAACTCTAGGTCATGAGTTGTGTAGTTCTTCTCGTGCACTTTTAGTTGTCTTGATGCGTAAGCTATGACCTTAGTCCTTTGCATCAGTACTGCACCTAACCCTTTTATGGATGCATCACAATAAACCACAAAGTCTTCATTACCCTCGGGTAGGGCTAGTATCGGTGCTTCACAC
Source organism: Glebionis coronaria (assembly GCA_025667525.1). Taxonomy (NCBI): domain Eukaryota; kingdom Viridiplantae; phylum Streptophyta; class Magnoliopsida; order Asterales; family Asteraceae; genus Glebionis; species Glebionis coronaria. The sequence goes on from CM046876.1 coordinate 390,056,678, forward strand.
AACATCTGCTTCAACGTCTGGAATGCCAAATCTTGCTCTTCCTTCCACTCAAACTTCTTATCCTTTTGAGTCAATTCCGTCATTGGTTTAGCTATCTTAGAGAAACCTTCAATGAATCTCCTATAGTAACCAGCAAGACCTAAGAATTGACGGATCTCCGTGGGTGTGGTTGGAGTCGCCCAATCCTTTACAGCCTCGATCTTAGCAGGATCAACGTGAATACCACTGCTGTCGATCACATGCCCAAGGAATTGCACTGTGTTTATCCAAAACTCACATTTGGAAAACTTTGCATATAACTTCTCCTTCCTTAGCAGCTCTAATATGGTCTTCAAATGCTCCTTGTGCTCTTCTTCATTACGAGAATAGATAAGGATGTCATCGATAAATACAATCACAAACTTGTCCAAGTATGGTTTGCAAACTCGGTTCATGAGATCCATGAATACCGCAGGTGCGTTTGTCAGACCAAAAGGCATAACTTGGAACTCGTAGTGTCCGTACCGGGTTCTAAAAGCCGTTTTATGAACGTCTTCCTCTCTAACCCTTAGTTGATGATATCCTGACCTTAAATCGATCTTCGAGTATATGCTGGATCCTTGCAATTGGTCGAAAAGATCGTCAATCCTCGGCAATGGGTAGCGGTTCTTTATCGTTAGCTTATTCAATTCTCGGTAATCGATACACATTCTAAAGGATCCATCTTTCTTTTTGACAAATAAGACCGGCGCTCCCCAGGGTGAGGAACTTGGTCTAATGAAACCTTTGTCAGAAAGTTCCTTTATCTGTTCGGCTAACTCTGTCATCTCGGCCGGTGCTAGACGGTATGGGGCTCTAGCAACAGGCGCGGCTCCTGGTGTAAGCTCGATGTGAAACTCCACTTGCCGTGCTGGTGGTAGTCCGGGTAAATCCTCTGGGAATACGTCCGGAAAGTCTCTAACGATCGGTACATCTTCCACCTTCTTCTCGCGATCTTCTTCTCCTTCCTTTTGTGTTACTTGAACCAAGAATACCGGACATCCCTTCTCAATGTATCTTTGGGTCCTGATACATGAGATGACTTCCAATCTTGATCCATTCTTCACACCACTTCTTTCGCCTTGTATGATGAGTACGTCGTTTCCATAAGGAACACGGACACACTTCTCATGACATACAATCTCTGCGTGATGCTTCGACATCCAATCCATTCCAATGATGACGTCAAAACTTCCCAATTCTATAGGGAGTAGGTCGATACTAAACGAACGACCTTGTAGCCTTACACTACATCCTTTCAGAATAACGTCGGTGGTTACTGACTTCCCATCGGCTAATTCTACATTATACTTAACGTCTAACGCAGTAGGGGTAACATTTAGGCGTTCACTAAATATAGACGACACAAAACTCCTATCCGCACCAGAATCAAATAGTACTGAAGCATAGTTGTTATTGACTAGGAACGTACCAGTCACAACATTGTTGTCTTGCACAACAGCTTCAGCACAGAGATGATACACTTTGCTAGGTGCCGTGAATCCTCCAGGAGTACTAGTTGTGGCTCGGTTATTCCCTCCTCGGTTCCCTTGATTCTGCTTCTGGTTCCCTTGGTTCTGATTTTGATTCCCTCGAATCTGGTTATTACGACCTTGGTTTCCACCGCTCGGACATTTGTTCTTGTAGTGACCTTTCTCTCCACATCCGAAGCAAGTGATATTTGCTCCTTGGCCGCCCTGCGTTCCAGGTCCTCTTTGACTAGCAGAACGAGCTGGTGCTCGGCATTCCTTTGCCTTATGTCCCGCCTTCCCACAATTGTAGCACGTAGGGGAACATGCTCCTTCGTGGTGTCGACCACATTTTCCGCAGAAAGGTAGTCTCCCAGCGTAGTTCCCAGTATTTCCTTGTCCAGCAGTGAACACTCTTGCTACTTCTTGACGCTTGTTCTGGTTGTAGTTGCTTGGGTTGTTGTTGTTGTTGGTATTGTTGTTGTAGTGGTTGCCAGACCACTTTCTTTTATCCCCAGTATTTTCCCCCAACTCCTGTACCACTTGGTACATCAGACTCTGAGCCATGTCGATTGCCTCGTGCAAATCGGTCGGCTTGGATGAAGTCACATTCCCTTGATGCTCAAAGGTAGTCCTTCAATGTAGCGCTCCAACAATCGGTCATCGTTGGGCACCATTTCAGGACATAACAAAATCAGCTCCTGAAAGCGCTGATTGTAAGCAGTAAGAGCAGTACCCTTGACCTTTAGGTTCCACAGCTCAACTTCCATCTGCTTGACTTCATTTCGGGGACAGTATTTCCTCACGAACATAGCTTTAAATTCACTCCAGGGCGTCGCTTGGGCAACGTCAATGGTCACTGCACGAGCATAGACGTTCCACCAAGTCAAAGCACCATCCACTAACGTGCTTGACGCAAACTTCACCTTGTCGGCTTCAGCGACATTGCTAATCCCAAATTGGGATTCTAGCTTCTCAAACCATCTGGTTAATCCTACTGCTCCTTCAGTACCTCGGAAACTTACTTGCGTAACTGCACGAAATTCCTTGTAGGTACAAGTACGTGCAATAGCATTTGTAGCTCCTTGGTTGGTCTCCTCCTGTGTGCTAGCTGTACGGTTTGCTTCAGCGGTCGCGAGTGCCTCGGCCACTCGTTCGGCTATCATTTGGCTTAACAGGGCAGTGTCAATTCCACCGGTAGCGGCTGGCGGATTCTGCGTTTCGGATCTTCTAACTGGCGCCATAATCTAACAAGGTAATAGGATAATGAGTTTTTGCCAGACATAACATGCAAGGCACACACAACACAATTATGAAATGCTCCAAGATATAATACACAATATATAATGATCTCTCAATTTGCAACTCATAATATCATTCATGGAATCGTTTGATAGTACATCATAGTTTGTCATAACATAATAAAAGAAAATAAAATACCAACTAGCTAAGACAAACTTCAAAGCTTAGTGGTCATACAGGGATAGGTCGACGGTACAAAATAAATCTAACTAGTGCCCTCACGGCGCTGATGAAGCTCCTTCTCCAACTCTGCTAACCTCCTCTCAACCACTAGCTCACGAGCCTGGGAATCTCTCAACCTAACATCGGTGTCATGACAAGCGGCTCTAAACCTCTTATCCAAGTCTGCAACAGGGTCATCCACTGGTGCCTCTAGTCCGCCTGTCTCCACCAATGGCTCTACTCCCCAACGGGTCATCAGGCTCTCAATCTCCTCAAGACGAGTGTTCGGCATGGATTCCATCTGATCAAGAACAGTAAGAAGCTGTCCTCGTAGACGGGTCACACATACTGTCAACACTGTCTCATCCCTGACTGGACTCTTCTTCGCCAGTGCCTCCAACTTATCCTGCACTTCATTGTACTCTTCACCTAAAGCCTCTACAGCATCCTCCAACCTGTTCAACCGTGTCGTCACACAACCATCTGCCGCCCCAAGCATCACCACCGTCGACGTAGCTCTCCTAGGAAGAGGAGTCGTAGCTCTCGGTCCTGTAGAGATACCAGCGTCAGTAAGCATCTCCTGGTATACTGCAGGTACAGTCTCTGGTGGTGGTAGCAGTAATGGTGTCTCTGGGACAGAACTGGCAGGTGTGCGGGCTGCATGCCTGTCAGTGGCAGTGAAAGGTATGAGGGGTCTGTAAGGTGAAAGTGGTGGTCGAGCAGCTCTCCCCCGAAGACGTCGTCTCACATAGTAGAAAGGTAGAGTACCAGGTGCTGGAGCAGGAATAGCAGTCCTTTCTCCTTCGTCTTCAGATGAAGATGAGGAGATGTGTGCTAGGGAAACCTCAGGAGTAGCGGCATATGCAGTAGGAGGGTTCTCAGTGTCTGTGACCTCCATAGGCTCTCCTTCCCCATCTGTAAACTCCATCCCATCATCCTCTGTCTCCTCTACAGTCTCATCTCCAGTCACTGATGCCTGACCTGGTGACTGCACCACGTCAGTGTCTAAGTCATCCTCTCCCCCGCCTTCTAGGCTAAGCACATCGTCAGCTGATGCGTCAGGAATACGAATCGGTGAATGACGAACTTCCTCAGCCTCTACATCATCATCTGAAACCATCCGGTACCACGGATATCCTGACGGCGATCCCCTAGGTAGTCCTACTGATGAACTGATGGTCGACTGCGAACTACGGTTGTAGTACGCTCCTGTAGACGTGGACTCATCGGATGAAGACATCGCTGTAATCATAAACAAAATAAAGGTGTGTAAATATCTCATAAAATTAGTCCGTAAAAAGGACATTAACATAACATAGCAATCATTGTTGAATCCACATGTATCCCATATAACATAATTCAGATTTTGTTGTTGCACATGTAACCCATGTAAATATACCTCGTAATTGTTAATTCACATGTATCCCATTTATTACTTATGTATCTACATATACTTAGTACTTACAATCTGCATGATAATCGATTAAACATAGAGCAGTTATAGTCTAGAATTACTAATGCAACCTAGTTCTCTATAACTAGTGCTCTGATACCAATCTGTCACACTCCCAAAATATCAGAGTACAATGGCGACAAGGGAGTGGTGACGTCATGATTATCATACACACATAGTCACAAAGAACGACCTCTAAATGGGACGTTCGGAAAATAGATCACTTGTAATTAATAAAATAAACTGTTTTAACAAAGTGCGGAAGCATAAACTGAATATGGTTACAAAACATAGTTTTCTCAAATGGTACAAATGATCGTTGTTTCAAAGAAATGACGGCAATGCATGAGACCTCATTTAGCATCTTCCTTCTTAATACCTGAGAAAAACATTGCTAAAGTGTCAACATAAAGTTGGTGAGTTCATAGGTTTAGTTAGTTTGAAATGTTTAATGAACCACAAGATTTTCCCAAATGTGATGACAATATAACATATACAAAGTCATCCCAAAAGTATTTATTACAGTCTAAGCTCGTGACACCGAAGCGTTAACAACACCGGCAGTATAATCATATAAATGTAGCCCAAACTAGATGCCTAAACCCACGACATCCTATATCAGATTCAAATGAAACTGTGCCCGCTCGTCCCCTTGTTGGACAAGACAGACAGGGACGTCAATCCCGATAGATCTATCCATAACATTCGCGCTTACACAAAGTAATTAACGGTTCACGATTCACGGGCCAAAGCAACTGGGTTTTTAGTGGGACTTAGACTAATAGATAAATCAGTAAATGCACTTGTGTTCAACGTTAAAATCAAGCAATGTCTCACCCCAAAAAGCAGTGAAAATAGTAAAGTATGGGGCTATAAACTCACCTCGTAAATTCAGCAAAGAGAACGAAGATAAAATAGCTCGAGGGTACGGTTACGCTAGCCGCGACCTAATTAATTTAAGAATCGAGTTACGATACGAATAATTGTATGATTAAATGACTCGACACCCTAGTTGTGCTTGACGAAACCATACGTTTTATGAAGAATACGATTTACGGAAAAGTACGTTAAATAAAATCGGTTTATTAACGGGTCGGGTTTTACGGGTCAAAACATAACTTAAATTTACCAAATTTCGTTTGGGCTTTAACCAAATCAAATAAACACATAAGGCCCAAAGTTGGGGGTCCAAAACATTTACACAACAAACCGGCCCAAGGTCAATAGACCCGGCCCGGCCCACCTGGCGGAATAAACAAGGAACGAAAGGAGTATATCACGTGTGTTTACACACACAACCCCATATCTGAGAGTTTATTTCTCTCTCCTCTCTCGATATTACCTCCACCGTCCCAAACTCTCTCTCTCTCTAAACCTAGATCAGTTCTATCCATTTCTAGGGTTATCATCTAATCAGTTTGTGTTATAAAATTAAATATGGGTGGTCTGAGGTCCTTATATCGCGTGAGATGTGGGTTAATCCCCACATCAAACCATTTGGGTTTTTCTGATGGTGTTCTTCCTTGCGGTTCGTGAATCCATAACCAAAATCAAGATAAGTTTATTTTCCTTTATTCCTTTTAAAAAGATTAATTGATCTTCGATTTAATGAATATCAGTGGGTTAATTTATTTGTATATACTTGTTATAAATCATATGATTCTCGGATTGAAAATAAACAAAATTAGGGTTTTGAAATATTTGGGGGTTTTCATCAAAATCGGTTTAAAACATAATTAATTGATGTTTTCATTTATAAATTCAAATTAATTTTAATATAAAGTCGATTTATAAAAATTAGGGTTTCGGTCATTTGGGGGTTTTTGTATAACTCACTTTTAATTAAATTAATTAAGGGGTTTGGGTTTAGATTAGGTTTAATTAGCATTTTAATTAATAAAAAGTAAATCTAGGGTTTCATAAAAATTGGGGGTTTTTATATATTCGAATGTTATTCGTGTCTATATGATGTTTCTGAAATGTGGCAATGTTAATTAGATGTTTAAAAAGGTGTTACATGATTAGGGTTTCGATTGGGGGTTTCTATATACTCGCGGCATGGTTAAGGTTTTCTGTAAAAGAAAGCTTGATTAAGATTTTTGGATTGGTTGGTAAGAATGGTTAATAATTTGGCAGAAAATAGAACTTTGGTTGGTTTGTTTTGATGCTCGGTTTGGTCCTTGATTGGGTCTCGGTTTGGTTAAACATGGGTCTCGGTTTGGTTCATGATTGAAGTCTTGATTTGGTTGGACATGGTCTCGGTTTGGTTCTAAGTTGGGTCTCGGTTTGGTTTCAAAATCGAGTCTTGGTTTGGTCTCAATCGGGTCTCGGTTTGGTCTAAAATGGGTCTCGGTTTGGTTGACAGCAAAATGATAACATAAACATGTTTGTATTTAAAAGTTTAGAAATTTACAGTTTTATTAGTTAAAAGTATAAGTTCATTTCAATGACTAACCACGGTTTCGTTTATTCGTAGGTTCGTGCAAACACAAGCACATCTAGACTCCGAAAGAAAGACGAAAGGACAAAAGACTCACAATGGGGATGCTACGTTCGGTTTTGCAGGTTCGGACAGAATGAAGACCCTTGGTTGTGCAGGTTCGGACGAGACGTGTAGGTTGGCTGGACCAAAACTTCTACCCAGGAGTTGTATTGTGAAGACTTGTGCAGATTTTGATGTTTGTATTTTTGGACTGTGATAATTTGTGATAACTTGTATTTGGACATTGGATATTACTTTGGATTTGTATATAAGCTTGTATAATTAGTCTAGGGTTAGTGTAAATCTGGAAATGGTTGCTTGTGATACCCAAAAGGGGTAAACTAGGCAAATGTGTTGTCCTTTAGTGGGGCAAATAACTATAAAGTTTATAAGTGTAATGTAGACTTGTGACTGATTTGAGACCCTTGTATGACAAGCTTGGCAATAAAATTAAAGGTTTATATATTCAGTTATATACACATGCTGTGATAGTGATAAACTCGGCTCGGGTTTAATATGTTTAGGTTTAGACGCGACTGACATAACACGACAGCAAAACCGTTTAGCGTACGATCCCAAAACAAAAGACAATTGTGCGAGACGTTATCAAATCTTAATAACTAGAACAAATAAAACGTACGGCACAACATAACACGCTCACAACTTGCGTATTGCACTCGACTTAAAAATCGCGAAACATAGAGATGTTACATATGCTCTCCCTAAAAAGGGCTTTGTCCGCAAAGCAAAACAATTAACATGTTCATGACGACAACTAGTCGAATAACAGTTAAAATGCTCGTACTACATGAATAATTAAATGATGGAAATTTGACGAATGTCACAGTATTCCCATGTTTTAGAGATTTCGTCACGAAATCAAGACGTTGTCGTAGTAGGTTGGTTAACGAAAAGATGAGGATACTTGCTCTTGAATTGATCTTCACGTTCCCACGTGTATTCTGGACCTCTACGCGCGTTCCATCGGATTTTCACAATCGGTATACGGCTTTGCTTGAGTTGTTTAACTTGACGGTCCATGACTTCTACGGGTTCTTCTACGAAGTTGAGTTTGTCGTCGAGCTGAATCTCCTCCAAAGGGATAACGAGTGCTTCGTCGGCTAAGCATTTCTTCAGATTGCAAATGTGGAACACATTATGCACTCGGCTAAGTTCTTGGGGTAATTCCAAACGATAGGCTACGGGGCCAATCCTTTCTATGATCTTGAAGGGTCCAATGTAACGAGGGTTTAACTTTCCACGCTTTCCAAAGCGAATCACACCTTTCCAAGGTGAGACCTTCAACATGACTTTGTCACCAACTTCAAACTCAAGAGGTTTGCGTCTCATATCAGCATAACTCTTCTGTCGATCTCTTGCGGCTTGCATACGGCTCTTAATCTTGAAGATCTTCTCAGTAGTCTCGTGTATGATCTCAGGTCCAGTGAGTTGTGCTTCACCGACCTCTGCCCAACACACGGGTGAACGACACTTCCTACCATACAGTGCCTCGAACGGCGCTGCCTTAATGCTAGTGTGATAACTATTGTTATATGAGAATTCCACCAAAGGTAGGTGTCTATCCCATCTATTTCCAAAGTCAATCACACAGGCTCTCAGCATATCTTCTAAGGTTTGAATGGTCCGTTCACTTTGACCGTCGGTCTGGGGATGATACGCAGTGCTCATATCCAACTGCGTTCCCAACGCCTTCTGCAGTGACTTCCAAAACTGCGAAGTAAATCGGCTGTCTCGGTCGGAGATTATAGACACAGGCACACCATGCTTCGTGACTACTTCCTCCAAGTATGTCCTTGCTAACTTATCCATTCCATCAGTCTCCTTGATGGGTAGGAAATGAGCCGATTTGGTGAGTCGGTCGACGATTACCCAAATCGTGTCGAATCTGACTGCGGTCTTTGGTAGCTTGGTAATGAAATCCATAGTGATCCTTTCCCACTTCCATTCTGGCAGTTCGGGTTGGACCAATAATCCTGATGGTTTCATATGTTCGGCTTTGACTTTGGCACAAGTCAAACACTTGCTAACGTATGTAGCAATGTCCGCCTTCATGTTCGGCCACCAATACAACATCTTCAGATCATGATACATTTTATCAGATCCCGGATGTATGGAGTACTTTGACTTATGCGACTCATGCATAATCAAGGGTCGTAGGTCGCCATGGCATGGTAACCAACTCCTATTATCAAGGCATAACGTTCCATCCGAACGTGCTTCCAACTTCTTCATCATTCCTCCAACATCTTCAGTCTTAAGCATTTCTTCCTCGACTGCTTCTTTCTGAGCCTTGAGAATTAAGGATGGAAGGTCTAAGTCAATGGTCATCACTAAAGCCTTCACCCTAAGAACTCTCTCCTTTCGACTCAAAGCGTCGGCCACGACATTTGCCTTGCCTGGGTGATAACGGATCTCGCAATCATAATCACTGAGCAACTCTAGCCAACGTCGTTGTCTCATGTTGAGTTCCTTTTGGTTCAAAATATGTTGTAGACTCTTATGGTCAGTGAATACAACACACTTAGTACCATAAAGGTAGTGTCTCCAAATCTTTAAGGCAAACACCACTGCTCCCAACTCTAGGTCATGAGTTGTGTAGTTCTTCTCGTGCACTTTTAGTTGTCTTGATGCGTAAGCTATGACCTTAGTCCTTTGCATCAGTACTGCACCTAACCTTTTTATGGATGCATCACAATAAACCACAAAGTCTTCATTACCCTCGGGTAGGGCTAGTATCGGTGCTTCACACAACATCTGCTTCAACGTCTGGAATGCCAAATCTTGCTCTTCCTTCCACTCAAACTTCTTATCCTTTTGAGTCAATTCCGTCATTGGTTTAGCTATCTTAGAGAAACCTTCAATGAATCTCCTATAGTAACCAGCAAGACCTAAGAATTGACGGATCTCCGTGGGTGTGGTTGGAGTCGCCCAATCCTTTACAGCCTCGATCTTAGCAGGATCAACGTGAATACCACTGCTGTCGATCACATGCCCAAGGAATTGCACTGTGTTTATCCAAAACTCACATTTGGAAAACTTTGCATATAACTTCTCCTTCCTTAGCAGCTCTAATATGGTCTTCAAATGCTCCTTGTGCTCTTCTTCATTACGAGAATAGATAAGGATGTCATCGATAAATACAATCACAAACTTGTCCAAGTATGGTTTGCAAACTCGGTTCATGAGATCCATGAATACCGCAGGTGCGTTTGTCAGACCAAAAGGCATAACTTGGAACTCGTAGTGTCCGTACCGGGTTCTAAAAGCCGTTTTATGAACGTCTTCCTCTCTAACCCTTAGTTGATGATATCCTGACCTTAAATCGATCTTCGAGTATATGCTGGATCCTTGCAATTGGTCGAAAAGATCGTCAATCCTCGGCAATGGGTAGCGGTTCTTTATCGTTAGCTTATTCAATTCTCGGTAATCGATACACATTCTAAAGGATCCATCTTTCTTTTTGACAAATAAGACCGGCGCTCCCCAGGGTGAGGAACTTGGTCTAATGAAACCTTTGTCAGAAAGTTCCTTTATCTGTTCGGCTAACTCTGTCATCTCGGCCGGTGCTAGACGGTATGGGGCTCTAGCAACAGGCGCGGCTCCTGGTGTAAGCTCGATGTGAAACTCCACTTGCCGTGCTGGTGGTAGTCCGGGTAAATCCTCTGGGAATACGTCCGGAAAGTCTCTAACGATCGGTACATCTTCCACCTTCTTCTCGCGATCTTCTTCTCCTTCCTTTTGTGTTACTTGAACCAAGAATACCGGACATCCCTTCTCAATGTATCTTTGGGTCCTGATACATGAGATGACTTCCAATCTTGATCCATTCTTCACACCACTTCTTTCGCCTTGTATGATGAGTACGTCGTTTCCATAAGGAACACGGACACACTTCTCATGACATACAATCTCTGCGTGATGCTTCGACATCCAATCCATTCCAATGATGACGTCAAAACTTCCCAATTCTATAGGGAGTAGGTCGATACTAAACGAACGACCTTGTAGCCTTACACTACATCCTTTCAGAATAACGTCGGTGGTTACTGACTTCCCATCGGCTAATTCTACATTATACTTAACGTCTAACGCAGTAGGGGTAACATTTAGGCGTTCACTAAATATAGACGACACAAAACTCCTATCCGCACCAGAATCAAATAGTACTGAAGCATAGTTGTTATTGACTAGGAACGTACCAGTCACAACATTGTTGTCTTGCACAACAGCTTCAGCACAGAGATGATACACTTTGCTAGGTGCCGTGAATCCTCCAGGAGTACTAGTTGTGGCTCGGTTATTCCCTCCTCGGTTCCCTTGATTCTGCTTCTGGTTCCCTTGGTTCTGATTTTGATTCCCTCGAATCTGGTTATTACGACCTTGGTTTCCACCGCTCAGACATTTGTTCTTGTAGTGACCTTTCTCTCCACATCCGAAGCAAGTGATATTTGCTCCTTGGCCGCCCTGCGTTCCAGGTCCTCTTTGACTAGCAGAACGAGCTGGTGCTCGGCATTCCTTTGCCTTATGTCCCGCCTTCCCACAATTGTAGCACGTAGGGGAACATGCTCCTTCGTGGTGTCGACCACATTTTCCGCAGAAAGGTAGTCTCCCAGCGTAGTTCCCAGTATTTCCTTGTCCAGCAGTGAACACTCTTGCTACTTCTTGACGCTTGTTCTGGTTGTAGTTGCTTGGGTTGTTGTTGTTGTTGGTATTGTTGTTGTAGTGGTTGCCAGACCACTTTCTTTTATCCCCAGTATTTTCCCCCAACTCCTGTACCACTTGGTACATCAGACTCTGAGCCATGTCGATTGCCTCGTGCAAATCGGTCGGCTTGGATGAAGTCACATTCCCTTGATGCTCAAAGGTAGTCCTTCAATGTAGCGCTCCAACAATCGGTCATCGTTGGGCACCATTTCAGGACATAACAAAATCAGCTCCTGAAAGCGCTGATTGTAAGCAGTAAGAGCAGTACCCTTGACCTTTAGGTTCCACAGCTCAACTTCCATCTGCTTGACTTCATTTCGGGGACAGTATTTCCTCACGAACATAGCTTTAAATTCACTCCAGGGCGTCGCTTGGGCAACGTCAATGGTCACTGCACGAGCATAGACGTTCCACCAAGTCAAAGCACCATCCACTAACGTGCTTGACGCAAACTTCACCTTGTCGGCTTCAGCGACATTGCTAATCCCAAATTGGGATTCTAGCTTCTCAAACCTTCTGGTTAATCCTACTGCTCCTTCAGTACCTCGGAAACTTACTTGCGTAACTGCACGAAATTCCTTGTAGGTACAAGTACGTGCAATAGCATTTGTAGCTCCTTGGTTGGTCTCCTCCTGTGTGCTAGCTGTACGGTTTGCTTCAGCGGTCGCGAGTGCCTCGGCCACTCGTTCGGCTATCATTTGGCTTAACAGGGCAGTGTCAATTCCACCGGTAGCGGCTGGCGGATTCTGCGTTTCGGATCTTCTAACTGGCGCCATAATCTAACAAGGTAATAGGATAATGAGTTTTTGCCAGACATAACATGCAAGGCACACACAACACAATTATGAAATGCTCCAAGATATAATACACAATATATAATGATCTCTCAATTTGCAACTCATAATATCATTCATGGAATCGTTTGATAGTACATCATAGTTTGTCATAACATAATAAAAGAAAATAAAATACCAACTAGCTAAGACAAACTTCAAAGCTTAGTGGTCATACAGGGATAGGTCGACGGTACAAAATAAATCTAACTAGTGCCCTCACGGCGCTGATGAAGCTCCTTCTCCAACTCTGCTAACCTCCTCTCAACCACTAGCTCACGAGCCTGGGAATCTCTCAACCTAACATCGGTGTCATGACAAGCGGCTCTAAACCTCTTATCCAAGTCTGCAACAGGGTCATCCACTGGTGCCTCTAGTCCGCCTGTCTCCACCAATGGCTCTACTCCCCAACGGGTCATCAGGCTCTCAATCTCCTCAAGACGAGTGTTCGGCATGGATTCCATCTGATCAAGAACAGTAAGAAGCTGTCCTCGTAGACGGGTCACACATACTGTCAACACTGTCTCATCCCTGACTGGACTCTTCTTCGCCAGTGCCTCCAACTTATCCTGCACTTCATTGTACTCTTCACCTAAAGCCTCTACAGCATCCTCCAACCTGTTCAACCGTGTCGTCACACAACCATCTGCCGCCCCAAGCATCACCACCGTCGACGTAGCTCTCCTAGGAAGAGGAGTCGTAGCTCTCGGTCCTGTAGAGATACCAGCGTCAGTAAGCATCTCCTGGTATACTGCAGGTACAGTCTCTGGTGGTGGTAGCAGTAATGGTGTCTCTGGGACAGAACTGGCAGGTGTGCGGGCTGCATGCCTGTCAGTGGCAGTGAAAGGTATGAGGGGTCTGTAAGGTGAAAGTGGTGGTTGAGCAGCTCTCCCCCGAAGACGTCGTCTCACATAGTAGAAAGGTAGAGTACCAGGTGCTGGAGCAGGAATAGCAGTCCTTTCTCCTTCGTCTTCAGATGAAGATGAGGAGATGTGTGCTAGGGAAACCTCAGGAGTAGCGGCATATGCAGTAGGAGGGTTCTCAGTGTCTGTGACCTCCATAGGCTCTCCTTCCCCATCTGTAAACTCCATCCCATCATCCTCTGTCTCCTCTACAGTCTCATCTCCAGTCACTGATGCCTGACCTGGTGACTGCACCACGTCAGTGTCTAAGTCATCCTCTCCCCCGCCTTCTAGGCTAAGCACATCGTCAGCTGATGCGTCAGGAATACGAATCGGTGAATGACGAACTTCCTCAGCCTCTACATCATCATCTGAAACCATCCGGTACCACGGATATCCTGACGGCGATCCCCTAGGTAGTCCTACTGATGAACTGATGGTCGACTGCGAACTACGGTTGTAGTACGCTCCTGTAGACGTGGACTCATCGGATGAAGACATCGCTGTAATCATAAACAAAATAAAGGTGTGTAAATATCTCATAAAATTAGTCCGTAAAAAGGACATTAACATAACATAGCAATCATTGTTGAATCCACATGTATCCCATATAACATAATTCAGATTTTGTTGTTGCACATGTAACCCATGTAAATATACCTCGTAATTGTTAATTCACATGTATCCCATTTATTACTTATGTATCTACATATACTTAGTACTTACAATCTGCATGATAATCGATTAAACATAGAGCAGTTATAGTCTAGAATTACTAATGCAACCTAGTTCTCTATAACTAGTGCTCTGATACCAATCTGTCACACTCCCAAAATATCAGAGTACAATGGCGACAAGGGAGTGGTGACGTCATGATTATCATACACACATAGTCACAAAGAACGACCTCTAAATGGGACGTTCGGAAAATAGATCACTTGTAATTAATAAAATAAACTGTTTTAACAAAGTGCGGAAGCATAAACTGAATATGGTTACAAAACATAGTTTTCTCAAATGGTACAAATGATCGTTGTTTCAAAGAAATGACGGCAATGCATGAGACCTCATTTAGCATCTTCCTTCTTAATACCTGAGAAAAACATTGCTAAAGTGTCAACATAAAGTTGGTGAGTTCATAGGTTTAGTTAGTTTGAAATGTTTAATGAACCACAAGATTTTCCCAAATGTGATGACAATATAACATATACAAAGTCATCCCAAAAGTATTTATTACAGTCTAAGCTCGTGACACCGAAGCGTTAACAACACCGGCAGTATAATCATATAAATGTAGCCCAAACTAGATGCCTAAACCCACGACATCCTATATCAGATTCAAATGAAACTGTGCCCGCTCGTCCCCTTGTTGGACAAGACAGACAGGGACGTCAATCCCGATAGATCTATCCATAACATTCGCGCTTACACAAAGTAATTAACGGTTCACGATTCACGGGCCAAAGCAACTGGGTTTTTAGTGGGACTTAGACTAATAGATAAATCAGTAAATGCACTTGTGTTCAACGTTAAAATCAAGCAATGTCTCACCCCAAAAAGCAGTGAAAATAGTAAAGTATGGGGCTATAAACTCACCTCGTAAATTCAGCAAAGAGAACGAAGATAAAATAGCTCGAGGGTACGGTTACGCTAGCCGCGACCTAATTAATTTAAGAATCGAGTTACGATACGAATAATTGTATGATTAAATGACTCGACACCCTAGTTGTGCTTGACGAAACCATACGTTTTATGAAGAATACGATTTACGGAAAAGTACGTTAAATAAAATCGGTTTATTAACGGGTCGGGTTTTACGGGTCAAAACATAACTTAAATTTACCAAATTTCGTTTGGGCTTTAACCAAATCAAATAAACACATAAGGCCCAAAGTTGGGGGTCCAAAACATTTACACAACAAACCGGCCCAAGGTCAATAGACCCGGCCCGGCCCACCTGGCGGAATAAACAAGGAACGAAAGGAGTATATCACGTGTGTTTACACACACAACCCCATATCTGAGAGTTTATTTCTCTCTCCTCTCTCGATATTACCTCCACCGTCCCAAACTCTCTCTCTCTCTAAACCTAGATCAGTTCTATCCATTTCTAGGGTTATCATCTAATCAGTTTGTGTTATAAAATTAAATATGGGTGGTCTGAGGTCCTTATATCGCGTGAGATGTGGGTTAATCCCCACATCAAACCATTTGGGTTTTTCTGATGGTGTTCTTCCTTGCGGTTCGTGAATCCATAACCAAAATCAAGATAAGTTTATTTTCCTTTATTCCTTTTAAAAAGATTAATTGATCTTCGATTTAATGAATATCAGTGGGTTAATTTATTTGTATATACTTGTTATAAATCATATGATTCTCGGATTGAAAATAAACAAAATTAGGGTTTTGAAATATTTGGGGGTTTTCATCAAAATCGGTTTAAAACATAATTAATTGATGTTTTCATTTATAAAATCAAATTAATTTTAATATAAAGTCGATTTATAAAAATTAGGGTTTCGGTCATTTGGGGGTTTTTGTATAACTCACTTTTAATTAAATTAATTAAGGGGTTTGGGTTTAGATTAGGTTTAATTAGCATTTTAATTAATAAAAAGTAAATCTAGGGTTTCATAAAAATTGGGGGTTTTTATATATTCGAATGTTATTCGTGTCTATATGATGTTTCTGAAATGTGGCAATGTTAATTAGATGTTTAAAAAGGTGTTACATGATTAGGGTTTCGATTGGGGGTTTCTATATACTCGCGGCATGGTTAAGGTTTTCTGTAAAAGAAAGCTTGATTAAGATTTTTGGATTGGTTGGTAAGAATGGTTAATAATTTGGCAGAAAATAGAACTTTGGTTGGTTTGTTTTGATGCTCGGTTTGGTCCTTGATTGGGTCTCGGTTTGGTTAAACATGGGTCTCGGTTTGGTTCATGATTGAAGTCTTGATTTGGTTGGACATGGTCTCGGTTTGGTTCTAAGTTGGGTCTCGGTTTGGTTTCAAAATCGAGTCTTGGTTTGGTCTCAATCGGGTCTCGGTTTGGTCTAAAATGGGTCTCGGTTTGGTTGACAGCAAAATGATAACATAAACATGTTTGTATTTAAAAGTTTAGAAATTTACAGTTTTATTAGTTAAAAGTATAAGTTCATTTCAATGACTAACCACGGTTTCGTTTATTCGTAGGTTCGTGCAAACACAAGCACATCTAGACTCCGAAAGAAAGACGAAAGGACAAAAGACTCACAATGGGGATGCTACGTTCGGTTTTGCAGGTTCGGACAGAATGAAGACCCTTGGTTGTGCAGGTTCGGACGAGACGTGTAGGTTGGCTGGACCAAAACTTCTACCCAGGAGTTGTATTGTGAAGACTTGTGCAGATTTTGATGTTTGTATTTTTGGACTGTGATAATTTGTGATAACTTGTATTTGGACATTGGATATTACTTTGGATTTGTATATAAGCTTGTATAATTAGTCTAGGGTTAGTGTAAATCTGGAAATGGTTGCTTGTGATATACCCAAAAGGGGTAAACTAGGCAAATGTGTTGTCCTTTAGTGGGGCAAATAACTATAAAGTTTATAAGTGTAATGTAGACTTGTGACTGATTTGAGACCCTTGTATGACAAGCTTGGCAATAAAATTAAAGGTTTATATATTCAGTTATATACACATGCTGTGATAGTGATAAACTCGGCTCGGGTTCAATATGTTTAGGTTTAGACGCGACTGACATAACACGACAGCAAAACCGTTTAGCGTACGATCCCAAAACAAAAGACAATTGTGCGAGACGTTATCAAATCTTAATAACTAGAACAAATAAAACGTACGGCACAACATAACACGCTCACAACTTGCGTATTGCACTCGACTTAAAAATCGCGAAACATAGAGATGTTACATATGCTCTCCCTAAAAAGGGCTTTGTCCGCAAAGCAAAACAATTAACATGTTCATGACGACAACTAGTCGAATAACAGTTAAAATGCTCGTACTACATGAATAATTAAATGATGGAAATTTGACGAATGTCACAACTTCCTCCATTGGCATATTCACACCTTGGAGGGTTCTTCAGCATAAGACCCACTCTTCTCTTACTGCACAAGGGAAGTTTTTGCCCAACTTCTTTGATCTTGCAGCTGTTTGTGACGATGGAGTGACAGTAAAGACCGCCTACCTTCGAGGAGTCGTTGGTAGACTGCGGTCCCAGTTGCTAATTGTACTCAGTTTGCTTAAGGAGTCATGATTGGCTTATACAGGCATTGTAGAGTACTCTGTCGGAACCTGCAGCCTTACCAGCCCTATCAGTACCAGTCCTATCTAGTAGACCTGCTAGGCAAGATTTGAGTAGACGTACTAGATCTTTTGTATAACATGATAAACTTTAGGGTTGTATTCCAACTATCATGCACAATTCATGAGTCATTTGGAGATTAAGAAATCATTTGTCAAAACACAATAAGTCTTGTGATGATACATTGTAAAGGTAGTTTATTACAATCTGGTACGATGAATGATAACGTTAATAAAGTCAGTGACGTGTGTAGAAACCCAAAGTTTAGGGGTTTTACACCACCCCGTTATTTTGGTTACGTTCTCGAAGCTAAAGATGAAGTTACTTGTTCAGGGAACAAGTGAGGGCACTTTTCCTTAAACGTGTAATCTTGTGAACTCAAGTTTTAAGTTTACAAGGTTGGGTTCAAATTCATCTTAAGTCTTGGTTTTTATTGGATGTGCCTCCGGGGCCCCAATGTGTCTTGATGAGCGTAGATAACAGTTCATTAATGTCTCTACTAGTTCTTCAAGAGATTTTTAAGTCTATTAAGCTTTAATAGGCTTATGTTATGTCGAGTTAGAAATATAGTTTTGGCTGGTACCGCTCTTGTGCCAACAATTTTCACACGAAGGGCTTCCCAATATACTTCTAACCTGTGGAAATCAACCATTAGTTTGACACCAAAGCTTCACTCAGCGAAATAGCTAAGATATTTGTTGATGGTGATTGGCTAGGAAGTTGCAAAGAATCTGCTTCATTTGTGGCTGAGTCGGGGCATAAGTTGCATAGAAAAGAAGTACTTCAGATGATAGAAATCAAAGAAGATACCAAGAATAAAGAAATGTGCATCCCTGGTGAGATGCTGAGAGGGTCATGCATCTACTGTTGGTGGTTCCAAAAATTGCACAATTTCGACTTCTAAAAGGAGGAAGTCATTCATTCCAAGGCTTGTTGGACAATGGTATTGTCGAACTAATTGGATCCGAAGAGGAAGAAGATTGACCAAAAGAGTATTGGACACCCATTATCGCTTTTTGGGAGATGACAACATAACCCTACAAAATACACCCATTGAGAGTTGGGCATGTCTTTTATGCTTGGTTCTGTCTTCATCGTCGATTTAAGAAATGTGGGTTAAGAAGATTGGGCATCCTCTTACCAAGTATTTATGGTTTTTGGTACAAGAGAGGACACTAAGTCTAGTGTCGATAAAGTCTGTGTTATCGTCTCCTCGAATGACCGAGGTTTCGTTTCCTCATGGCAGATGAACAAGCTTTATTTTCTTTGACATCCCAAAAAGGGTTCAAAATGTAGCGGAAAAGAACACTCCTTGAAAGGGGTCAAATGCAGCGGAAAGTAGGCACCCTCAAAAGGTTCAAATGCAGCTGAAATGGACCCTCCCAAAGGAGTCAAATGCAACAGAAGTGGACATCCCCTAACGCGGTTGAATGCAGCGGAAATGATATTTGGGTTAAGGATAAGCCAAAAATCAAGAGCACAATGCTATGATCCAAAAGAGATTAATACGAGTCTTCTTAGGTTTCTAGATGGTGATGTAATAACATCAATTATGAGTTATATTAATGATAAGATACTACTGGAGGAAATCGCGAGTCAAAAAGGGATACATTCATAGTCGGATACATAAAATAATATCAATAATGAGTCATGTCGAATACATTTAAGCCCACGTGATTATAAAATTCTATTTACATCGACAAGCGTCCTCATCCATGTAAGGTGAAATTCATAACCCTATTCGGTGACCTATGATTTCTTTATTCAAACGGACAAGCGTCCTCACTCGTTTCAAATAAGCATTTCATAGCCCACCTTACCTAAATATTCCTGGCAAGGCTTTTTATTTAAAATATAATATCTAAGAAAACAAATATTATTAAGATACTTTACACCCCGTTTATTTATAACTATCCGTCTTCGGGCGTCCCATTCCACCTTGATACGTATTTTTATAAATAAACTTCTGGTCCGGTGGCTTATGGTTTCACCTTTAGACGTCCCATACCGGATAAAGACGAAATCATAATTAACTTAAGATCAAGATACTCAGGTCCCATATATAAAATATAGAATCATAAGTACCTTGATTTTGGGTCCCACCGCATCATTTAAAGATGCAAATTTATCCAAAAAATACCACATGATATTATTAAAAGCAAAAGTATGTGAGTCGTTAATAAGTCGTGTCCCGTAGGTATACGTACAAAAATCATAAGCGAGAGAAAATACATGTTGACGCGCTATAATGTGCGTAAGAATACGCATCAAACAAGGAGTTCATATGTATAATATAATATAATAATATATTACAATCATAAGCATAGGCATTATATCGTATAATTCCTCCTAATAAGGTATATATATATATATACACACAACAACAAGTTCAAACATTAAAAAAAATGCAGTATATAAGATAATGCTCCCTAGTCTGTTATTAAATGATCCAACATGTACTGTTGTCGTAAATCCGTTTTCATTAAGTGGCCTGTCTGTTATCCTAAAAATCAAAGTAGACTAACCGGCTCCTATTCATCGAATAACAATGTAAAGATAGTATGCTCAAGTTTTAATACAGTAAATGAAATAAAGGTTCTAAGGTTTGCTTAAGTTTCGGTTATTGGCAAAACAAGTCCCTCTATATTTTACCAAATGTACACTTTCTGGTTCTTTTAGTCCTTAGGGTTTCTAGTATTTTCGAGAGATGGTGAAAATAGTCCCTCTATTTAACATTAGGTTTTATAACTTCCAATAAGTGGCGAACTAACCCTTAGGGCTTCTAATTGTTTCGACTGATTACACCATTAGTCCTTAGAGCCATAATATGACAATCTAACTTCTAAGAATTTATAAAAACGGTCCTTGAGGTATAATAAGTCACGAATGGCACTTAATCCCTAGACTTTCAAATATTTACAATATTAGTCCTTGTAATTTCTGTTTTATCATGACAAGTTTCAAGTGTTACGGTTTTAACTCATAAGTTTTATAAACTAACGTTCTTAGTCTAAAAGTTTTTATAAGTTATGTCTTTGGTATAAAAACTTTACTTAAGTGTAAAATCACTAAGTGAGCTTATTAAGTGTACCAAAAGAGCTAATGGACTTCCCAAACCCTTATTGAGCTTACAAGATCCATTAGCAATTTTTGAGCTAAGGACTTCTTAATGGGCCCTATTACATTTTAGATCTATTAGTATCTCAAGATTTGATACGTGGGCTCACAAGGCGCTAAATGGACCTATTCAAGTTTTGTGCTATTTTTACATGGTCTTAACCTCGTCCATTAATAATATTAATGATTTATCCAAGTGTGAAATTTAGGTAACCCTACAAATTTATTACTAGTTTATAAAGATTAAGTCAAAATCTCCAAAGAAAAATTTATAAAATCTAATTTTAGATTTTCCCCAACATTTATTAGATTTTTCAATATTTATAAAATCTAATTAGGTTAACAAAGATTTATAAAAATCTATTTTTAGGTTTTCAAAGATTTTGCAAGATGTGTTATATTTAGTTTGATTTTTATAAAAATCAATTTAGATTTCCCACAGATAAAAAAAATCTATTTAGATTTAAAAAATATCTTCTTAGATTTTCTAAGGGTTTCTAGAGTTTCTGTTAGATTTCCAAATGTTTCCAAAGATTTAAATTTCTATTTAAATATTTCCAATGGTTTGTTATATATTTGATGGTTCGTGGTTACAATGCATTGTTCAGGCCATCATACTTAAGAAGCCATTCTATAAACGTTTGAGGAGCGAGGGCACTTTAAATCGTAAACTGATAGGTGTGTAAACACCCATCCTTTTACCACTTAATTCTGGCTAAAACAAGACCAAAACACGTAATTAATATCATTTGTTTGGAATTATGCGTGGTTTTTGTGTTTACTGTGATTTCAGAGCTAACCGGATGAATATTAAAGAAAACATGGGATTGCACGGGATTTATCAAGGAAAAAGACTCAAGATAAAGTCTATTGTCCAAGACGTGCAAAAGATTTGAAGTCACTAGGCCTATTCGAAGATTTATTGAAGAAAAGGACTAAAGACGGAAGATTTTCATAAGTCGAAGAAACTCGAGTCTATTTAACGAAGAAATTAAAAGACGAGTTGGATTTAATCGACGACAAATCCCGAATCAGAATCGAAAACGTCAACTTTTCTGAAAAGACGAGAAGACAAGAAGAAGAGGAGAAAGCCCACTCACCAACCAACCACTAGGAGTATAAATAGAAACTCCCTTCACACATTAGGGAGTTAGTTTTCATTCTTTCTTTCCCAGTCTTTGTAGTTCGTCTCATCACCAACTCCATTAGGGAGTTTGGTGATTTTCATCTTTTTCTTTTCATCTTGTAAGTTTGATTCAATACTCTTGTTATTTTTCCGTTAATCAATCCATTCCAACTTTTCATTAATCTTGTTCTTCATCATCTCTTCTTGCAAGTTCTTAAGTTTTTATTTGATTTTAGTTTGATCTTAAAAAGTTATTGATTTAGTGTTTTTATTGGTGGGATTTGTTTCTTATGATGTTTAAATGATTTGTGTTTAATTTGGTAAAACCTTTTTAAGTATTCGATTTGATTTTAGATTTTTAATTGAGTTCCCAGTCGTGTCTGCTGCTACTGTTCTTCAACCCCAGATATTCCGAATTGCCTTGACTTTCCGAACAGACCATTTCCTTGTTTGTCCTATTCGGAATTTTGGATATTCCGAATAGGGTTGTTTATGTTTCATTACTCGGAACTTTTCAATTATTCCGAATAGCAGTTTTCATTTCTCCTTATTCGGAACATTTTCCGAATAGGCCTTATATTCCGAATAGTCTCAATTTTCCGAATAGCATTGTTTTTCCGAATAACCTCTTTATTCCGAATAGAGTTTTTATTCCGAATAGGGATTTCCATTTTTCCCCTATTCGGAACATTTTACATTTTCCGAATAGCTTCATTTTTGTTGCCTTACTCGGAATATTTTCCGAATAGACTTTATTTTCCGAATAGACTCCATTTTCCGAATAGCCATTATTTTCCGCATAGAGCTTTTTTTCCGAATCATACAACTTATTCCGCATAGAGCAACATTCCGCATAAGGG
Organism: Glebionis coronaria; assembly: GCA_025667525.1. Lineage (NCBI taxonomy): Eukaryota > Viridiplantae > Streptophyta > Magnoliopsida > Asterales > Asteraceae > Glebionis > Glebionis coronaria. The sequence goes on from CM046876.1 coordinate 390,079,432, forward strand.
TTATTTTCAGCATAGGGTATTCTTCAGTAAGAGTTATTTTTCAGATTATTTTTCAGATTATTAATTGTTTTAAGTTTACTTCATTACCATTTTATTTACTTACCTAGAATAGAAAACCAAATCCACTTTTTGTCACCAAGAACAAATCATTCCACTTTTAACTGAGATCTATTCGAGAGGATTCCGAGAAATCTGAACCCATATAAAACGCATGTATCAAATGGCGCCGCTGCCGGCTCCTCTCGTTAAGATCAAAAGTTTTTTGTAGAACTTGGATTTTGGGATCCGTTCCCCGTGAACGTTACTTTTTCAAAAATTTTCAAAAACAACTAAAAAAATATAAAATTTTCAAAAATCCTAAAAAGTAAAAAAAACAATAAAAACCAAAAATATTTTTGCTTTGTTTTTCTTTGTTCGTTCTTTTGCAGGTGTATGCGCACTCGATCCACGTCTTATCAAGAGCCCGAGCCTCTCGATAACTTAGACATGGCTGGTGTACAAAACAACAATAACATACCACCTCCGAACAACAATAATAACAACAACAACCCGCCTTTCAACAACATGAATAACAACAACAATGAGCCCCTTCCGGATAATCGCCCAATGATCGAATTACTGCAAGCTCCTGTTGATGGCAACACGGATCCAATTGTCATTCCTCCAATTGCCGCCAACAATTTCGAGCTCAAGTCAGGCTTTATCCAGATGGTCTCAGCTCAACCATTCTTGGGACGCACCATTGATGACCCACACGACCATATCAAGAGATTTTTACAACTCACCAACACGGTCAAATTCAATGGAGTTCCACAGGAGGTTATAAGGTTACAACTTTTTCCCTTTTCTTTAGAGGGACAAGCCCGACATTGGCTTGCTAAGGAACCGCCACAGAGTATTCTCTCGTGGACGGATTTGGAAACAAAGTTCATCAATTACTTTTTTCCACCCTCTCGTACTACCGCTTTGCGGAATGAGATTATAAACTTTGAACAAAAGTACGATGAGTCATTCAGTGAATCTTGGGATCGTTTTAAAGATCTTTTAAGAAAATGCCCACAACATGGTTTTACCAAAGTACATCAAATTAATACTTTTTACAATGGTTTAAGCATGAGTGACCAAGATTCACTGAATAGTGCCTCAGGGGGTAATTTATTGGCTAAGACTTCCAATGCTGCTTGGGATATCATTGAGAACAAGTCTCGTGTGCAAACCAAGAGCGTTAGGACCAATGTTGCTAGTGCTAGCACTAATGACAGCGACAAGCGATTAGACAAAATCACTACGCTTCTTGAATCGCTTGTCACCCACACCGTCAGCAACAACAACAGCAACAACGCCAAAAACGCTCAAGTGAACGCTGTCAGCCAACCTTGTGAGATATGCGGTGGTCCCCACTCTTACACAACTTGTACCGCCACCCAAGATTACCCTGCTGAGAATGTGAATGCAGCATATGGCACCTACCAACAACCCGCTTATCAAGCAAAACCCCAAGGTGACCGTAACTTGCTTAGCTATCGCAGCAACAACTATCTTTCCCCACCTGGTTTCCCTCCTACCAACCCAAACCAACAACAAAACCTTAATCGCCCTCCTCAACAACAACAACAACCTCGACAACCATACATTCCACCTCACAAGCAACAACAACCACCTCAAAGAAACAATCAAATCTACCAACAACCTGCTTACCAACCACCTGCATACAATGCTCCTCCCAACCAACCTAACGCTCTTCACCAAGAAGTGGAAACTTATATGAGGACTAACGATGCGATAGTGGGAAATCTTCAGAGAGAAGTGCTCAACCTGAAAGCCGACTTGGTCAAGCAAGGAAATGATTTGAGAGCCGATATGCGAAACACGTTGGATAGTCAGACGAATGACTTGAGGAACATGATGGCTAGTTTCTTCCAAAGTAGTCAACCCTCTTCTTCGGGTACTCTTCCGAGTAACACCGTTGCGAACCCAAGAGGGGAGATGAAAGCAATCACTACTCGCAGTGGTAAAGGTACCAAGGAACCCGAGCTTCCTATACCTCCACCGGTGATTGTGACTCAGGAGAACGAGTCGCCTGCTCCTATTCCTCCTCCTTCTCCTTCCCCAATTTCTCCACCTCTTCTTTCTACCCCTCCTCCACCCGCGGTTGTGAGTGACCCTATTCCTCTTAAGCCTTCATCTTCTTCCAATATACCTTATCCTTCTAGGTTGAGGAAAGAGAAGCAAAAGAGCAAGGATGATATTCAAGTTTCTAACTTTCTTAAAATGTTTAAACAACTGAATTTCAATATCTCCTTCGCTGAGGCTCTCGCTCACATGCCTAAATACGCCAAAATGTTTAAAGACCTTCTGAGCGACAAGGAAAAGCTCCTCGACATTGCCAACACCCAACTTAATGAGAACTGCTCTGCAGTGCTCTTAAGGAAATTGCCAACCAAGCTTGGTGATCCGGGTCGTTTTCTTATCCCTTGCAATTTCCCGGGAGTAGAGAATTGCATGGCCCTAGCCGATCTAGGTGCCAGTATTAATCTTATGCCTCTAAGTGTTTGGAAGCAATTATCTCTCCCAGAGCTTGTCCCCACTAAAATGACTTTGGAATTGGCCAACCGTACGGTTGCTTATCCAGTGGGGATAGCCGAAGACGTTATTGTAGGAGTCGACAAATTCACCTTCCCTACTGATTTTGTTGTCGTCGACTACGAGATGGACCCTCGTGTACCACTGATTGTTGGTCGTCCATTCTTAAGGACCGGTCGCACTCTTATTGATGTTGAAGCCGGAGAGCTTATCATGAGAGTGGGTGACGACAAAGTAGTCTTCAACATGGGAAAGTTGTCTAAACAGCCTTATTCATATGAGAGCGTTAATTGTATTGACGTTCTTGATGAGGCTTGTGAAGAACACTTTAATGATGCTTGCAAAAGTATTCCTACCTCTCTTCCCACTGTTGAGACCGTGTCCTCCATTGATTCCTCATTGTCTCTATTTGGAGATGGTGATTTATTCTGGAACAATCTTGAAGATGCCATGGGAGATGTGAATTCAGCTACTAATGATCCTCCCATCGAGGGGGATGAAGATATGAGTTTCTTTGACAATCTTCTCACCGAAGACAATCCTTCGCCTCCATCTCCCACGGTCATTGCTATCGATACTCCGACGTTGAAAACGCCTCCCGTCGAAAATCCTCCGGATTTGGAACTTAAGGAGTTGCCGCCACATCTCGAGTACGTATTCCTCGACGACAACAAGAAGTCACCCGTCATTATTGCAAAGGATTTGAACGATGAAGAGAAGACTCGCCTCGTTGCTGTGTTGAAAGATCACAAGAAGGCTATTGCTTGGAAAATCTCGGATATTCGTGGAATTGATCCTCACTTCTGCACGCACAAAATTCTCATGGAGGACGACTTCAAGCCCACTATTCAAAGCCAACGAAGGGTGAATCCAAAAATACATGAAGTCATCAAAACAGAGGTTATCAAACTTCTTGATGCGGGTATGATTTACCCTATTTCGGATTCACCGTGGGTTAGTCCGATCCATTGTGTGCCCAAGAAGGGCGGAATAACCGTTGTTCCCAATGAACACAACGAGTTGATTCCCACTCGTCTCGTTACTGGGTGGAGAGTTTGTATAGACTACCGCAAACTCAATGATGCCACGCGAAAGGATCATTTCCCTCTACCTTTCATGGACCAAATGCTTGAACGATTAGCCGGTAATGAATATTACTGCTTTCTTGATGGTTTCTCGGGTTATTTTCAAATACCCATCGATCCCCAAGATCAAGAGAAGACTACATTCACTTGTCCCTATGGCACTTTCGCTTACAAAAGAATGCCTTTTGGCTTATGTAATGCGCCAGGGACGTTCCAAAGGTGTATGTTAGCTATCTTCCATGATATGGTTGAACAAACCATGGAAGTCTTCATGGATGATTTCTCGGTCTTCGGGGATTCCTTTGCTGCTTGCCTTGCCAATTTAGAACGTATGCTAAAGCGGTGTGAAGACACTCGCCTTGTTCTAAATTGGGAAAAATGCCATTTTATGGTAAAAGAAGGCGTCGTGCTTGGACATAAGATTTCGAAAGCCGGTCTTGAAGTAGACCGTGCTAAAGTTGACGTTATAGCAAAGTTGCCTCCACCTTCCACTGTGAAGGGTGTGAGAAGTTTCTTGGGTCATGCGGGCTTCTACCGTCGATTCATCAAAGATTTTTCTCAAATCGCTCGCCCGATGACCCACCTCTTGGAAAAAGATACTCCTTTTATCTTTTCCAAAGAATGTCTTGAAGCCTTCAAATCACTTAAGGATAAGCTCACTAAGGCACCCGTCTTGGTTACCCCTAATTGGGAGCTGCCTTTTGAGTTGATGTGCGATGCTAGTGATTTTGCTATTGGAGCGGTTCTTGGACAAAGAGTGAACAAACACTTCCAACCAATCCATTACGCTAGCAAGACAATGACTGGGGCACAATTGCATTATACGACAACCGAAAAGGAGCTTTTAGCTGTTGTCTATGCTTTTGAAAAATTCCGCCCCTATCTTGTCCTTTCCACCACCATTGTGTACACTGATCATTCCGCGTTGAAGTACTTGTTGACAAAGCAAGATTCCAAACCAAGACTTCTTCGCTGGGTTTTGCTGCTCCAGGAATTTAAAATCGACATCCGCGATAAAAAAGGAGCAGAAAACCTAGCCGCGGACCATCTTAGTAGACTTGAGGATCCATACCAAGGGGATCATCCGACCAAAGAAATCAATGATTCTTTTCCCTTGGAGACCTTAATGTCTATAAACTCGAAGCCGAATGAAACCCCGTGGTTTGCGGACTTTGCAAACTATTTGGCGGGTGGAATTCTCAAGGAAGGGTTGACGTCCCAGCAAAAGAAGAAGTTCTTTACCGATATCAAAACTTACTTTTGGGACGACCCTTACCTATTCAAACAATGTGCTGATCTGATAATTCGCCGATGTGTTGATGGACCGGCAGCGTCGGACATCCTTGATGCTTGCCACAAAGGACCCACCGGTGGTCACTTTGGTCCCAACTACACCGCTAAGAAAGTGTTTGATTCAGGATTTTATTGGCCCTCCATATACCGTGATGCTCACAATATGGTTAAGAGATGTGATGTTTGCCAAAAGCAAGGCAAAATCACACATAAAGACGAGATGCCTCAGAATTTCATTCAAGAGTGTGAAATTTTTGATGTTTGGGGTATCGACTTTATGGGGCCATTCCCTTCATCTAAAGGAAACAAATACATCCTTGTAGCCGTTGACTACGTTTCAAAGTGGGTTGAAGCCAAAGCTTTGCCTACTAATGACGCAAGGGTGGTTTGTAACTTTTTGAAAGCTCTATTCGCTCGCTTCGGTGTGCCTCGTGCCATTATTAGTGATCGTGGGACTCATTTCTGCAATGACCAATTTGCTCGAGTCATGGCTAAGTACGGTGTAAACCATCGTCTTTCCACAGCCTACCACCCACAAACAAATGGCCAGGCCGAAATATCCAACCGAGGGCTGAAGCGAATTCTTGAAAGAACCGTGGGAGAGCATCGTGCCGCATGGGCTGATAAACTTGATGATGCTTTGTGGGCTTTCCGTACTGCTTACAAGACCCCGATCGGCTGTACGCCTTATCGTCTTGTGTACGGGAAAGCGTGCCACCTCCCCATTGAGTTGGAGCACAAGGCTTATTGGGCCTTGAAGTGGGCTAATTTTGATATAAACAAAGCCGGTGACCTACGCAAGATCCAACTCAATGAGCTGAATGAACTCCGGAATGAGGCTTATGAAAATTCTTTGATCTATAAGGAAAGAACTAAGCTCATTCACGACTCCAAGATTAAAAACCGAGAGTTCCATGTTGGAGACAAAGTCTTACTTTTTAACTTTCGGTTGAAAATCTTTTCGGGCAAGCTCAAATCTCGTTGGTCCGGCCCATTCACCATCACCCAAATTTTTCCATATGGTACTCTTGAGCTCGCTCAACCTAATGGACCAAATTTTAAGGTGAATAGCCAACGAGTGAAGTTGTACTTTGGTGAGGACACCTCTCACGAGGTGATTCCATCCCTCACTACGTTCCCCATAAACTAAATTTGGGTCGAGTCAGGCTCGTGACTCGGTTATCAAAAACAAGCGCTCCTCGGGAGGCAGCCCGAGTATCTATCCCTTTAACCCCCTAAGTGTAGGGGAGGACATATTTAGGTCATTTGTGTTTGTGTGGTGATGTGCTTACAGGGATTACTGCAATCTTGGAAACTTTAAAGAACCGTGCTCCCGTGTTATCCGAAATCCGGTTCTATCTCTCAACTATCGTGATTCAATTTTCTTCATACTCACATTTGAAATTGATCACTTTAGTCGTCTCTTCCTTAACTCGAGTTAACCAACGTGCACAATGTCATAAGTGTAGGGGAGATTTTTCCCACATGCTTAAACATTGAGGACAATGTTTATCTTAAGTGTAGGGGAGACTTCTATCGAAGTTTTAAGTGGACTTTTCCATGAAAATGCCTTCATTTAACCAGAAAATCCCATTTTTCAACATTTTTCAAATTTTTTATTAACTTTGGCCATTTAGTCGTAATTTTTAAATTTTTATCGTTACTTTCATATGTATATATTCCGCAATAAAGTTAAAAATATTAATAAATTGGTTTGGCTAGTTTAGAAGTTTTTGACATATTAGGCCCGTTGCGTTTATTTTGACTCAACCCGAATAGACTTATCCAAGTTTATTCTAGCTAGTATCCTTAACCATGTAGACCTTAATTGGTTTATTAGGCTAAGTGTCCACGAGTCTCATTACTTGAGATTTTAAATTGTGGAGGACGAGAAATGATAGAGTCAATTATAAGTCGGTATTCTTGCGCAAGCTCACTTGGTGTAATTATTTGCCTATTCTCCCATCACTTGCTAATATTTATCTGCAATAAGTAAGGTCTTACGATTTGAAAAGTTACTTAGCTTCTAGCCCAAGATCGTTTAAAAGTTGCTCGGTAATGACGAGAGTTCATAGCCAAGGCATAACTTATGAAGCGGGGCGCGAAGATTGGCGAGTCCGAAAAGGCCCTAACAAGGCATGAGGATTCAATTTTATTGCTGAAGATCCAAAGTGATGTGAAAAGCATTATTCCTAAAGTCAATATGAAGGATCAAGACTCACGACGAAAGGCAATCAACTCCCGTAAAGATCATGGAGAAGTCTATCCGAAAAGACCCTAACAAGGTATGAGGATAAATAGATCCAAGTCCGAAAAGGAGGCGGATCGTTGTATCTCAAAATCCCAATTAGAGATTGAAGAAATAATCATGAAGTCGTGGTCAACAAAGTTGGAGTACCCCTCAAAAGTCTCCAAGTGAAGAAAATCTATTATGATGAGAAGACCATTATCTCAAGAACGTCTCTCGAAGATATGAAGTATGAAGTACATGCCAAATATCGGCCCGAGAAAGGTCTCAAATCGTGAACCAAGTTATGCCAAGATATGAACTTTTTGATATCCCGAGAAGCAGTTTTAAGAGATTTTGTCCTTTAGCTAACTATTGATCAAATCGTCCTACTTTGCTTTCAGCCTTAATAAACTATCGCAATAAGTCCAAAAATGCATCTTCATGATCATTCTAAGACAAAAATAAAATATAAGAGATACAATTAGGAATAAGGGAGTTTAAGCATTTAATTATGCCATGTGTGTAAGTGTGTGATTTACTAACTTATAATAACAATGATCTCGTTTCTAAGCTTAGTTTGGGGAACGTGAAACTTGAGGGTGATAAATTTTCACAACACCAAAGCCCTAATGTAAGTCCTTGATTTCTTTACAAGTTATTTTCATTCTTCTGCTTACTTTAAGGTTTTAAGTTCTCTTTGTATTTTAATTGTTGTTTAGTAGAATTTAAATAAGGCCAAGGTTGATTAATTATGAGAAAAATGTAAAATTGCTTTATCACTAAGCATTGCATGAGGGCATGGCAATGGTTAAGTGTAGGGGATTTGATAGGTGTGTAAACACCCATCCTTTTACCACTTAATTCTGGCTAAAACAAGACCAAAACACGTAATTAATATCATTTGTTTGGAATTATGCGTGGTTTTTGTGTTTACTGTGATTTCAGAGCTAACCGGATGAATATTAAAGAAAACATGGGATTGCACTGGATTTATCAAGGAAAAAGACTCAAGATAAAGTCTATTGTCCAAGACGTGCAAAAGATTTGAAGTCACTAGGCCTATTCGAAGATTTATTGAAGAAAAGGACTAAAGACGGAAGATTTTCATAAGTCGAAGAAACTCGAGTCTATTTAACGAAGAAATTAAAAGACGAGTTGGATTTAATCGACGACAAATCCCGAATCAGAATCGAAAACGTCAACTTTTCTGAAAAGACGAGAAGACAAGAAGAAGAGGAGAAAGCCCACTCACCAACCAACCACTAGGAGTATAAATAGAAACTCCCTTCACACATTAGGGAGTTAGTTTTCATTCTTTCTTTCCCAGTCTTTGTAGTTCGTCTCATCACCAACTCCATTAGGGAGTTTGGTGATTTTCATCTTTTTCTTTTCATCTTGTAAGTTTGATTCAATACTCTTGTTATTTTTCCGTTAATCAATCCATTCCAACTTTTCATTAATCTTGTTCTTCATCATCTCTTCTTGCAAGTTCTTAAGTTTTTATTTGATTTTAGTTTGATCTTAAAAAGTTATTGATTTAGTGTTTTTATTGGTGGGATTTGTTTCTTATGATGTTTAAATGATTTGTGTTTAATTTGGTAAAACCTTTTTAAGTATTCGATTTGATTTTAGATTTTTAATTGAGTTCCCAGTCGTGTCTGCTGCTACTGTTCTTCAACCCCAGATATTCCGAATTGCCTTGACTTTCCGAACAGACCATTTCCTTGTTTGTCCTATTCGGAATTTTGGATATTCCGAATAGGGTTGTTTATGTTTCATTACTCGGAACTTTTCAATTATTCCGAATAGCAGTTTTCATTTCTCCTTATTCGGAACATTTTCCGAATAGGCCTTATATTCCGAATAGTCTCAATTTTCCGAATAGCATTGTTTTTCCGAATAACCTCTTTATTCCGAATAGAGTTTTTATTCCGAATAGGGATTTCCATTTTTCCCCTATTCGGAACATTTTACATTTTCCGAATAGCTTCATTTTTGTTGCCTTACTCGGAATATTTTCCGAATAGACTTTATTTTCCGAATAGACTCCATTTTCCGAATAGCCATTATTTTCCGCATAGAGCTTTTTTTCCGAATCATACAACTTATTCCGCATAGAGCAACATTCCGCATAAGGGTTATTTTCAGCATAGGGTATTCTTCAGTAAGAGTTATTTTTCAGATTATTTTTCAGATTATTAATTGTTTTAAGTTTACTTCATTACCATTTTATTTACTTACCTAGAATAGAAAACCAAATCCACTTTTTGTCACCAAGAACAAATCATTCCACTTTTAACTGAGATCAATTCGAGAGGATTCCGAGAAATCTGAACCCATATAAAACGCATGTATCATAAACCTAACCACTCAGTCAGAACGTAATATCGAGATGGAACATCTTTAGTATAAAGCTCCCTACTAACATGGCATGTTTATTTATTTCATTAAGTAACTTGAGTATTTAATATTTCTATAATAAATATTAAATAGTCATAATACGTAAATACGTACAGAGTGATCATATAGTACAATCAACATATATGAATGCATATAATAATGAATGTGCACTTAAATCATATAGTTATTCATGCTCTCTATGCTATATGCTTTCTAAGTATGTCCCAAAAATAATCCCTAAAAGATTTTTATAAAGTTATAGTCCAGTTTTAAATAAAAGAAAAATATTTTTATTTTTATTTTATTTAAAAATTAATCTGGTTCGCTATAACTAAATCTCTGATACCATTCTCTGTAACACCCCCAGACCGGGTATCACAGTGGTGGATCGATGAGCAAATAGCTTACAAAGCACAAATCATAAGTATATGATTTTTGAAATACAATTGATGTAAACATTTATTTGGTACAATCGTTTAAATCGTTGAATAACATTTGTTATCAAATATCCCAGTTAAAGATAATCCCCCGTCATTTTTATGCTCCTAAATGATGCTCAATCCATGCCCAAATAATCTTGCTAAATAATCTGGGAAAAACATGCTAAAAACAGTCAACATAAAGTTGGTGAATTCATAGAGTTTTGTAAAATCATAGTTTAGGATTTTAAGTTGTCCTACATGGTATTGATCAATATTTGATATAAAAGTCAAATTTAGAGTTTCCATTTATTCCATTCCATAATGTACTAAGCAGTATAAAATCAAGTTCAGTAAGTTTTACTAAGCAGAGCAAGATTAGGTTTAGTATATCCAATATTTCCTTTACAATATTTTACTAAGTAGTGTAAAATAATCAAGTTTAGTATCTTTAATACTATCATTACAGTTTTTACTACACATGGGAAAATAATCAAGTTTAGTATATCTAATACTATCATTACAGTATTTTACTAAGTTGTGTAAAATAATCAAGTTTAGTATATTTAATACTACTGTTACAGTATTTTACTAAGTAGTGTAAAATAATCAAGTTTAGTAAGTTTTACCTAAGCAGTGTAAAGTAACCAAGTTTAGCATTCCTATTATTCCCATTTCAGTATTTGCTAAGTAGTATATGATTTAGTTTAGTAACCCCAAACCTTATAGATAGTAACAATGCACAAAGCATATGTACAAAAGATAATTACATTTTCTATTAATCGAAACTGAAGCTTAACCTTCCATAGTTCTCAACAGATGAGAACGTAGTGTCCTACTAAAAGACACATAAACCCAGTTCCAACATGGTATATATCTGTTGTCCCGGCCGAGGCACAGTGAGCATGACTCACCCAGATGGGGATGGTCAATCCCAAATAGATCTATTTATAACATTCGAGCGATTTACAACAATTTAACAGTTTCTATAATAGGCAATCGTAATTAAGAGTATCATTCAATTTGCGTTCTATAGAATAAATATCTATCATATTGTTTAAACAGATTACAGTTCTATTTACGTTCTATAAACTAAATATCTATCAATCATATTGTCAAAACAGGTTACAGTTCAATTTATATTCTATAAATAAATTATAGTCATATTATCAAAACAAGTTGCAGTTATTTAATAACATGCCTCCCCCTCGCGGGTTTCAAAAATCATAAAAGATTTAAAATGCGAGGCTATGAACTCACCTGTATAATACAGCTCGAGGATGATCAAGTATACAATCACTAAGCACACAGTACATCAAATATCTAAGCAATTAAGTATGTCTCAGTATATGCACAAATAATAAATGCATGCAGTCTTATTTGGTCATACGTTTATTCTGGTTATCACAATATATTTAATTAATACTGTTAAGATGGTTGTTAAGTGTGTATGTTGTTTATCCACTGTTTCCGTGTATTCCCAAGGTTTACAAAACATGTATGATATTTTTGTCCTTAAAAATAAATTATTAAATTTATTTAATAATTTATTGTGTTCCAAAAGTAGTTAATAAACTTTTATTAATTAAATCTTTGATTTACAGAATATCTCCTGTTGATAAATTTTTTATATTTTTATTCTAAAACTATAAAATTAGTTTTTGTGTACCAACAGTGGCTAATAAAAGCTAACAGTAGGTATTCATAAAAGCAGTGGGAATAATTATGGAAACAGTGGCTAGGTTAAGCTGTTAGTGGTAACTTTAAACTAACAGGGGTAAGTTTAAAGCTAAAAGTGGTAACTGCATAGCTAGCAGTGGAAACTGCTAAGCTTAACAGTGGGAACTGTAAAGCTAACCGTGGGAACTGTTAGGCTAACAGTGGGAACTGTTGGTGGCTTTAATACTAACACTGGTAGGTTAGTTTGTATGATAGGTCAGTAGGTACTACATAACTAACGGTAGGAAGATTACAACTAACAGTGGGAAAACTACATGCATGTCTATATTACATCATAAGCATACCCCTAATCTATAACCTCGTAAGCTAATGCATCCTTGTCGTCATCAGCAAACCCAAACGCCCTCTAAAGTAAGCCAGCAGTCCCAAACGCTCTCTTATTAGCATGCATGTTATCAGCAGTCCCAAACACCCCCTAATCAACAGATGTAAACACCCCCAAAGCTAATAGTTGTAGATCTTGGACCCAAACACCCTTCATGTCGTTCCCATAGCAGATCTAAACAGATCCGTATGGATCTATGCTATTCCAACACGCCTTTGTTAGCTTTCTACCCAAAACCAAACGCCCCCTTTTCTATTTGTTAAGCAGCGGATCAAACAACCCCTAGTGGCTGAGCGTGACGGCAGTGGGGATGGTGACGTGAGGGGTGAAGGAGGGTGGTGGTGATGATGGCAGCAGGGGCTGCGGGTGGATGAAGCGGGCTGCTTTGGTTGGACATGGTGGTCACGAACACCCGGATGGTGGATGGTGGTCACGTCTGCTGTTGGTGATGGAGGCCACGGCTGCTGTTGGATCTGGGATGACCACGAATGGTGGTGAACAGCGGAGGTGGGTGGTGATTGGTGGCCCCGAAAGTGGTGGTTGGAGATGATGAAGATGCCACAGCTGGTGGCTGCATGGTGGCTGCTATGATGGTGATGACGGCAGGTGGTGGATGGCCACAAATGGTGGCGGCTGAAAACAAATCCGAGACAAACACCCTTAGGTTAGGTGGTGGCTGCGGGGTTTTGGCCACAACATTGATGGTGCACATCATAGATCTACTTTATCTATATATTAAAGATGGTGGCCTAAATGTTTCATAGGTGGTCGGAAGATGTGACGGCTGCCATTTTAGGTGTGTGTGTGAAATGGAGGCTAGGGTTAGCATGAAAATGAAAGAGATGAAACCCTAATTGCCTTTTTATACCCATTTCAAAGTTATGTATCTAATTGCAAGGTTTATAATAGTTGAGGGGCATGGGTTGCAATTACTTTATAAGGGCCTAATGTGTAACATTTGCTATACGTTTACTAATAAACGGTTCGGGTCACGTTCGTGGTTCATGAATTTTGATTCTTCTTACGAGGATTGCGTAATTGATCTAAAAATCATTTTTCCAATAAAATGGAGTATTTATATGACGTATAAATACGAAGAACGTGTTCGTTTATTTAAACGACAAGTATTTGTCATTTATCGTTTTTATAATGTAAGTATCGTTTTAATAGAAATACTTATCGTTTAATCCCTCCATAGATAAATGTAATAAAAAACAATTTAGTCAAATCGTTTATCAAGTATCTCTCGACAATAATTTATGAAATTAAATTATTAAATTGTCGGTACACGGGTTGTATGACTTTTGTCAAATTTTCAAATCCGATGATTTTTGTATGGTTCAAAAAGGGTTTTGAAACATACTTCATTATTATTTAATGAACGAAAAATCTCGCGTTTTACATACTCTCCCACCTCCAGAGCCTATAGAGTATTTAATATCCACAGACAAGAACTAGAAGAATCCATCCATGTCACCTTTAATGAAGCAGATGATGTCATTACCCAAACCAACACAGAAGAATGTGACATTGACTTCAATGAAGTTAAATCATATCTTGAGGATGATTTCTCAAATCCTAAAGAATCATCTAAGGCCTGTCACTAGGACTTTCCTTATGTTCATGCATTTGATCCTCATTAAATCTCTAACATGATTCTAGAGGTTGAAAATGCTGAACCAATCACTCCACCCACTATAGTGAATGCTGATCTCATCGAACCAATCTCTCCCCTTGATGAAGAGATTATGGATGAAGAAATAATATGTGAAGATCCCCCAACATTCATTGAACCTGATGTGACTCCTGAACCCGCATAGACCCTAGCTCCTCAATCCAAATGGAGTAGGAACCAAGATATTCTTCTGGTGAATATTCTTGGTGAACCCTCTGAGGGAGTCACCACCAGAGGTAAATTGAGATCTCTAGAAACCGCCTCACCGAATGAATTCCTTTTCGCTGATTTTCTCTCTGAGGATGAACCTAACAATATGGCTGCTGCGCTTCTAGATGAAGGGTGGGTTATTGCCATGCAAGATGAGTTGAATCAGATCAAGAGGAACAAGGTGTGGACTCTGGTAAAAGTTCCAGCTGGGAAACACGTGGTTGGAACTAAATGGGTCTACAGAAACAAGAGGGATGAAGCTGGCATGATTGTTAAAAACAAGGCTAGGCTTGTGGTGCTGGGGTATAATCAATCTGAGGGTATTGACTATGATGAAACGTTTGCACCAGTGGCCAGATTGGAAGCTATCAGAATCTTCCTAGCCTTTGCAGCTTATATGGGGTTTACTGTATACCAGATGGATGTGAAGAGTGTTTTCCTAAATGGTAAGCTTGCAGAGGAAGTATATATCTATCAACCCCCAGGGTTTGAAGGTAGTGAGTATCCTGATCACATCTGTAGAATTCACAAAGCACTCTATGGGCTAAAACAAGCGCCTAGAGCCTGGTATGAAACCCTATCAAAATTCTTACTTGAAAATAAATTTGTCAGAGGTACCATTGATCAAACCCTGTTCACTTATAGGACCAAGGGTGATGTCATTTTAGTACAGATTTATGTGGAGGATATAATTTTTGGTTCAACCAATATTACCTTCAACAAACAATTTGCCAAACTTATGACCAAAAAGTATGAAATGAGCATGATGGGGGAACTGACTTTTTTATTGGGTTTTCAAATTAAACAAAATTCAAAAGGAATTTCCATTTGTCAAAAAAAATATGTTAAGGATTTGCTCAAGAAGTATGATCTGTCTGATTGTGCATCAGTGAAATGCCCCATGCTTCCTCCCAACAACTTGGGAGTTGATGACTCAGGGGTCTCTGTTAATGAGACCTTATATATAGGCATGATTGGGTCACTGATGTACCTCACAGCAAGCAGACCATACATACAATTTGCCACATGTATCTGTTCTAGGTACCAAGCTAACCCCAAGGAATCCCACCTTGTAGCTGTCAAAAGAATTTTCAGGTACTTAAAAGGATCTCCCACTCTGGGTCTCTGGTATCCAAATGGACCAGGCTTCGACCTCAAAGCCTACTCAGACTCTGACTACGCTGGGTGTTGTCTTGATAGAAAGAGCACCTCTGGGAATTGTCAAATCCTTGGAGGCAAGTTAGTATGTTGGAGTGCTAAGAAACAAAACTCTGTGGCCATGTCATCTGCTGAAGCTGAATATGTAGCGGACGCTGGTTGTTGTGCTTAAGTTCTCTGGATGAAAAGTCAGCTGGTTGACTATGGGATCACTTATGAAAAGGTTCCCAAATTCTATGACAACACAAGTGCTATAGACATCTCCAATAATCCGGTACTTTATTCCAGAACAAAGCATATTGACATCAGGTATCACTTTATCAGAGACCATATTTAAAAGGTGATATTGAGCTTCATTTTATACCCACTGAATACCAGCTCTCTGATATATTCACCAAGCCTCTGGCTGAGCCAAGTTTTACTATGTTGGTTGCTGAGCTGAGTATGCTCAATATTGGTAAACAAATCTGATAAATGATCTCTGTCTCTGGGCATTAAAGGGAATTGAATGTAACGAGGTAGTTACATTCCAATGGGAGTTAATATATTCCTATATTTAATTCAAATGATTATCCTTTATTGTCAACAACTTTCCCACTTTCCAAGGTAATAAGTGTGAAGACACTTATCCTTTTACCAATTATTTCCAATAATAACAAGAACAAAACGTGTATTTTATGTCGTAAAAGTTGGAATTATGCGTGGTTTGTGTTTTTATTGTGTTTTAGGACCAAAAGATGAAAAAGGAAGAAAACACGGGCTTTCACGGGCTTTTATCGAAGAAAACAAGAAAAGGCGAAGTCAAAAGATCAAGAGTGCAAAAAGAACGGAAGTCCAAGGCCTATTCTGAAGATTTATCGAAGAAAAAGTCTAAAGACGGAAGTTTAATGAAGTCGAAGAACTCAAGTCTAATAGAAGAGGAAAATTACTAGACAAGTTCAATTTACATCGACAAATCCCGAGACGACGTCGAGAAAGACAAAGAATTTAGATCAAGTCGAGAAGAAAAGAAAGAAAGAAGGAAGCACACATGCATTCCCCACTCCCTATATATACCCTCCTAATGACACATTAGGAGGGTGTTAGTGGTTAGCTAGTTTCATTTTTCATTTTTCCTTTCTAGTTTTTAGAGAGAGAAAGTTTTAAGCTTTCTCTCACTAAGTTTTAATCTTTTATTTCAAGTTAAGTTCCTTTTAATCTTTGTATTTGAGTTATATTAATCAAAAAGTTCAAGTTTAAGCTTTTAATCTTCAATCTTTTTCTTCCTTTCTTGATTTCACTTTTGTTTTAATCCGAATATTAAAACTTCGATTGTGATTTTTATGTTTTGTTGATTAAATAGTTAATCTTTTGATTCCTTATTAAGATTCCATACGGTTTAAGCTATAAGCTCTTTGTGCTATTAGCTTATTTTATATATATAGCTTATTGCATTTTCAGTTTTCTTAAAAAGTTTAGTATTTTTAAAAAGTTCGATTCGTAAAGTTTACTTATTTAGAGTTTTGAAGGGTTTCAAGTTTAGGTTTATTGAGTTGTTCAAGATTCGGTTAAGTGAGCTTATTGGAACTGCTTATTGGACTTTGGCTTATTTTCATTTTCGGATTGTTGATGTTCATCGCAATATTGGGGGTTCTACACATTCCGACGGCACATTCAGATAGCTTGTTTCGATCGTAATAACCATTTGAGGTTTTACTTTGCGATCATGTGTACTTTTCCCCTTATTCCGATCTGGGATTGCGATCGCTCATTGCGATCGCATATTCCGACGGGATTTAAGGTTACTTTGTGACGAAACTCTGCCCAATTTTAGTTTACCACTTTGCGACAGCTTTTATTCCAACAGAACTGATCCTTGGATTCTGATCTAAACATTCCGATAGACAACATTGCGACAAATACATTCTGATAGGATTGAGTTTGTGTATTCCGATCTGAAACATTCAGATACCTTGTATATTCCGATAGCTTGTGTATTCCTATTGACCTACATTCCGACAGTCTTAACTTTGATATTCCGATGGCTTGTTTTAAATATATTCCGATGGTTTAAGTTTTTAGGTTTTAAAGTTTTACAAAGTTTTTAAGTCCTAAATTTACTTGTTAAGTTTTAATCATTTACATTTTACTCAACGACATTTTCTTATTTACCATTAGTTTAAAATAGATAATCAACAAACCAAATTATTTTTCACCAAAAGACAATTGAGTCGCACTTTCTACCAATAATCAATTCGAAAAGACTTGGAACAACGAAATTATTCTATACTCGGTGAAAACTTTGTATTAAATTGCGCCGCTGCCGACTCCTTTTAATAAGATTAACAGTTTTTTGTGAGAGACACGTTGGATTTTGGGATCCGTTCATTCGTGAACGTTATTTTTCTTGCATTTTTCAAAAAAATTTTCAAAAATACAAAAACATTTAAAAAATCATAAAAAGCATTTCTTTTCCTAAGTTTTGCACCAAAAAGATTATATATATATATTCTCTGTTTCTTTGGTATCTTTTTCTTTTGCAGGTGTATGCGTACTAGATCTTCAAATTATTCTGACTCCGAGACTCGTGAAGATTTAGATATGGCTGGTGTGCATAACAACAATAACAACCCACCTCTACCCAATTTGAATAACAATAACAACAACAACAATGTTCCCCTACCTGATTTACGAACAATGGAGGAACTTTGTCAACCCACCATGAACGGACGCGGAGGACCGATTGCGTCGATGCAAATCACGGCTCCTGAATTTTCGTTGAAGCATCACATGATCCAGCAAGTTCAAAACGCTTGCCCGTTTAGCGGATTACCGGGTGATGATGCCAACAAACATCTCGATAAATTCATTACCATCACCCAAAGCATGAAACTTCCCAGTGCTTCCATGGATTTTTTTCGCCTTCACCTATTTCCACACACTTTATCCCATCATGCCGAAAAATGGTTTGACCGTCTTCCCAAAAACTCAATTCAAACATGGGATGACATGACTCAAAAATTTTTGTCACGCTACTTTCCACCATCCATGGTCACTAGTTTTCGTAACCAAATCAGTGGATTCACACAAGAACCTGATGAGTCGCTTTTCGATGTCTGGGAACGCTATAATGTTTTGATCGACCGTTGTCCAAACCATAACATGCTACCTGTTACTTTAATTGATACTTTCTATAATGGTTTAACTTTTCGTGATCGTGATACGATTAATGCTGCCGCCGGTGGTACATTCATGAAGAGAAGACCTGAGGAGTGTAGAGAGCTGATTGAGAACATGGCCACTCACCACAAAAATTGGGATTCACCCGCATCCTCAAGATCAAACCCGAGCGTAAATGTTTCTTCTACTTCTTCAAACACTGATATTACCGAAATGTCCCGCACAATAGTCGAAATGAGCAAAAAGATTGAATTTTTAGCCACTAACCAATTTCAACAAGCTAAAGCTGTAGCCACGTCTTGTGAGATTTGCGGGGATTCTCATTGATACACCGGTTGTCCTTCTACTCTTGACAATCCAGAAAATGTGTATGCCGCCAACAGTAACTTTTCTATGGGAGGCTATCAAGCACGTCCTCAAGGTGAGCGCAATTTGCTTAGTTATCGTTCGATTAACTATCTATCTCCACCCGGTTTTCCCCTCAAAACCAAAACCAAAACAATTTCAACCGCAACAATCAAAGCCAACCTCGAGCTCCAAATCAATATCAATCCCAAAGAAACCCATATCCACCTCAAGGAAATAATTCAGCTTACCAAGCTCCACCTCTCAATCAACCCACGACATTGAACCAAGACCTCGAAACTTACATGAGGAACCAATAGAGAGATGGTGACGAATCTTCAAATCCAATTCATTAACTTGAAAGGTGACATGGCAAAACAAGGGAACGATATTCGAGCTGAGCTAAGGAATGACATGGCGAAACAAGGGAATGCTCTTCAAGCCGACATGAGAAACTCTATGAACAATCAAACAAATAACTTAAGCGATATGATGGCTAGTTTTTTCCCAAGTAATCAAGCCTCTGGTTCGGGTTCTCTTCCGAGTAACACCATTTCTAATCCAAGAGGGGAGATGAAAGCAATCACCACCCGAAGTGGCAAAGGTTTAAGGGAACCCGAAATTCCTACACCTACACCGGTGATTGTGACAAAGGAAAACGAGTCCCCTTCACCAATTCCTCCACCTTCTACTTCCACCCCTCCACCACCTAAGGATGTGAGTGAGAATTCCATACCAAAGCCTTCATCTCAACCCAATATACCTTATCCCTCAAGGGTGAGGAAAGAGAAATTGAAGAAAAAGGATGATATTCAGGTTTCTAACTTTCATTCAGGTTTCTAACTTTCTCAAAATGTTTAAACAACTGAATTTCAATATCTCCTTTGCTGAGGCTCTTGCTCACATGCCGAAGTATGCGAAAATGTTTAAAGATCTTCTTAGTGATAAGGAGAAACTCCTTGATATCGCTCAGACCCAAGTTAATGAGAATTGCTCCGCAGTGCTCTTAAGGAAATTACCAACCAAACTTGGTGACCCGGGTCGTTTCTTGATTCCTTGCAACTTCCCCGGGGTAGAGAATTGTATGGCCCTAGCCGATCTAGGTGCTAGTAACAACTTAATGCCATTAAGTGTTTGGAAACAATTATCTCTACCCGAGCTAGTCCCCACACGAATGACTTTGGAATTAGCTAACCGTACGGTTGATTATCCGGTAGGGATAGCCGAAGATGTCTTCGTCGGTGTCGACAAATTCACCTTTCCGGCAGATTTTGTTGTCGTTGACTACGAGATGGACCCCCGTGTTCCATTAATCGTTGGACGTCCATTCTTGAGGACCGGTCGCACTCTCATTGATGTAGCCGCGGGCGAATTAATCATGAGAGTTGGTGACGATAAAATTGTCTTCAGCATGGGCAAACTTTCTAAGCAGCCTTCTGAACATGATAGTGTTAATCTCATTGACGTTCTTGATGAGGCTTGTGAAGAACATTTCAAAGACGCTTTTAAAAGTGGTTCTTCTTCTCTACCCATTTTTGAGACCGTTGCCTCTATTGCTCCATCACTAACTCCATTTGGAGAAAGCGACTTCATTTTGAAAGAATTTGAAGAAACTTTGGGAGATGTGGACTTAAAATATGACGATTCTCCCTCCAATTGGGATGAAGACATTCGTACTATTGAGAAACTTCTCAATGAGGACCATATTTCTCCACCATCTCCTAAGGATATCTCTATCGATGATCCGAATTTTAAAGCGTCTTCCATCAAAAATCCTCCCGATTTAGAACTTAAGGATCTGCCGTCTCATCACGAGTACGTTTTCCTTGAAGACAACAAGAGTCACCCGTCATCATCGCTAAGGACTTGAAAGAAGAAGAAAAATCCCGACTTATCGCCGTGCTGAAAAATCATAAGAAAGCGATTGCGTGGAAAATTTCCGATATTCGTGGAATTGATCCTCACTTTTGCACACATAAAATTCTCATGGAGGACGACTTTAAACCCACTATTAAAAGCCAAAGAAGGGTGAATCCCAAGATCCATGATGTTATCAAAAAAGAGGTTATCAAACTTCTTGATGCGGGAATGATCTACCCTATCTCGGATTCACCATGGTTTAGTCCCGTCCATTGTGTGCCTAAGAAAGGCGGAATTACCGTTGTGCCCAATGAAAACAACGAGTTGATTCCTACTCGTCTCGTTACAGGGTGGAGAGTTTGTATAGTCTATCGCAAACTCAATGATGCTACGAGAAAGGATCATTTTCCCCTTCCTTTTATGGACCAAATGCTTGAACGTCTAGCGGGTAATGATTATTACTACTTCTTAGACGGTTTCTCCTGGTATTTTCAAATACCCATCGATCCCCAAGACCAAGAAAAAACCACATTCACTTGTCCTTATGGAACATTTGCTTACAAAAGAATGCCTTTCGGCTTTTGCAATGCTCCTGGGACATTCCAAAGGTGTATGATGGCTATCTTCCATGACATGGTTGAAGAAACTATGGAAGTCTTCATGGATGATTTCTCGGTCTATGGTGATTCTTTCTCTTCTTGCCTTGCCAATTTAGAACGCATGCTTAAGCGTGTGAAGACACTCGCATTGTTCTAAATTGGGAAAAATGCTATTTCATGGTAAAAGAAGGCATTGTGCTTGGGCATAAAATCTCAAAAGCCGGTCTTGAAGTGGATCGTGCTAAAGTGGATGTCATAGCCAAATTACCTCCACCTTGGTCATGCGGGCTTCTATCGTCGATTCATTCAAGATTTTTCTAAAATCGCTCGCCCGATGACCCACCTCTTGGAGAAAGATACTCCTTTCATCTTTTCCAAAGAGTGTCTTGAATCCTTCAATCTTCTTAAGGACAAGCTAACTAAGGCGCCGGTCTTGGTTACCCCTAATTGGAAGCTAACTTTTGAATTGATGTGTGATGCTAGCGATTTTGCTATTGGAGCGGTTTTGGGCCAAAGAGTGAACAAACACTTCCAACCAATACATTACGCTAGCAAGACAATGACGGGGGCTCAATTGCATTATACCACTACCGAAAAAGAGCTTTTAGCTGTCGTGTATGCTTTTGAGAAGTTCCGCCCCTATCTTGTCCTTTCTACCACCATCGTGTATACCGATCATTTCGTGTTGAAGTACTTGTTGACTAATCAAGATTCTAAGCCAAGACTTCTTCGTTGAGTTTTGCTCCTTCAAGAATTTAACATTGAAATTCGTGACAAAAAGGAGCCGAAAACCTAGCCGCGGATCATCTAAGTAGACTTGAGGATCCTTATCAAGGGGATCATCCGAATCAAGAGATCAATGACTCTTTTCCCCTTGAGGCCTTAATGTCTATAAATTCCAATGTTGATGACACCTAGTGGTTTGCGGAAATTACAAACTACTAAGTGGGTGGTATTCTCATCGAAGGGTTAACATCCCAACAAAAGATGAAGTTCTTTAACGATGTTAAGACTTACTTCTGGGATGACCCTTATCTCTTCAAACAATGTGCTGATCTGATTATTCGTCGGTGTGTTGACGAACCTGCAGCTTTAGACATTCTCGAAGCTTGCCATAAAGGACCCACCGGTGGTCACTTTGGTCCCAACTATACCGCAAAGAAAGTCTTTGACTCGGGATTCTATTGGACCACCATTTATCGTGACGCTCACGAAATGGTTAAGCATTGTGATGCTTGCCAACGACAAGGCAAGATCACACATAAAGATGAGATGCCTCAAAATTTCATACAAGAATGTGAAATCTTTGACGTATGGGGCATCAAATTTATGGGGCCATTTCCATCATCTAATGGGAACAAGTACATCCTCGTAGCCGTTGACTACGTTTCTAAATGGGTTGAAGCTAAGGCTCTCCCTACGAATTATGCGAGGGTGGTTGTAAACTTTCTGAAGCAGCTTTTTGCTCGATTCGGTGTTCCTCGTGCTATAATCAGTGACCGTGGGACTCATTTTTGCAATGATCAATTTGAAAGAGTCATGGCTAAGTATGGTGTCAATCATCGTCTTTCCACCGCTTATCATCCTCAAACCAATGGTCAAGCCGAGATTTCCAACCGTGGATTGAAGCGAATTCTTGAGCGTACTATGGGAGAGCATCGTGCCTCGTGGGCCGACAAGTTAGATGATGCTTTGTGGGCTTTCCGTACCGTATATAAGACCCCGATTGGTTGTACACCTTATCGTCTTGTGTACGGGAAAGCATGCCACCTCCCTATCGAGCTGGAGCATAAGGCATACTGGGCCTTGAAGTGGGCTAACTTCGACATCAACAAAGCCGGCGATCTTTGGAAGATTCAACTCAATGAGCTAAACGAACTAAGGAATGAAGCTTATGAGAACTCATTGATCTACAAGGAGAAGACCAAGATCATCCATGATGCAAGGATTAAGAACCGAGAGTTCCACGTTGGTGATCAAGTCTTACTTTTTAACTCTCGGTTGAAGATCTTCTCGGGAAAGTTGAAGAGCCGCTGGTCTGGTCCATTCACCGTCGCCAAAGTCTTCCCCTATGGAACCATTGAGATTTCTCAGCCAAATGGGCCCAATTTTAAGGTGAATGGCCAGCGCGTGAAGTTGTACTTTGGTGAGGACATCTCTCATGAGATGATTCCATCCCTCACCACGTTTCCCTTGAATTAAGTTCTGGGTCAAGTCAGGCTCGTGACTCGGTTAACAAAAACAAGCGCTTCTCGGGAGGCAACCCATGATCTATCCTTTACCGTTTTCATAATAAGTGTAGGGGGGAGCCCCGTATGTGTTTGTTGTCTTGTTTCTTATTCTATGCAGGGATTCAAGCTTCAAAGAGCACTTTTGATGACATTTGACGAACCGTGATCCCGTGTACCCGTCTTCCCAGTTCTATCCTAAAATGTCGTGATTCAATATTTCATATCTTATATGTTCACATTGAACTCACTATAGTTGTCCTTTCCTTAGCAAGATTTAAACAACGTGCACAATGTCCTAAGTGTATGGGGAGCTTACTCCCACATGCTTAGACATTGATGTCACACCCCACTATCACGGAATATGGGGCGCGACGTATGGATATCATCACAACAATAGCGTGTCTATAGAGAGAACTATATGAACTAGAAATGACATAAAAGGTGACACAAATGTCATGACAATATCTCGAGAATGTAGGAGTCTAGGTAAGTAGATAAAAGTCCCACCTCTTACCATAGACTAACAAATAAAACAAACATCAATATAAAGGTACTCGTAGTATCACTTATTCAATCCAACAAAAGAAATCTATGAAGGAACGGGGATCTCCTTCTAAATGCATTCCTATGCGACTCCAATCCTAGCCACTTATGTTCTCACGCTTAACCACATTAACACCTGAAAGTGACACTAAAACACGTCAACAATAATGTTGGTGAGCGTCATAGGTTTAGAATCCAACGCCAAAATCAAGTTATGAGCTGTGAATAATAACCATCAACCAAAGAACATATGGAAAAATATGCTACAATTATGTATTAACAACTAACATTCAAGATTAACCATTCATCGCAATTCTAAGGCTCCCAGCCTTACCAATCACCATGGTCCCATAGGCGCCCATACACCTATGAACCAATCCCAAGGCCCCGCCTTGTCAACATCCCCTTGGTACCAAGTCAAACCACAATAACTGAGATGGTACGTGTCCCCCGATCCAAATCATAAGCACAATCAAGAATCACATAGCAGTTAATCACATAAGTGTACACACAAGTCCATCACAAACCATAAAAACATTCACATCAAGAGTTACAAAACCATACAGTGGCTCTTCCATCCCATCTGGAAGTAAAAAAACATAAAAATATATGGGACTATGAAACTCACCTGATTGAGCTTCTCAAACAATCCACGCACTAGCAAAAAGATAACAAACAAATGCACCCAATCAATACATGAATCAAATTCTAAAATGATTCATCAACCTATGATGGATATCTAACATTATCCCATATATATACCCCGTTTATATGCTCTAAGCATGCCATTTCCCGTCCCTAACAAGTCCTTAACTTAGTTAAACTTGATACCTATCCCGTTTACTTTTCTCCCAAAACAGTCCTGGTTTTTGGTCATCAAACTATTAGCCAAACGCCAACCTAACCAAACTCATGCTATCTGTAAAATAAATCCTATGCCCTTACATGTTTTAGCTAACTCCTCCCTTTTGACCCAACCTTAAAGCTACCGTTAAGGCCTCGATATATATACACTTCTATCTATCCAGATTTTACTGATTTTGAACATACAAAAAGTTCGTTATGATTAGGGGGTCGTACCCGAACCCATTTGCTTAGCCCTCCTCCAGGTCTCTTATTTAATATATAAAACAACTCCCACGTTTATTATAGGGTTCAATTGTACTTCTAAGTACCCCAATCACCTTAAAACACAAATTGAAAACCCGCTGTCCGAAAAACTGTTTTGACCTCCGCCTGTTGTAACCTGCTTTTGACCTACCTCCCGACCTGTAATTTATTTCTTGTTTCTTGCATTAGAAATCCATCTCAATTATTTTCAGGGGTACTTGGATCGCATCATGAGTGTTATATGATCAAAACAATGGACCAAAATTCTGCCTAGTTTTTAAAAACGATTTTCTCATAATTAATCTAATTAATCATACATAAACCCTAATTAAACCCTAAAAACGATTTCCAATGATAAAAACCCATTATTAAATTATTAATTACAGATCATTAACAAACCCTAATAAAAATTATGAATCTCAAACCCTAATCCATCATAGTAGGTTACAAATACGTAAATTAACGTTAATCAACCTAGTTTAATTACGTACCTTTAAATCCTAAGCATAAATTCGACTCTTCTTGATCATCCATTGCTATTTGACTGACTTAGAGTTTAACTTAAGGTTTATGGGTCGTTTTTGAGGTCTTGAGGTATTTATATATGCTTTGGTCACCTCCTGATCAAGTTTAGGCCCAATTAGGACTCCTATATGGTAATTATCTTTTTTTTATTCAAATATTCTACTATGGGGCCCACAATTCCGACTCCCCCTTCATTATTTTATTAATTTAATTTCTAATAACTTATAATACCATTAGTTAACATCTAGACCCTTCCGGATCAAAATCGTACACCTATTCGCTAATTTTTCGACTTTCTACGTAATTTCCGAACTAACCGTCATTTCCAAAAGTTTCTAATTATGGAAAGTATCTCTAAAACTTATCCTAACCATATAATATGTACTTAATACATACATACAACATACGATACGTACACGAAACCTTATAAAACAATATCCGAACTTTCTCGCAGTTCATTTTTGAACTCATTTAATTTCATTTCATTTCCAGCCCGTACCATGATTTACAAATCATGTACCTCATTTCGTCCATTCTCATCCACAAAATCACACATATAAACACATAAATCGCATAAATCACATAGTCACACAAAATACCCCAAAAATAAGACTAAGTGACGAACCTCAAAAACTGGGGTTGTCACATCACTCCCTCCTAATAGAAATCTCGTCCCTAGATTTACTCCTTAGGATCATCATTAGAAAATATTTAAGGATACTTGTTCCTCGTAAATCCTTCCCGTTCCCACGTGAACTCTAGTTCAAGTTCCAAATTCCATCTAACCATAACTACGGTATATTACCCTTTTTTCCAATGTCTTAGCTTCACGACCTAAAATCTCTACCGGTTCTTCGATGAAACGAAGACTCGTATCCATACTAATATCATCTAACGGTACTTGCAAGTCGGTTCTTGCTAAGCATTTCCTCAAGCTTGATACACAAAATACATCATGCACACTACTAAATTCTCCCAGTAATTCCTCAACCTATAAGCCACTGGTCCAATCCTTTCAAGGATTTCGAACGGACCCATGATTCAAGGTGTTAACTTAACTTTCATCCCAAACCACGTCACTTCTTTCCATGGTAAAACATATAGCATAACCTTATCCCCAATCTCAAATCCCAACGGCTTACGCCTCTTGTCCACACAGCTCTCTTGTCGGTCCTTTGCCATTTTCAACCTCTACTTAAGCACTGCCACCACCTCTTGTAGTTTTCCGTTCTAACTTCGGTCCAATATGTTGACTGCTTCTAACTACACCCCACAGTAACGGTGATCCACCTCATCTTCTATGGATTATTTCCATCAGTTTCTACTACATTTCCTATCACCAGACCTAACGGTTTTCCCTTCTATATCACTACACTATCTTGACAACCCTTTGCTCCCTCAAGCCATGCTTCCTCCATACTACTTCTCGCTTGTCTCTCCATAATCTTAATTTCCATACCATCTTCTATCTCATCTCCAGCCAATAATTTAGGCGATCCTCTTTTATTCCCTACATTCTCATCAGTGAGGAATACGCCCCTCTCACTAGTGACTCTCTTTGTAGAATATTTCTTCCTAAATAAAATGCATTCTCCAACTATCTCCAAATTGCACGCCAAAGCTCTAGGCGTCTTTCTCAGTTACCCTATAGTATGCTCATACCAACCATAAGTCTATTAACGGTATACTACGCTTGCTTCCCATCATTTCTTCCCTTTCCAAAATCCTTCATAAGGCATTCCATACCTATTACGTTAACTTTTACACAAAACCGCCTATTCCATCGCATTTGTATGCAATCCTTCCAACTTCTCAACTACGTGACTTCTCATTCCTCTTGAAATATAAGATGAATTAGACAGTCTATCGACTATCACCCAACTCTCATCGTACTTATTCCTCACCCCATTATGTGTCCCTTCCACCAACTTCATCCTTACATCGCCCCTTTATAAGCTACTCCTATCTATGTAGGAAGTATAGTCTACGTCCCTTTTCTCCATACGATTGTCCAAGCCACGCAACATAAATGTTGTCGCGTTCTCTGCTTTAGATAACTCAACTCGTGCAACCTACATCCTTCATCCAAACCACCCTAATATGTCATCCATATAGTTCAAGTTCGTCTCAGCTTCACTTCCTTCTTCTTATTCCATGTCTCATCAACCATGCTTGCCTTTCCCAGATGGTACTTGGCCTTGTAATTTTTTTTCATCAATTAACTCCACTCATCACCTTTGCCAAATGTTCAATCAAGAGGATTGAATATGTGTTGGAGACGTTCATGATCCGTATAGATCATTCTCTACGTCTCGTACCCCAAATACCTCTAGCATTCTAGGTAGATATAACAATCTAGCTCGACTAACTAAGTCTTATCTAGTTCTTCCAAATCTTCAGTTCTTGCAACGTATAAGCAATCGCCTTTCTTTGTTGTTCTCGTACACATCCAAATCCTTGCTCCACATATCGTCATGCTTCGCGAATTCATCCATTCCTTCTGATAATGCCAAGATCGGCTCATTATCCAATCCACCTCTTCAGCCTCCAAAATGCTTCCTCATCCTTCTTCACTTCGCCCCTTGCTGGTTCCATGATATGCCATCATATCTAACTACTCATCATGGTAAACTTAATACTAAAACTCACACTTGAAAATCTCACGTATAATTCCACTCCAAAACCAACACATAATTCGCCTCACTCTCCTTCTTAGACTTTGAGTAGATCAAGATGTCGTCGATACTCCCGATGACAACTCGTTTATATACGTTCATGCACACTCGCTTCATTGACTCCATGAAAACCGCTAGTGCTTTGGTGAAGCCAAATGCATAACCGTAAACCCAAAAGCGTCCATTCAACATTCTTAACATCATCCCTGCATCCTCTCTTGGCAGCAACACAAACAAATTTCTACCTCTTTCTACTCGCGAAATTCTACACACATTCTAAAAGATCGATACTCCTTCTTATCAACTCGTCCAACTGCTTTCACATCACATTTACTACCAGGCAACTCAACCTTTATCTTGAATCCCTTGCAATTTCTAACAACTCCTGTCTTTAAAATCATTCCATCAACAATTGCCTTGGAAAGGCACTAACTACAACTCATCTTGCTTCTTCTACTAGCTCTGTTCATGGTTCTACTTCAAGATAATAGGTAAACCTACTAAATCTTAAGAAATTTTCGGAAAATTTTACATACCTAACGAATATCACAAGTACCTTTGAAATACCACATCCCCTTCCGACATTCTATATGATGCGTTACTTGTGCCAATATCCATACTTTATACAAATCTCTATTCATCTCCCTTGGCACTCCTAAGAGACCTCATGACCAAATTAGTTCGTCTTTCTATGAACTTCTAACTCCTTCCCTATCACAAAGGGCATTCCAACTATTCTCTCATATGACCATATCAATGCTCTTAATCAATACAAAACCAAAACTACATCTGGAACCCACCAGACACGACCAACGAATCAAAACTATGGGTAACTAATGACATTTCACGTGCACCAGATAAAACAAGTCAAAAACCACGAGACTCAAAAGAAAACTCAAACCCAAAACATGTATCAATTCAAAATGACCCATGACAACAAAAAATAATCCAAGAAACACCCAATGGCAACCAAAACATATTACGCCCCGCGACATATTTTTTTTTAAACCATGCACGACATCGACTTTTCATAAAAGAACATTTTTCTTTACCTCTCCACATCTATGTGACTCAAACGATCTACAAACAACCCTCTATACAATTACAAGACTCAACTCAAAGACTAGGTACTCCAAACATCCCAAATCCTAAGTTTAAAAACTACTATTTGAAACTCAACCTTGAACCCGACACTTGTACAACAATTTCGACCAGGCTAATGACCTCCCATGACTATACATTCTGAATATTTTAAAGTACATTCCGAGTACATAATTTTAGACTTTTGAATCACCCAAAAAGCTTTAAAAATGAACAAGTTATGACCAAAACAATTTTATACTAGTTGTTTTAAAAACTAAAGAATCATCTTAATTATTAACGTAAAATTTTAAATGAAAAGAAATAAGTGCATGCGAAATTTTCATAAACTTTGTTTAGTGTTGTATAAATAATTATAAATGACGTATATCGATTAAACTCAATTATATGAAATATTTAAGTAGGAAAATTTTATTTTGCTTTATTTTAAAGAACGTCTTTTAGAATTTGAAATAATTAAGTGTTGATTACATAAAAAAAACTTATTTTATATCTTGTAGCAAACAAGAATCCTACACCCTACCCTTATTTTACCGAATACAACCAACTATCTAACTATATAGTAGATTTCCAAGTCCTTTTTTCAATATATACCGACCAAAAGAAATGTAAGACTCAACACAAAAGATTTCATTATCCCAAAAGAGATCCCAATTTATTTCAATAGACTTAAAACAAAAAACACCATTTTAAAACGGACACGTGAAATAGGAAACTCGAAGAATACGCTACAACGGAGGTTGAATATCTAAAAAGAAGCCAGCTAGCCACCCTGCTAAGGATACAATCGTTAATTGTAGGGGATCATACATATATAGGCATATTAGGATACATATACTCAAATCCGCCCAACATCTACTATACAAGCATGTATTAATCCTCTTTCATGCAATCATACTTAGGAATCCATTGAAGTTGTGGTACTTGTATAACTATGTTGGCCACCATACTTATACAATTACCCTTTCTCTAATGCACTCCCTCCTATGATGACACTTATAAGAATCAATACAACACATAACAAATAAATCCATCAACTCACCTAAGCACATTACCACATAAACAATAAGGTCAAAAACTCTAACTGATAAAATAACATAGTCAAACTCTTGGAATACAAAAATCCATAGTCTAGCTAAAAAAGCATAGATAAAATCCAAAACAAAAACATAATCAATTATAAGTCATGTCGCCCATCAGAATGGAAACACCTAAAAATCCTTCCTACCCAAGTACTCCTAGTAACTCAAACCACCACATGATTCTAAGGGAACATGACTTAAACATCAAAAGAAAAATAATATACCTTAGGTACATAAAATAACTCAACAAAAGATAGTAACTACCCTGTACCAAATTATGTACTATAATGTACAATTTAAGCAAAATACAACAATGACTAGCGTGGACGATTATGGTTCAACCCGCACTAGTCATAACACGAAAAGAAAATAACATGTGGCTAAGTATGAACTACTATGGTTCAACCCATACAAGTCAAAACTTAACACACATCACAAGTAAAAACCAATAACATCAAGAAAAACTTCAATTTATATCAAATGCACACATACTCATACGACGCCTATATGCGAGGACCCTTAAGCTATAGACTAGGCTACGCGACTAGGCAACCTAATTCTCTATAACCATTGTCTCTGATACCATTCAGTCACACCCCACTATGGCGGAATATGGGGTGCGACGTATGGATATCATCACAACAATAACGTGTCTATAGAGAGAACTATATGAACTAGAAATGACATAAAAGGTGACACAAATGTCATGACAATATCTCAACAATGTAGGAGTCTAGGTAAGTAGATAAAAGTCCCACCTCTTACCAAAGACAAACAAATAAAACAAACATCAATATAAAGGTACTCGTAGTATCACTTATTCAATCAAACAAAAGAAATCTATGAAGGAACGGGGATCTCCTTCTAAATGCATTCCTATGCGACTCCAATCCTAGCCACTTATGTTCTCACGCTTAACCACATTAACACCTGAAAGAGACACTAAAACACGTCAACAATAATGTTGGTGAGAGTCATAGGTTTAGACTCCAACGCTAAAATCAAGTTATGAGATGTGAATAATAACCATCAACCAAAGAGCATATGGACAATATGCTACAATTATGTATTAACAACTAACATTCAAGATTAACCATTCATCGCAATTCTAAGGCTCCCAGCCTTACCAATCACCATGGTCTCATAGGTGCCCATACACCTATGAACCAATCCCAAGGCCCCGCCTTATCAACATCCCCTTTCTACCAAGTCAAACTAAAATAACTGAGAAGGTACGTGTCCCCCGATCCAAATCATAAGCACAATCAAGAATCACATAGCAGTTAATCACATAAGTGTACACACAAGTCCATCACAAATCATAAAAACATTCACATCAAGAGTTACAAAACCATACAGTGGCTCTTCCATCCCATCTAGAAGTAAAAAAACATAAAAAGATATGGGACTATGAAACTCACCTGATTGAGCTTCTCAAACAATCCACGCACTAGCGAAAAGCTAACAAACAAATGCACCCAATCAATACATGAATCAAATGCTAAAATGATTCATCAACCTATGATGGATATCTAACATTATCCCATATATATACCCCGTTTATATGCTCTAAGCATTCCATTTCCCGTACCTAACAAGTCCTTTACTTAGTTAAACTTGATACATATCCCGTTTACTTTTCTCCCAAAACAGTCCCGGTTTTTGGTCATCAAACTATTAGCCAAACGCCAACCTATCCAAACTCATGCTATCTGTAAAATAAATCCTATGCCCTTACATGTTTTAACTAACTCCTCCCTTTTGACCCAACCTTAAAGCTACTGTTAAGGCCTCGATATATATATATATATATATATATATATATATATATATATATATATATATATATATATATATATATATATATATATATATATATATATATATATATATATATATATATATATATATATATATATATATATATATATATATATATATATATATATATATATATATATATATATATATATATATACTTCTGTCTATCCAAATTTTACTGATTTTGAACATACAAAAAGTTCGTTATGATTAGGAGGTCGTACCCGAACCCATTTGCTTAGCCCTCCTTCAGGTCTCTTATTTAATATATAAAACAACTCCCAAGTTTATTATAGGGTTAAATTGTACTTCTAAGTACCCCAATCACCTTAAAACACAAATTAAAAACCCGCTGTCCCAAAAACTGTTCTGACCTCCGCCTGTTGTAACCTGTTTTTGACCTACCTCCCGACCTCCAATTTATTTCTTGTTTCTTGCATTAGAAAGCCAAATCAATTATTTTCAGGGGTACTTGGATCGCATCATGAATGTTCCTAGAACTCTAGATATGATCAAAACAATGGACCAAAATTCTGCCCAGTTTTTAAAAACGATTTTCTCATAATTAATCTAATTAATCATACATAAACCCGAATTAAAACCTAAAAACGATTTCCAATGATAAAAACCCATTATTACATTATTAATTACAGATCATTAACAAACCCTAATCAGAAATTATGAATCTCAAACCCTAATCCATCATAGTAGGTTACAAATACGTAAATTAACGTTAATCAACCTAGTTTAATTACGTACCTTTAAATCCTGAGCATAAATTCGACTCTTCTTGATCATCCATTGCTATTTACTGACTTAGAGTTTAATTTAAGGTTTATGGGTTGTTTTTGGGGTCTTGAGGTATTTATATATGCTTTGGTAACCTCCTGATCAAGTTTAGGCCCAATTAGGACTCCTATATGGTAATTATCTTTTTTATTAAAATATTCTGCTATGGGGCCCACAATTCCGACTCCCCCTTCATTATTTTATTAATTTAATTTCTATTAACTTATAATTACCATTAGTTAACATCTATACCCTTCCGGATCAAAATCGGACACCTATTCGCTAATTTTTCGACTTTCTACGTAATTTCCGAACTAACCGTCATTTCCAAAAGTTTCTAATTATGGAAAGTATCTCTAAAACTTATCCTAACCATATAATATGTACTTAATACATACATACAACATACGATAGGTACACGAAACCTTGTAAAAACGATATCCGAACTTTCCCGCAGTTCATTTTTGAACTCATTTCATTTCATTTCATTTCCAGCCCGTACCATGATTTACAAATCATGTACCTCATTTCGTCCATTCTCATCCCCAAAATCACACATATAAACACATAAATCACATAAATCACATAGTCACACAAAATAACCCAAAAATAAGACTAAGTGACGAACCTCAAAAACCGGGGTTGTCACAATTGAGGACAATGTTTATATCAAGTGTAGGGGGGACTTCTATCGAAGTAAGTGGTCTTTTCCACGAATTTGCCATCATTTTAACCAGAAAACTTGATTTTTCGACATTTTTCAAAATTTTTAATCTATTTTGGCCTTGTAGTTTTTCCTTTGTTAGCGTTATTTACTTTCTTTGCTAAAATAAAGTTTAATAAAGTGGTTTTAAATTTTTCAAAGTCGTGAATATTTTGACTCAACCCGAGTTTACTTATCTAAATTTACTCTAGCTAGTATCCTTAACGTGTTTAAGTCAAGTTTTGATAGGCTTTTATATAGGGAACTTTAAAACGCGAAAGTCTTAACTCTCACGGGCTAAGAACAAGAACTTTTCGCAAGTTCCTATAATTGATCCTAAAGAGTCGTTTATCAAGGGAACTTTAAAATGCGAATTCTAAACATGAAAAAGTCTAAGAGTTTGCAAGATCCTATAGATGACTCGAAAACCAAAAACATTGATTTAATTGGCTAAGCATCCCACGAGTCTCATTCCTTGAGATTTTAAATTGTGGAGGATGAGAGATGATAGAGTCGATTATAAGTTTAGTATTCTTTCGTAAATTTACGTAAGTTAATTATGAACTTCTTCTCCCATCGCTTGCTAATAAATTTACCTGCAATAAATAAGGTTGTACGATTTGAAAAGTTACTTAGCTTCTAACCCAAGATCGTTTAAAAGTCGCTCGATATTAATTAGAGTTTAAAGCTAAGGCATAACTTATTGAAGCGGGATGCGAAGATTGGCGAGTCCGAAAAGGCCTTAACAAGGCATGATGGCTACATTTTGTTGCTAAAGATCCAAAAGTGATGTGAAGAATCATTTATCAAAAATCAATATGAAGGATCGAGACACCATGACGAAAAGCAAAAACTCCCGAAAAGATCATGGAGAAATCTATCCAAAAAGGCCCTTACAAGGTATGAGGATAAATAGATCCAAGTCCTAAAAGGAGGCGGATCGTTGTATATCAAAGTCTAAAAGAAATATTGGAGAAAAATGAAGAAGTCGTGGTCCAAAGATGAAGAATCTCTCAAAACTTCAAGTGAAGAAATTCCTATTATGAAGAGAAGACCATAATTTCAAGAACGTCTCTCAAAGATTCGAAGTATGAAGTCGCTGCCAAACATCGGTCCGAGAAAGGTCTCAAATCGTGAAGCGAGTTATGCCAAGATATGAACTTTAAGAGGTCCCGAGAAGCAGTTTTAAAAGATTTTTTCCTTTAGCTAACTATTGATTAAATCGTCCCACTTTATTTTCAGCCTAAATAACTATCAAAATAAGTCAAACAATGCATCCTCGTGATCATTCAAGACAAAATTAAAATAGAAGAGATACACCTAGGAATAAGGGAGTCTAAGTGAATAATTGGGCCACATGAATTCGTGTTAGTTTGCTAAATTATAATAACAATTTAAGCTTCGTATGGGGAACGTGAAACTTGAGGATGATAAACATTCATGGCAGCCCAAACCCCAGTGTAAGTCTTTGATTTCTTTACTTGTATCTATCTTTTTATTTTTCCTTAAATGTTTATTATTTAATAAAGGCCAAGGTGGGTTATTATGATGGAAAATGTAAACCGTGCTTTAAAATTAATGCATTGCATGAGGGCATTGCAATGGTCAAGTGTAGGGGATTTAATAAGTGTGAAAACACTTATCCTTTTACCACTTATTTCCAATAATAACAAGACCAAAACGTGTATTTTATGTCGTAAAAGTCGGAATTATGCGTGGTTTGTGTTTTTATTGTGTTTTAGGACCAAAAGATGAAAAAGGAAGAAAACACGGGCTTTCACGGGCTTTTATCGAAGAAAACGAGAAAAGACGAAGTCAAAAGATCAAGAGTGCAAATAGAACGGAAGTCCAAGGCCTATTCTGAAGATTTATCGAAGAAAAGGTCTAAAGACGGAAGTTTAATGAAGTTGAAGAACTCAAGTCTAATAGAAGAGGGAAATTACTAGACAAGTTCAATTTACATCGACAAATACTGAGACGACGTCGAGAAAGACAAAGAATTTAGATCGAGTCGAGAAGAAAAGAAAGAAAGAAGGAAGCACACATGCATTCCCCACTCCCTATATATACCCTCCTAATGACACATTAGGAGGGTGTTAGTGGTTAGCTAGTTTCATTTTTCATTTTTCCTTTCTAGTTTTTAGAGAGAGAAAGTTTTAAGCTTTCTCTCACTAAGTTTTAATCATTTCTTTCAAGTTAAGTTCCTTTTAATCTTTGTATTTGAGTTTTATTAATCAAAAAGTTCAAGTTTAAGATTTTAATCTTCAATCTTTTTCTTCCTTTCTTGATTTCACTTTTGTTTTAATCCGAATTTTAAAACTTCGATTGTGATTTTTATGTTTTGTTGATTAAAAAGTTAATCTTTTGATTCCTTATTAAACTTCCATACGGTTTAAGCTATAAGCTCTTTGTGCTTATTAGCTTATTTCATATATATAGCTTATTGCATTTTCGGTTTTCTTAAAAAGTTTAGTAATTTTAAAAGGTTCGATTCGTAAAGTTTACTTATTTAGAGTTTTGAAGGGTTTCAAGTTTATGTTTATTGAGTTGTTCAAGATTCGGTTAAGTGAGCTTACTGGAACTGCTTATTGGACTTTGGCTTATTTTCATTTTCGGATTGTTGATGTTCATCGCAATATTGGGGGTTCTACACATTCCGACGGCACATTCAGATAGCTTGTTTCGATCACAATAACCATTTGAGGTTTTACTTTGCGATCACGTGTACTTTTCCCCTTATTCCGATCTGGGATTGCGATCGCTCATTGCGATCGCATATTCCGACGGGATTTAAGGTTACTTTGTGACGAAACTCTGCCCAATTTTAGTTTACCACTTTGCGACAGCTTGTATTCCGACAGAATTGATCCTTGGATTCCTATCTAAACATTCCGATAGACAACATTGCGACAGATACATTCCGATAGGATTGAGTTTGTGTATTCCGATCTGAAACATTCAGATACCTTGTGTATTCCGATTGACCTACATTCCGACAGTCTTAACTTTGATATTCCGATGGCTTGTTTTAAATATATTCCGATGGTTTAAGTTTCTATGTTTTAAAGTTTTACAAAGTTTTTAAGTCCTAAATTTACTTGTTAAGTTTTAATAATTTACATTTTACTCAACGACATTTTCTTATTTACCATTAGTTTAAAATAGACAATCAACAAACCAAATTATTTTTCACCAAAAGACAATTGAGTCGCACTTTCTACCAATAATCAATTCGAAAAGACTTGGAACAACGAAATTATTCTATACTCGGTGAAAACTTTGTATTACAAGGGACAAAAAAATCACATGAAGAGTCAAGGGGTCCCACTTTTCCCAAAAGGTAATTTTTTTGCATTAAATGCTTTAATTGAAAAACGGCTAAACCTTTTATCCAAACCCTTGACTCATTTTTCAAACTTCACATTACTCATTACTTTCACACACACATACTATTCATCTTCCTCACAACCTCCATTTCTTCCATACATCAACAATGGCGTCTTCATCAACAAACACATCATTCACCGTCTTGGCCGCCTCAAACGTAGATTTTTGGATAACCGATTGAAAGATTGCCCTGAATAACTGTGTAGCTCTTTTGGAACACAACAAATCTCTCTACCATCCATTATTCTCCTCCTCAAGAACTCCTTCATTTTTGAAGCCATTACCAGAGTACCTTCCACATGCTACCACCAATACTTGAAGGAGTTCTGGTACAACACCGAAGTTGATCAAACCTCATCACACATCACCTTCAACCTTTCCACACATCTACAACCTCTCACCTTTGATCTTCACACCTTTTCCAAAGTCATTGGACTTCCAGTCAATGAAGGCATGTCCGCTTTGCCTGCCAGCGCCACGGTGAAGAAGGCTCTGGCTACCCTTCGTCCTCATGACGACAATGATAAACCTTTCACCACCCAAGGTTTCCAGAACAAATCACTGATCAAAGTGAATTACTTTTCACCAATCTGGAGGACGTTGATGCTGTACATTGTGAAATGTCTGGAAGGAAACCAAGGGTCACATGATCAGCTTAATGGTGCCCAGCAAGCAATTTCTTACAGCTTAATCTGGGGGCAAGATATAGGGATCGCTCACATACTTTACTCTGACCTCATTGCTAAGCTATAAAACAAAGGGAAGAAGAATCGACTGGCCACCATATGCTACACAAGATATCTCTCTCTTCTCATAGAAGACATGCTTGGTGAAACCTACACAAATGATGAACTTCTCTCCTTTTCTCCTTATCACATCACTGCAGCCTCACTGAAGACTCCCTTGAAGGATGAAGTGCCTCTCAGCAGGCACATGATGCAGGTTGCTGGGTTACTCGTTGCTGATGGAGAGCCCTTGATCCCTCACGATGAGGTGAATGCTGAAAGACCAACTGACAAGTCTCTGTCCAAGACCTCTGTGCAGTCCTCTTCTAAGCCCAAGGCGCCCAAGGACAAGAAGAAGAAGAGGAAAGACATCCCCCTTTCCTCTGAAACCCCTTCTGTTAATCCTTCCAAGACAAAGAAGACCAAAAAGAACCCATCCCCTTCTCTGGAGGATGTGGTTGAAGAGCCTACCGCTGACAAACAACCTGAGTCTAGCGTCTCCCAGTCAGTAGAGACGACTAAGAACCTTCTCAACGCTGATATCTCTTAGGTATTAGTTTGTCATTTTATTCTCTTGGAGGTTCACATACAATCACTCTCAATATTTTGTAGGAGAGAGTGATGAAGTCTTAGGGTTTGCCTCAACCAATAGAGTGTCTGTGTCAGCACCTGGAACTCTTAGGATTATCTGTACACTCTGTCTTAACAGAAGGATATGATTCATTTGTGCTCATAACGCACCCCGATGATCCTTCACCCTTTGGACTGTGCTCTTGTCCATAACAACTTGAGCATGCTATAGGTCCCAACCCAGAGTCTCTGCACCTCACGTGGTCTATGGGTCCCCTCATATGAAAAGATTCCCAAAGAATTTATTCTTTTGGGGGGACTGAATAATCACCCTCAGTCTTCCTAGGGGAAGCGATAAAAGGCGACCATTACCTTAAAATATGTCACAACTAAAAGAGTCCCAAAGAATTTATTCTTTTGGGGGTCTGAATAATCACCCTCAGTCTTCCTAGGGGCAGCGATAAATGACGACCTTTAACTTCCATGAATTCACAATTAAAAGAGTCCCAAAGAGCAATCCTTCAGGGGGAGCTGGATAATCACACCCAGCTATCCTAGGGGCGGCGAACGGCGACCATTCACCACATAATTTTCACAAATCAAAAGAGTCCCAAGGAGTAATCCTTATGGGGGAGCTGGATAATCACACCCAGCTATCCTAGGGGCAGCGAATGGCGACCCTTCAACATATCTGTTTCACACTTAAAAGAGTCCCAAGGAGAAATCCTTAGGGGGGGGGGGGCTGGATAATCACACCCAGCTTTCCTAGGGGCAGTGAATGGCGATCTATAACTTCATATTTTTTTACATTGGTTACTAACAAATGTCAAAACAGGATCTTAATCTTCATGAAGAACAACAAAATTACGATGCCTATTCCATTGTTGGTGATGAAAATGCTGAAGCCCCCCACATTGATCTGGATGCCATGTTAGACATTGATTCCATGACAG
The DNA here is from genome assembly GCA_025667525.1 of Glebionis coronaria. Taxonomy (NCBI): domain Eukaryota; kingdom Viridiplantae; phylum Streptophyta; class Magnoliopsida; order Asterales; family Asteraceae; genus Glebionis; species Glebionis coronaria. The sequence goes on from CM046876.1 coordinate 390,118,728, forward strand.
AGGATGAGGTCTTCATTACTGAAGATGACTTGACCATTTCAGACTATGCTGATTAGGATGCTGATGATGACCAAGTCACATCAGAATTAAAACCCATCTCCTTCCCATCAATGACAAATGTTCAAGAACTGGCTGCCAATCAGCTATTAGACCAGAGGCTCCGTACACCAACCACAATTTCCTTCCCCACTTTAACAAATGTCATGGAACTAGGGGCGATGCAACACGTAGAACATTTACAAAACCTCAAGCTTGTCCATGTTCCTCGAATGAAAGATGTTCAGGAAGTAGCCGCTGAGGATCTCTGGGTCAAGAGGGGAGACATCATTAAAACCAAGCCTAAAGTAAAAATGATGTCATCCTCTTTGAATTAAAAACACTCACCCATGCTGCTGAGGAACTCACCACCACCTTAGAGACTTCACTAACTTCATCTTTGGAATCCTCTATGACTGCACTGCTTCCGAAACTGCTGGGAAATGCCTTGCAAACTCACCTCCCAGAAGTTCTAAATCAGAGTCTTCAGCAATACATACCATCTGTCCTCACCACAACTGTGAAAGCAAATGTTGCTGCTATTGCCAAGGCATCTGAGCCTTCCACGCACCTTCTTCAGAAGCTACTATAGGCGGAACTCAAAGAAATTTTCCTATTTTTTCATCAAGAATTTGTTAAGTTCCTTAAACTTGGAGCAGGCACAGCTTCTGCCGGTGCTATACCTGAGGGGGAGAATTCAGCAACCTCCACCTCAGAAGAAGATGAAGACACTACTCCACCTAAGGGCGAGCAATCACTCAAACAACCAGCTACCTCAAAAGTGATCCCAACACCAAAACCCATTAGATCCTTCAAACCCATCACTAAGGTAGCACAGGAAAAGGGTAAAGGAATTGACATTACAACCCTACACTCCCTCCAAGAAGAAGGTGGATCTACAGCCAAGCACTCTGACTTGAACAAATTTAAGAGCGCTGATGAACCACCACTTACCCCAGAGCAGGCAAAGGCTCAAATCTTGGAACACAAAAGGCTAGCAAACATTAGAGCAGCTGAACTCAAGAGCAAAGAAGCTTTGAACAAACTCTCCCTTGCTTTAAAGGGAGCTCAGCTGAATAAGCTCAAAGAACTTGATGTTAAAAGGAGCAACCTTCGAAAGGAATATGAGAGAATTATGGACCAAAGAGCTGAGCCCGGTCAAATCACCAAATATGCATGTTACACTGACAAAGACAAAAGAGTGGTGATGACCCTTTACAAATAAAACCAACTAACCAACTACGAAGTCTTTAGTGACTTAAACTCAGAGATCTGGGCCTCTCTGAATGGTTAGAAATGCTGTCTCTTGCCCAAAAGAAGACTGGGCCTGGTGTTGCCCAAATGATGAAAAACATTCAAGCAAAGCTGAATTGGGTAAGAGACAATGCGAAGAAGCTGAAGGTACCTCTGCCTCCTTAACTATCACAACAGCAATCTTCTCAAGGACAAAAGAAAAGGAAAACCTAAATGGGGCCTCTGGTAGAAAAGCTGGTCACTGAGAATATTGTTGTAGATGGCATGCACAGAAACCTGGTACTGCCTAAAGAGATCACTAAACCAGTAGGGGCCCAAGTATACTCAGAACCAGGGACATGTATGGTCTTCATGAATGGTAATTGTGAGTATTGCTTTCAGCGGATGAATGAACTACATCTGGCATCAACTATCCAACTCATCAGACTCAAACAAGGCATCCTAAGGAATTGTAAATTAGCTGATGATTTTGAGTTTGAAGTTGAGCTGATCATTAACTCTAGGAGTGACAAAGTTGAAGCCCAGAGAATCTGTGATCAAGGCCTCGATCGCTGAAGAACCTTTTATTTTTTCTTTATGTTTACACCACTGGGTGCTCTTGTAATAGACTAGGTTCTTTATGTTTAATAAAACTCTGAGGTATGTTTGTTAAATTATGTGTAAGAAGAAGCTTTGTACTCACTTACAATAATTTTAGACTTAGTATAATTTATAAACAAATAGGGGGAGATTGTTAGGCCAATGAAAGTTTTAACTATGGCCCAGTCTAGATTTGTTTAAATTAGACTAAGTGTTACTGATCGCTGAGAGGACCAGCAACAGAGACCAGACCAGTGGAAGGCAAAGCCTCAGCTAGCACACCAAGAACATTCAAGTCAAAGACAACGTCAGAGAAGTGGAAGACAATATGAAGTCATACTCACCAATGATTATGGATAGCTGGGATGTAGAAGGAATGTGCTGGTGTCAAGGATCTCTGAGTTGACATTACTCAGAGATCACTTAAGAACCCTAGAAGTTTGATATAAGTAAAGCTTGTCCAATCCTTTTATAGTTTAGGAGGGAGAATCTACTAAGTGTTTTGAGCGGGACAAAACAAGAGATTCAAGATAAAGCCTAGTACGACATAGTGGGACAAAAGGTGACCAGTTGGCAGAACTGTTCACCTAAAGTTATTTAAAGGTATGTCTCGATTTGGACATGCATTTAATACGTTGGTACTCTTCCATTCAAAAGGTGACACGTATCAACTACTCCCACTAAGGAAGCAACCTCATACCACTATAAATAGGAGTGAGAAAGGAGAATTAAACCAACCTGTAGAAACTAGAAGGGGGGGGGGGGGGTTGAATAGTTTTTAGTTCATTTTTTTAGAACATTTCGCATAATTCACTGTGCACGGTTCTTTAAACATACCCGTGGTTCCTTATCACTAATGAACCGCGTGTCCCTTTAAGGAACCGCCGACAGTGGACGATGCCATTTGCTACTTGTTAAACTTTAACAATCATTTGTAACAAATTCTCGATCAAGCTTGACTAGATATGAGATGTGTTTGATTGAAAGATAAATACTAAAAGTAAGTAAACACACAAACACATCAAATCAAGAGTACATCAAGCAATAGTCTAAACATTATGCACACACGTACTAAGCATAAGCTTTTCCGCAACTAGGATGTTTAGACTAAGTGATGTACACTTGACCATAATCTAAACATGAAGCACACACGTACTAGGCCTTAGCTTTTCTGCAACTTAGATGTTTAGATTATGAGATGCACACAACACACAACAACAATCATGCAACTATAAATACATCTAAAGAGTTAAAGACATAAATGTAAATGAAAGTACCGACACGATGATTTATAGTGGTTCGGTCACGAAGCTCCTCTTCGCCCTACTCCACTCCTCGAGTACACCTTACTCGAGAGTTACTTCACTAGTCAACAAAACTCCTTTCAAGGCGGAGAAAACCATACACTTCGCTTACACAATTTCCGACACTAAGCTATATGTCGAGTCCTAATCTTAGGTAGGACCAATCTACACAACGCTGCCCACTTAACCATTTAACGACACAAGGCTAGATGTCGAGTTCTAATCGAAAGGTAGAACCAATCTTCACAACGTTGCCTACTTCACCATTTTACGACACAAGGCTAGATGTCGAGTTCTAATCGAAAGGTAGAACCAATCTTCACGACTCTTCACTTTGAAGCTAAGTGAGAACTTCACTAGACACAACTACATCACTTTATAGTTTAGTGAGAACTCACAAGACACAACCACATCACTTTATAGTTTAGTGAGAACTCACAACTCTTACCTATTACAACTCAATAAAACACATATCCAAGTGTACACATGTAACTTGGATCTACACAACATAAATCCAAGTATACACATATACAATGGATTTACACAAGACTTAATCCAAGTATTCACAAATACATTGGATCTACATAATTTGATCCAAGTATACCCATATACATTGGATCTACACAAGATTGATCCAAGTATACACATATACATTGGATCTACACAAGACACAAATAAAAATGATGAACAAGATGATCTTCATCAAGACTTCATCTTTAATCACATCACAAATGTGTTAGTGATCTTCTCTTTGCACTTAAGAGGATGAGGAGATTGAAGGAGATAATCACATCTTAAACAAGATTAATCTAAACTAACTAATCAAGGGTTTAACGATGTTTTTGAAGAAACTGTGCAAAAAGGGTTGAAAGAAAATCTGGAAATGGTCCACTATTTATAGGGCAACATTGCAACGGTCAAAAAAACCCGCGATTCCTTATCTCTACCCGCGGTTCCTTATCAATAAGGAACCGCGGGTTCCTTTAAGGAACCTCCGCGTTGGAGTCCGTGCAAATTTGTCCTTTAGTAGGGATATGCCATCTGGGGTAGTTTATACCCTCAAAGGATATTCCTTTGGCATATGGAATATGCAAAATTCAAATTTCCATTTTCTTTCTAATAAAAAATTTTCTTAAAAATAAATTTAATTATTATCTTTTGTCACATTTGATTAAATGTGAGTTTTAAGAAAATATTAATCCTTGATCACTTAGTTAGGTTAATGACATGTTTGTACATACCTTGAGTGATTCATGTCGAATACGATCTTGGAGGTGTCGAGAGAAGTATACAAATGTATTCTTGAGTGATTACGAGTACCTTAACATTTTACATAATGTATTGCGAATTATACGTTTGTCATCAACAAAACATAAAGAGATTATATCGACAAAGCATCGTAATGTTTGCACTAACAATCTCCCCCTTTTTGATGATGACAAACAAGTAAACCGCAACACATATTAAAATGCATAAGTTACTCGTTTACACTTACTTCTCCCCCTTTTGTCGAATCAAAAAGGTAGTCAACATCTTGAAGAAGAGAAGAAGCAACGTCGAGAGAGAACACGTCTAAAGAGGTAGTCATCGAAAGTACGTCATTTGAAGAAGAAAAGAATTGACGTCACACGAGCTTGCATCCGAAAGGTAGTCTTCATTTGTAGAAGAGGAGGATCGACTTCGAGAGAACATGCATCCAAAAATCTAATCATCCATTGTGGTTTTCGTTTGAGAGCCGAGAATCCAAACCATAAACCCATCATACAAAATTATTGAGCTTGCGTCATCCTAGTGAAGTCTTCAATCACCATTGGTTAACCAACTCCAAGCATAATAATATGCTTATCTACGAGTGTCCAAAATGCATTACTTGTAAGATGTTCGATGAATGCAATTTGAGTGAGTCAACGATCGCAAATGTAATGACTTGAACTCTTGCAAATGCTCTCCCTTGATATGAGCTCCCCCTTGCTTGAGGCACCAACAAAGCAAGAATAGTGACGAGCTACAAAAATGGGTTAGAAGTGTCCTACAAAACAAAGTTAGTGGACAAGAGCATATGCATAATGAGATGTCACCCAAACAGAGTTAGCTTTAAACAACTCTAGTAAAAAAAGAGGGACTCGAGAGAAAGCTAAAACAATCTTAACTTTTAGAAGTGTCAAAAATATGACAAGTTAAGAAAAATAAGAGGGCTATTAGAAAGAAAATAGAACCCAACTTATTTTGGTGACACCAAAAAAAATATATAAAGAGGACTAAGAGAGAAAAGAGATGTCCAATTTAAGAGAAAAATATTGTCGAGAGAACATACTCCACTTTTAGTATTTTGGCAAGAAATACCAAATCAAAGAGAGTATGACAATGACAAAAAAATAAGATCCCATAGAGTCGAAAAGAGAGGAAGAATGACTATGATGGAAAAAGAAAACGAGGATGATAAACAAGTCGTTTTCACAAACAATGACAAGCATTGAATAAATAAGTGTGGACGCGATGCTATCAATCCAAAAAAAACAAAGGAGAGGATCTTGACAAGATCAATTCACAATTGTTGGAATAGAGGTAGAAAAGAAACATCCATACCAATTGTAATGATAACATGTCAAAGGGTAAAAAGCTTAGAATTTTTGGAATCACCCATGAAAATTCAAGATTTAACCATCAACTCTAAAAAAACAAGGAGAGGATTTTGAGGAAATCAATTCAAAATTGTTGGAATAGAGGTAGAAAAGAAACATCCAAGAATTTGAAGATATCATCTCAAGGGGTTAAAAACTTAGAATTGATGGAATCACCCATACTAATTGTAAGTTTTAACCGCAATCAACTCTCAACAAAGAAGAACAAAAATATCTCAACCTAGAGACATTTTTGACCAAAAAAAAGAAAACCAAAAGCGGATAAATCGACGCTTTAAAAAAATATTATGGATATAAGACATTATAGGCAAGGATGCTTATGAATGTCGACACTAAATGGTGTTTAGCATACGATAAACTACATGCTCAAAGTTTCATAGCTCTTCTCAATCATTATGAATGTTCAAAGAACAATTACATGATGAGGAAAGGGTGAGGCTCGACTCAACTTAGTTTAGAAAGAATAGAAGAAAGTGACTCGACATAGAAGATCATGATTAAAATGAATTGAGAGAGACTCAACAAAGAAGTTAAGGATAACTTCACAAAACGAGAGAAGAAACTCAAAAGAGAAGAAAAGAGGGAATCTTCAAGAAAACTCGTCAAAAGAGAAAAAGACCAAAACGAACATGGGACTCAATGGCCGCGGTTCGTTAAATAGGTCCGTGGTTCATTATCAATAATGAGACCCAAGGTTACTTGAGGAACCGTGGACATTGGATGTCCAAAAACGATTATCGACTCAAAGGAAAATCACTTGGTCAAACAATTTGACATAAGATGCTAAAAGGCTTGAAAGTCAATGCTTCAGATATGACTTTTAACAATTGCAATTACAAGTTAAAATTGCTTAAATATATCAAAAGAAATATTTTAAGTTGTCAATCTTACTAGGAGAAGAATTAGATATAAATCTAACCTTCCTTGACAACCGAGTGAGAAAATAAAGAAGAAAAGAAAGATCACGAGAATAACGAGATCCAAGACGCGAAGACAAATCATGTTGAAAAACATGAAAGGGAATACAAGAGAGTAAAATCATACAAAAATGTATGAAACACAAGCCTAAAACTTAAGCATAATTTTAATCATAGTTACACTAGAAATCTAATATTTGCTTAAATTGGGTGTCTTATTAATAAGCAATGCACATGCTTAATTATAAGACAAGGTGATGGGTGATGTGGGTAGTGGAGGATGTGGTATGTTCTCCAAAGGTGAGATGGGTGAAGTGGGTGAATTTGGTGGGGTAAAAGGTGAAGTCACCAAGGGTTCAACAAAGTCATTCTCAAAGGGAATGCTTTGGATAGGTTGAGGTTGAGTAGTCACATCCAAGAAAGTACTAGAAGTGAAGGGTGAGGTTAACTCATTCTTTCTAGATTGGAATGAAGAGGAGGTAGAACCATGTGAATGGTTGGTACCATGGGTTGAGGTAGTCTTGCATGGTGCAAGAGGTGGTGAGGGTGATGAAGAGATGAGAATGGGCACAATCTCATTCTTAGGTGTGGCAAAAGGTGAAGAGTTAAGTTTGGGCAACTTAATCTTGATTTTGAGGTTCCTCTTTGAAGAGGAGGTTTGGGTGATTTTGAGGTTCTTATAGAAAACATGGTTGTAATGTAGGGTAAATATGAGTGGTTTGATGTGACAACTGTGGTTTTGAGGTTCGTCACTTGGTCTTATTTTAAGGTTAATTTATGTGTGACTATGTGATTTGCGTGTTTACATGTTATTTTACGTGAACGAGGTTGGTGTGGATATCGTTTATGGGTATAAATTACTCATAAGTAAATTTAGGAACGGTTATTTCATGTTCATGAGCTCACAAATTAGTGACTAGGAAATGAAATGGTGTTATTTTGGTGTTTTACGTATACGTATAAGTATTATTGTAAATCGTATTTTTACGATTTAGGGTTTAGCGTTTAGAGGTCTCGGATGAGGTATTTAGTCACGGGAATAATTTAGGGGATGATTTTAAGTCATTTATTACTTAGTTATAAAGTTTATTTCATATTTTAAGAATTTTCATAAAACTGTATATTTTACGTATTTTATGGTAAACGTGTAAAATTGTCTAGTTAAAAGGTTTAGGTGTAATTAATTAATTAAGGGATTAAAAGATAAATAAAAAAATAAATATAAATAAAGAATAAAAAAATGAAATTTAAAAAAAAAAAAATAATTATATTTTTGGAAAATACTTTTGTAAAGTCGGTTTAAAGAAGGAAAAAAAAGGGTAAAAGCCCATTGTTTTGAAGGGTATAAATACATTGCTACTAAAAAAACACAGATCTTTCTCCAAGAAAAAAAAGAGGCGACGTGGTTTTTACAAAAAATTAGGGTTCTTCCAACAATCTTGGTTTCCATTAATCTTAAGATAAAACCTTCAAATCCTTTTTCAATTTAATTTTTTAATTCTTTATCAATCATCTTATGATGGATTTAGGTTAGGGTTTAAATTAAAATCTGTATATTAATGATATTATAATTATTAGGTGAATTAGGTCTTGTAATTAGTGGAGTTATGGGTAATTAATTAGACTAATTATGTTAAAATCGTTTTATAAAAACTGGGCAGATTTTAGGTCAATTGTTTTGACCATATATAGAGTTCTACAAACTCTTATTTTACGATCCAAGTATCCCTGGAAAGGTAATTGAGTTGGATTTCAAATGCAAGAAACGAGAACTAAATTGGAGGTCGGGAAGTGGGTCAAAAACAGGTTACAACAGTCGGAGGTCAGAACAGTTTTGAAATCAACGGGTTTTCAATTAACGTTTTAGGGTGATTGGGGTACTTAGGAGTACACTTGAGCCCTCTAATGAGCATGGGAGTTGGTTTATATATTAAATAAGAGGTCTGGAGGAGGGCTAAGCAAATGGGTTAGGGTGAGACCCCCTAATCATAACAAACTTTTTGTATGTTCAAAATCAGTAAAATCCGGATAGACAAAAGTATATATATATATATATATATATATATATATATATATATATATATATATATATATATATATATATATATATATATATATATATATATATATATATATATATATATATATATATATATATATATATATATATATATATATATATATATATATATATATATATATATATATATATATATATATATATATATATATATATATATATATATATCGGGGCCTTAACAATAGCTTTAAGGTTAGGGCAAAGGGGAGGAGTTAGCTAACATATGTAAGGGCATAGGGTTTCCTTTAGAGAGGTCATATGTATGGTTAGCTGGGCGTTTGGCATATAGTTTAGAGACCTAAAAACCGGGACTGTTTTGGGTAAAATGTTAATGAGACGGGTTATGAAGTAAACTAAGTTAAGGGCTTTATAGAGGGGTTTAATGCGATGCTTAGAGAATATAAATGAGGTATATATATAGGAGAAGGTTAGATGTCCATCATGGATTGATGAGCCATCTTAGTGTTTGGTTCATGTTTTGATTGTGTGCTTTTGTTTGTTAGCTTTTTGCTAGTGCGCGGATTTTTGGAGAAGCTCAATCAAGTGAGTTTCATAGTCCCATGTCTTTTTATGATTTTGACTTCCAGATGGGATGGAAGAGACACTGTCTTGTTTTTATAAATTATGATGTGAATGTTTTGTGTTTGGGTGATTGGACTTGTGCATACTTATGTGATTAACTGCTAGTTGATTCTTGATTGTTTTATGTTTTGACTTCGTACCAAGGGGATGACGACATGGCGGGGCCTTGGGATTGGCACATAGGTGTATGGGCGCCTATGGTACCATGGTTTTTGGTAAGGCTGGGAGCCTTGGATTTGGTTTAGTTTGTTAAATCTTTAATATTAGTTGTTAATGCATGTTTGTATCACATTGTCCATATGTTCATTTGTTAGTGGTTGTTGTTCACAGCTTATGGTTTGATTTTGGCGTTGGAGTCTAACCTATGACTCTCACCAATTTTATGTTGACGTGTTTTAGTGTCTCTTTTAGGTGAGAGTGTGGTTAAAATTGAGAATAGAAGTGGCTAGTTTCGGAGGCATTAGGATTGTATTTAGAAGGAGATCCCCGTTCCTTCTTAGTTCATTTTTCTGTTTGTTTCAATAATTGATACTATGAACCTATATGTTGATTTGTTTGTGTTATTTGTTTGTCTTGGGTAAGAGGTAGGAGTGTTACCTACTTGCCTAGACTCCTGCATTGATGAGATATTATCATGACATTTGTGTCACCTTTTATGACATTTCTATTTCATATAGTTCTCTCTATGGACACGCTATTGTTGTGATGATATCCATGCGTCGCGTCCCATATTCCGCCATGGTGGGGTGTGACAGATTGGTATCAAAGACAGTTTATAGAGAATTAGGTTTCCTAGTCTAGTATCCTAGTCTATAGCTTAAGGGCCTTGCATATAGGCGTCATAGGAGTATGTGTGCATTTTATAATAATTAAAGTTTTATGGATGTTATTGGTTTTTACTTGCGATGTTTGTTAAGTTTTGACTAGTATGGGTTGAACCATAGTAGTTCATACTTAGCCACATGTTATTTTCTTTTCGGGGTGTGACTAGTGCTGGTTGAACCATAATCATCCACGCTAGTCATTGTCGTATTTTGCTTAAACTGTACATTATAGTACATAATTTGGTACATGGCAGTTTCTATCTTTTGTTGGGTTATTTTATGTACCTGAGGTATAGTATTTTTCTTTTGTTGTTTAAGTCATGTTCCCTAAGAATCATGTGATGGTTCGAGTTATTAGGAGTAGGTGGATATGAAGGATTTTAAGATGTTTCCACTTTTATGGGCGACATGACTTATAACTGATTATGTTTTCGTTTTTGGATTTAGTCTATGCTGTTTTAGCTAGACTATGAATTTATGTATTTCAAGAGTTTGACTATGTTATTTTAATGGATGGAGTTTTGGACTTTTTTTGGTTATGTGGTTATGAGCTTATGTGAGTAGATGGATATATGTGTTATGTGTTGTATTAATTCTTATAAGTGTCATCATAGGAATGAGTGCATCGGGGAAGGGTAATTGTATAAGTATGGTGGCAAACATAGTTATAAAAGTACCATTGAAAAAGGATTACGTTAATTACTAAGAGGATTCTTTAGTTTTTTTTAAAAACAACTAGTATAAAACTGTTTTGGTCATAACTTGTTTGTTTTTAAAGCTTCTTGGGTGATTCAAAAGCCTAAAATTACGTACTCGGAATGTACTTTTCAAATATTTGGTATGTATAGTCGTGGAGTGTCAGTAGCTTGATCGAAATTTTGGTACAATTGACGGGTTCAAGGTTGAGTTTTGAATAGTAGTTTTTTTATGATTTGGGATGCACGGGATACCTAGTCTTTGAGTTGAGTTTTGAGATCGTCTAGAAGGTTGTTGGTAGATTGTTTGAGTCACATATATGTGGTGAGGAAAGAAAATAAAATATTCTTTTGGAAAAGTCGATCTTGTGCAAGGTTTAAATAATATGTCGCGGGGCATAAGATGCTTTGGTTGCCATTAAGTGTTTCTTGGATCATTTTTCGTTGTCATGAGTCATTTGAATTGGTACATGTTTGAGTTTTCCTTTTGAGTTTTCGTGGTTTTGGTATGTTTTAACTCGTGCACGTGAAATGTCGTTAGTTATCCGTGGGTTTGATTCGTTGATCGTATCTAGTGGATGCAGGATGTAGTTTTGGGTTCGTATTGATTAGGAGCGTTGAGGTAGACATATGAAAGACTTGGTCGCGCCTACACGATTAAGTAGGTGGCCCTGAGAGAATGGTCGGAATACCCGTAGTTGGGATGCAAGAGTTAAAAGTTCGTAAACGAACTAATGTGGTCATGAGGTCTCTTAGGAGTGCCAAGGGCGATGAATAGAGATTTGTATAATGTATGGATATTGGCACAAGTAACGCGCCATAGAGAGTGTTGGAAGGGGATATAATACCTCAAAGGTATTTATGATTGTTCATAAGGCATGTAAGTTTTCCGAAAATTTACTGAGATTTAGTAGGTTTGCCTATTACTGTGAGGTAGAATCATAAATAGAGCAAGTAGGAGAAGTGAGAGGAGTTGTACTTAGTGCCTTTCCAAGGAAATTGTGGATGGAATGATTTTAAGAGCAAGAGTTGTTAGAACTTGCAATGGATGCAAGGTAAAATTTGAGTTGCTTAGTAGTAGATTGGCTGTGAAAAGCGGTTGAGTGGTCTGATAAGAGGAAGTATTGGTCTTTTAGAATACGTGTAGATTTTCATGAGTAGAACGAGGTAGAAATTTATTCGTATTGCTTCTAAGAGAGGGTGCAAGGAGGACGTAGTTGAAATTGCTAAGGATGTTGTATGAACGCTTTGGGTTTACGGTTATGATTTTGGCTTCGTCGAGGCGCTAGCAATTTTCGTGGAGTCAATGAACCGGGGGTGCATGACAATATATAAACGAGTTTTCATCGGGAGCATCGACGACATCTTGATCTACTCAAATCTAAGAAGGAGAGTGAGGCAAATTATGAGTTGGTTTTGGAGTTGTTAGGAAAGGGAATTATACGTGAGATTTTCAAGTGTGAGTTTTACGATTAAGTTGGCCAGGACGAGTAGTCAGAGATGATGGCATATCGTGGAACCAGCAAGGGGCAAAGTGAAGAAGGGTGAGGAAGCGTTTTGGAGGCTGAAGAGGTGGATTGGATAATGAGCAGATCTTGGAATTATCGGAAGGACTGGATGAATTCGCAAAGCATGACGATACGTGTAGCAAGGATTTGGATGTATACGAGAACGACAAAGAAAGGCGGTTGTTTATACGTTGTGGGAACTAAAGATTTGGAAGAACTAGATAGACTTAGTTAGTGGAGGTGGATTGTTATATCTGCCTAGAATGCTAGAGGAATTTGGGGTACGAGACGTAGAGAATGATCTATACAGATCATGAACGTCTCCAACACATATTTAATCATCTTGATTGAACATTTGGAAAAGGTGATGGGTGGAGTTAAGTGGTGAAAGAAAATTACAAGGCCAAGTACCATCTGGGAAAGGCAAGCATGGTTGATGAGACATGGAATAAGAAGAATGAAGTGAAGCTGAGACGAACTTGAACTATATGGATGACGTATTAGGGTGGTTTGGATGAAGGATGTAGGTTGCACGAGTTGAGTTGTCTAAAGAAGATAACGCGTCAACATGTATGTTGCGTGACTTGGACAATCATATGGAGAAAAGGGACGTAGACTATACTTCCTACATAGATACGAGTAGCTTAGAAAGGGCGATGTAAGGACGAAGTTGGTGAAAGGGATATATAATGGGGTGGAGGAATAAGTACGACGAGATTTGGGTGATAATCGATAGACTGGATAATTCATCTCATATTTTAAGAGGAATGAGAAGTCACGTAGTTGAGAAGTTGGAAGGATTGCGTACGGATGTGATGGAATAGAGGGTTTTGCGTAAAAGTTAGCCTAATATATATGGAATGCCTTATGAAGGATTATGGCAAGGGAAGAAACGATGGGAAGCAAGCATAGTATACCGTTGATAGACTAATGTTTGATATGAGCATACTATAGGGGTAATTGAGAAAGACGCCTAGAGCATTGGTGTGAGATTTGGAGATAGTTGGAGAATGCGTTAAATTAGGAAGAATTCTCCTACAAAGAGAGAGTCACCGGTGATAGGGGCATGTTCCCCATTGATGAGGATGTAGGGAATAAAGGAGGAAACGCCTAAATTATAGGCTGAAGACGGGATATAAGATGGTATGGAAATTAAGATCGTGGAAATACAAGCGAAAAGTAGTATGGAGGAAGAATGATTAGAGGGAGCAAGAGGTTGTCAAGATGGTGGGCTGATATTGAAGGGAAAACCGTTATAGCAAGAGGTTAGTAGTCACAAACAATGGAACGTTCACCTAGAGAAAAGGTGTAGCACCTATTAGTATGAAGGATTGTTAGTTACTTGGTTCCGAGCATGGAAAAGCAAGGATGAGGTGGTGGTTATGACATGGTTCATGTGAATATTATGGGAAGCTTTTGGTTATGCAATCCTGCATATACCATTGGATGTGTTTAAGGTTGGGAGAACTTCCGAATGATGGAAAATCCGTAGAGGATAGAAGCCGTTAGGTATGGTGATAGGAATTGTAGTAGAAACTGCTGGAGTTAATTCATAGGAGATGAGGTGGATCACCGTTATAGTGGGATGAAGTTAGAAGCGGCCAACGTATTGGACCGGAGGTGGATCGGAAAACTATGGAGGTGGTGGCAGTGACTAAATAGAGGTTAAAAATAGCAAAGAACCGACAAGAGAGGTATGCGAACAAGAGGCGTAAGCCGTTGAGATTTGAGATAAAGTTATGCTAAAGGTTTCACCATGGAAAGGGGTGATGCGGTTTGGAAAGAAAAGGGAAGTTAGCACCTAGATTTGTGGGTCTATTTGAAATCCTTGAAAGGATTGGGCTAGTGGCGTATAGGTTAAGATTACCGGAGGAATTGAGTGTACATGACGTATTTCATGTATCAAACTTGAGGAAATGCTTAGCAAGAACTGACTTGCAAGTACCGTTAGATGATATTAGTATGGATACGAGTCTTCGTTTTATCGAAGAGCCGATAGAGATTTTGGGTCGTGAAGCTAGGACGTTGGATAAAAAGGGTAATATACCGTAGTTATGGGTAGATGGAACTTGGAACGGGACTAGAGTTCACGTGGGAACGGGAAGGATTTATGAGGAGCAAGTATCCTCAGCTAATTGATAATGACGATCCTAAGGAGTAAATCTCGGGACGAGATTTCTATTAGGAGGGAGTGACGTGACAACCGTGGTTTTGAGGTTCGTCACTTGGTCTTATTTTAAGGTTAATTTATGTGAGACTATGTGATTTGCGTGTTTACATGTTATTTTGCGTGAATGAGGTTGGTGTGGATATCGTTTATGGGTATAAAGTACTCATAAGTAAATCGAGGAACGGTTATTTCATGGTCATGAGCTCACAAACTAGTGACTATGAAATTAAATGGTGTTATTTTGGTGTTTTACGTATACGTATAAGTATTATTGAAAATCGTATTTTTACGATTTAGGGTTTAGCGTTTAGAGGTCTCGGATGAGGTATTTAGTCACGGGAATAATTTACGGGATGGTTTTAAGTCATTTAGTACTTAGTTATAAAGTTTATTTCATATTTTAAGAATTTTCATAAAACTGTATATTTTACGTATTTTACGGTAACCGCGTATAATTGACTAGTTAAAAGGTTTAGGTGTAATTAATTAATTAAGGGATTAAAAGATAAATAAAATAAATAAATATAAATAAGGAATAAAAAAAAAATTAAAAAAAAATAATTATATTTTTGGAAAATACTTTTTTAAAGTCGGTTTAAAGAAGGAAAAAAAAGAATGGGTAAAAGCCCATTAGAATTTGTATTAAATTAGGAAAAGACTTATTTAAAGGGTATAAATACATTGCTACTAAATATAACACAGATCTTTCTCCAAGAAAAAAAGAGGCGATGTGCTTTTTACAAAAAAAGTTCTTCCAAAAATCTTGGTTTCCATTAATCTTAAGGTAAAACTTTCAAATCCGTTTTCAATTTAATTGTTTTTAATTCTTTCTCAATCATCTTATGATGGATTTAGGTTAGGGTTTAAATTAAAATATGTATATTAATGATATTATAATGATTAGGTGAATTAGGGCTTGTAATTAGTGGAGTTATGGGTAATTAATTAGACTAATTATGTTAAAATCGTTTTTTAAAAACTGGGCAGAATTTTAGGTCAATTTTTTTGACCATATATAGAGTTCTACAAACTCTTATTTTACGATCAAAGTATCCCTGGAAAGGTAATTGAGTTGTCTTTCAAATGGAAGAAACGAGATTGAAATCAGCGTGTTTTCAATTAATGTTTTAGGGTGATTGGGGTACTTAGAAGTACACTTGAGCCCTCTAATGAGCATGGGAGTTGGTTTATATATTAAATAAGATTCCTGGAGGAGAGCTAATCTAATGGGTTAGGGTAAGACCCCCTAATCATAACAAACGTTTTGTATGTTCAAAATCAGTAAAATCCGGATAGACAAATATATATATATATATATATATATATATATATATATATATATATATATATATATATATATATATATATATATATATATATATATATATATATATATATATATATATATATATATATATATATATATATATATATATATATATATATATATATATATATATATATATATATATATATATATATATATATATATATATATATATATATATATATATATATATATATATATATATATATATATATATATATATATATATATATATATATATATATATATATATATATATATATATATATATATATATATATATATATATATATATATATATATATATATCGGGGCCTTAATAGTAGCTTTAAGGTTGGGGCAAAGGGGAGGAGTTAGCTAAAATATGTAAGGGCATACGGTTTCCTTTACAGAGGTCATGGGTATGGTTAGGTGGGCGTTTGGCTTATAGTTTGGAGACCTAAAAACCGGGACTATTTTGGGTAAAATGTTAACGAGACGGGTTATGAAGTAAACTAAGTTAAGGGATTTATAGAGGGGTGTAATAAGATGCTTAGAGAATATAAATGGGGTATATATATGGGAGAAGGTTAGATGTCCATCATGGATTGATGAGCCATCTTAGTGTTTGGTTCATGTTTTGATTGTGTGCTTTTGTTTGTTAGCTTTTTGCTAGTGCACGGATTTTTGGAGAAGCTCAATCAGGTGAGTTTCATAGTCCCATGTCTTTTTATGATTTTGACTTCCAGATGGGATGGAAGAGACACTGTCTTGTTTTTATAAATTTTGCTGTGAATGTTTTGTTTTTGGGTGATTGGACTTGTGCATACTTATGTGATTAACTGCTAGTTGATTCTTGATTGTTTTATATTTTGACTTGGTACCAAGGGGATGATGACAAGGCAGGGCCTTGGGATTGGTATATAGGTGTATGGGCGCCTATGGTACCATGGTGTTTGGTAAGGCTGGGAGCCTTGGATTTGGTTTAGTTTGTTAAATCTTGAATATTTGTTGTTAATGCATGTTTGTATCACATTGTCCATATGTTCATTTGTTAGTGGTTGTTGTTCACAGCTTATGGTTTGATTTTGGCGTTGGAGTCTAAACCTATGACTCTCACCAACTTTATGTTGACGTGTTTTAGTGTCTCTTTCAGGTGAGAGTGTGGTTAAGCTTGAGAATAGAAGTGGCTAGTTTCGGAGGCATTAGGATTGCATTTTGAAGGAGATCCCCGTTCCTTTTTAGTTTATTTTTCTGTTTGTTTCAATAAGTGATACTATGAACCTATATGTTGATTTGTTTGTGTTATTTGTTTGTCTTGGGTAAGAGGTAGGACTGTTACCTACTTACCTAGACTCCTGCATTGATGAGATATTGTCATGACATTTGTGTCACCTTTTATGACATTTCTATTTCATATAGTTCTCTCTATGGACACGCTATTGTTGTGATGATATCCATGCGTCACGTCCCATATTCCGCCATGGTGGGGTGTGACATTTGAAGTGTGAACAACATGGTTAACAAGGAGGGTTTAAAAGGATGAGGGGGTGATAAAAGTTTTGAAACAAATATTCCAAAGGGTGTTGGAACAATTGGGAAGTTTCAGAAAACCCGAATTTCAGAGCTTATGCCTGCGGTTCTTTATCTCCACCGGTGGTTCCATATTGATATAGAGTCGCGGTCTATTTAAAGAACCGCCTACAGAGGCTTGGTTTAGGTGGTGAATGGAGGATTTTCCAATTCAGAAAATCCTAATGTTCTAGTCTAACTTATCATAAAGTCATGCTTAAGAGCAATAAAAACTAGAACACACACAAAGGAAAAACACATAGGTTCAATTAGCACGTAGGAAGAAAGTTAAGAAAAATCTAATGGCTACAAAAGAAAAAGACTCCTAAGGACATACAAAGTTCATCGATGTAAGCTATCATTAGTCATAATTAGGAAGATCCATTAAATCAATTTTGAGACTGAGTATGAGACTATCACTAGAGATGCTCAATTACGACTAACCATAACCATTTTTACGAGTTATACACCAACTCAACTTCTCACATGAAGTAATTTACAACCGTTAGGTCAAATGGAATTTCTAGTGAAATAGGTTCTCTAGTAGTCATTCTCATGTTAGAAAAAATGTAATTCCTACATTTGCTTAATGTAGTGTAACAAGGATGAAACTTGCATGACGACACAATGCACAACCTAATAAGGGTTAAGAATGCACCATTGCAAATCTTGTCAAACAAGTCTAGTTAAGGTTGTTTACCTTAATATAATTTGAGGCCAATAACTTTGAAGTGTATAAACAATGTTTACACAAAACAAAGGAACCCTTTTGATTGGTCTTTCGGAAATGACACATTTACAAATTGCATTGCAATGTAAATTACTTGAGTATTTCGAATGAAATACCCAAGTTGTCAAACCGACTCCATTGTGCATTATAATAAATTATTAAACAAACCATGTCTAATAATTTGAACAAGTAGATTCAATATACCATCGACAACACAAGTGTGAGTTATGATCTGATGTATATTATTAATAGTCCACATTCATATCTACACTAAAAACATGTCAATTAGATTCGATAATGATATCAATCATAAATTGATTAATGAATTGATATATATTTGAAATCTTTCTTGATTCCTACTAACACTCCTTTCAGAGAAAATAGCTAAGATTTTCAAAGGGTGTTTCATGTTTTATAGTGAGACATTAATCTACTTGAACTAATAAGACACTGATCGAGTAAGACGACCTACATCAAAAGATTTGACAAGCTCACAAAGATTTCAAACCTAAGAGTGTTAATAAACATAACGAGGTGTACAAGATGTTTCTATAACATATGTAAACCTAGAGATGTTGATCCTATATGCAATGCACAAATAATGTTGCAACTAAAATGCATGAAATCTAGCATACATCCTAATTAGGAAAAACTAGATACTAACAAATACCAAGCAAGGCACAAGCGACTAGACATATAAGCAATACTACTAAAAATAGCAAGGAACACTTAATAATGTCTACATATAATAATAACACACAAGGAAACACACACAAACAATTAGCTTACCACATAAAAGCATTTGTCCATGTTTTGAGTGTTAGATACAACAAAGTATTCATAGCTTGATTTTATTTGAAAATAGTCTTTGACCCATTTAAAATTAATTAAGTTTAACACTTTGTAAATATATCAATTTTCAAAGATATATCACCAAGAGATGTCCAACTTAATAGAAAAGAGTAAAACACAAGTTTTACGACAAACCGACGCTCAATACTTTGGACAAAGTATGGAACTTAGAAACCATCCAAATTTTAAAGTTTGAATAAAGGTTTGGAAGAATTTTTAATTGAAAGAAAATTAAATTACGTTCGAAATGACGGGTGGCACGACTTCTACGGACTTCCGGTTAATTTTATATGATTTTTCAAAGTTTTAAAAAATTTGTGTCGGGCTGACCGCGGTTCCTTATTGATAAGGAACCGTGGGGAATAGATAAATAACCGCGTCCAGAGGATAAAAGTAGGTTTTTTGGCCAAAATCATTTGGTAACTTTTTGGAAGGACTTAGGACTCTAAAAAATCATTTTAGACACATAGAACTCGTATTTTAGAGCTAATTATGACACAAAAGATTTTTATACTTCCAAACATGAAAAGATTTAATTCAAGCTATTATACAAAGTTTATTTAACACCAAAACTTATACGAATGAAACAACAAAACACATTTCATAAGTAATCACTCTTCATGAACAATTTGATACAAAGATCGTCTCTATTTTTAAAAACCGTTTTCATTTTAAAAACATTTGTTAGAGCAAAGATCGATCCAAGCTTTAAAGTACAATATACTTCAAAAATATTGAATAACCTCGCTCTGATACCAATTGTAGAAACTAGAAGGGGGGTTGAATAGTTTCTAGTTCATTTTTTTAGAACATTTCGCATAATTCACTGTGTGCTGTTCTTTAAACATACCCGCGGTTCCTTATCACTAATGAACCGCGTGTCCCTTTAAGGAACCGTCGACAGTGGACGATGCCATTTATTACTTGTTAAACTTTAATAATCCTTTGTATCAAATTCTCGATCAAACTTGACTAGATATGAGATGTGTTTGATTGAAAGATAAATACTACAAGTAAGTAAACACACAAACACATCAAATCAAGAGTACATCAAGCAATAGTCTAAACATTAAGCACACACGTACTAAGCTTAAGCTTTTCCGCAACTAGGATGTTTAGACTAAGTGATGTACACTTGACCATAATCTAAACATGAAGCACACACGTACTAGGCCTTAGCTTTTCCGCAACTTAGATGTTTAGATTATGAGATGCACACAACACAAAACAACAATCATGCAACTATAAATACATCTAAAGAGGTAAAGACATAAATGTAAATGAAAGTACCGACGCGATGATTTATAGTGGTTCGGTCACGGAACTCCTCTTCGCCCTCCTCCACTCCTCGAGTACACCTTACTCGAGAGTTACTTCACTAGTCAACAAAACTCCTTTCAAGGCAGAGAAAACCATACACGTCGCTTACACAATTTCCGACACTAAGCTAGATGTCGAGTCCTAACCTTAGGTAGGACCAATCTACACAACGTTGCCCACTTCACCATTTAACGACACAAGGCTAGATGTCGAGTTCTAATCGAAAGGTAGAACCAATCTTCACAACGTTGCCTACTTCACCATTTTATGCCACAAGGCTAGATGTCGAGTTCTAATCGAAAGGTAGAACCAATCTTCACGACTCTTCACTTTGAAGCTAAGTGAGAACTTCACTAGACACAACTACATCACTTTATAGTTTAGTGAGAACTCACAAGACACAACCATATCACTTTATAGTTTAGTGAGAACTCACAACTCATACCTATTACAACTCAATAAAACACATATCCAAGTGTACACATGTAACTTGGATCTACACAACATAAATCCAAGTATACACATATACAATGGATTTACACAAGACTTAATCCAAGTATTCACAAATACAATGGGTTAACACAACTAATCCAAGTATTCACAAATACATTGGATCTACACAATATTGATCCAAGTATACCCATATGCATTGGATCTACACAAGATTGATCCAAGTATACACATATACATTGGATCTACACAAGACACAAATAAAAATGATGAACATGATGATCTTCATCAAGACTTCATCTTTAATCACATCACAAATGTGTGAGTGATCTTCTCTTTGCACTTAAGAGGATGAGGAGATTGAAGGAGAGAATCACATCTTAAACAAGATTAATCTAAACTAACTAATCAATGGTTTAAAGATGTTTTTGAAGAAACTGTGCAAAAAGGGTTGAAAAAAAATCTTGAAATTGTCCACTATTTATAGGGCAACATTGCAATGGTAAAAAACACCCGCGTTTCCTTATATCTACCCGCGGTTACTTATCAATAAGGAACCTCCGCGTTAGAGTCCGTGCAAATTTGTCCTTTAGTAAGGATATGCCATCTGGGGTAGTTTAGACCCTCAGAGGATATTCCTTTGGCATATGGAATATGCCAAATTCAAATTTCCATTTTCTTTTTAATAAAAAATTTTATTAAAAATAAAGTTAATTAAAATCTTTTGTCACATTTGATTAAATGTGAGTTTTAAGAAAATATTAATCCTTGATCACTTAGTTAGGTTAATGACATGTTTGTACATACCTTGAGTGATTCATGCCGAATGCGATCTTGGAGGTGTCGAGAGAAGTATACAAATGTATTCTTGAGTGATTACGAGTACCTTAACCTTTTACATAATGTATTGCGAATTATACGTTTGTCATCAACAAAACATAAAGAGATTATATCGACAAAGCATCGTAATGTTTTCACTAATACAACCCTTGTGCTTGGATAAATTATCTAAGTTATTTCTCACTTTGGAACCGCTGAGCCCTCATCTGTCTACCAACGTCTCATTGGTTCCCTTGTAAACTGTAGTCTCGAATCGAGTTTACTTGTTCTAGGGTTCATTTCTTATTTTTATTCAACGAGTGTATTCATATCACTTTGTAATACTATGTTTATAACAGTTAATAAAGCATTACGCGTTTGAAAAGTATTTCATTGTGTTTTCGTGGTTATACGAGTTATAGTTCAACAATTTTCATATTAAGGGACTTTCAAAGACCAACATGGGTTTATGATGGAGCGACAATGTTATAGCATGGATCGATACGCTTCGGTTTTCGAGAGGATGGCGGAACAATATAGCGTTCTGATGAGTGGACCTTATGGACCACCCGGATATCACCATGAGCCATTCTACTACACCCAACAACCGCTACCTTATCTACCACGCTTCTACCTATCCAATGCTCCAAGGAATGACGAGACTGAAGAGGATATGTGATGCCTCTTGTGTTTGTGACTTGTGTGTTAGTCACAATTTGAAACAATTTGAAACAATTTGAAACAATTTGAAACAATTTCAAAACAATTTATTTGGTTGTGTAATATGTCTTTGTTGGCACGTAGGACAAAACTAATACTTTGTGTGTAGATTATTAATCTTTATTTGGTATGTAAGATATGTTTGCTTGTATACATAGTCTCATCGTCCAAAAAGGGCTTAAAATGCATAAAATATCATTAAAAATGCCAAATATATGCTTGTGTTTGTTCCATGTGTACTTTAGGTTCAGATATTGAGAAAATGGCAAAAGATCACAAGAAACAAGCAAAAACGAACACGGGAAACGAAGCCGCACAATGAACCAAGCCCTAGTGTTGATTTTCCAAGAATAACCCTTGAAGAATTGAAGATTGTACAAGAATGGTCCCTCATTTATGAAGACTTGTCATTTGTAGTCCTCCAAGAAGTCAATCATACAAGTCAAGGCCATAAAGAATGAATAAATGCCAAAAACAACCCTTGAAGAATCATCAAATTACAAAATACCCTTGAAATACTTTTGCAAAACTTTTTGGGGCAAAAGTGTGAAAAACCAAACTTCATTAACAAAGGATTCTGAAATTTGGCTATTTAAACAAGAAGTGAAAGAAGAAAAGAAGATAAGGGGTGAAATCTGCCAAGACAAAGAAATTACCTTAACCAATGTCACCATGACACGTGTCCCACTAACCCCATTCAACCAATCACCAGCCACCCTTTTGCAACATCACACTCCACTCACAACTGAATTTAACTAATCTTAATTAGTTAAATAAACGTGGCGCTTAACACTTTTTCGAACATAAAACTGGATTAAATTCTACTATTTCAGCCAAGAACACAAATTAGGGGTTTGCTTAATACATGGAATTAAACACTAATATTGTCCAGAATGATGATTAAGGGTCTCTTAATCATAACCCAACTCCTAAACATGATGCCACATCACCACACAAGTCACATGTAACCTCCCCTGCACATGTTTTGGGTAAGAAGCCAAAAGTGCCAGAGAAATCCAACGTCCCACAAACCTGCTTCATCCTAAGCTCAATATGGACCCCTTGATCAATTCTCACCACCTTTACACCTAAACATACAGCCAAAAGTCTTCACATGATCAAGCATTTTCAAATTCGACAAGTGTATTTTGGGACTTCTACAACTTAGGGTTTATAGTTTTTTCAGCATTTCTAGTATTCATGTAGCCTATATAAGGCATAGGACTCATTACATTAAAATTTGCTCTTGGTTTTTCTTTGGTCAACATTCTGTAAATCCTTATTCAAAGTTAATGAAAAGTGTTTGAATTGTTTGACGAATTCCAAGTGCCACTCTCTTTATATTGTTGTTATTGTTATATGTTGGTGAATTTGAAGTATCAAAACCTGTTTTCAAAGATTATGCAAGAATTGCATAATTTTCCAAAATCTGATATTTTGCTAAGTCTTTGGTACATCCTTGGCATTTTTGGATTACAAGTGATCTATACACCCTGATAAGAAGATTATCAAGGTTTTGTGAGCTTGTGGTTTGCGGATAATCAAGGAGTAGGTACAAAGTTTGCATTGATCATCTTTCTTTTTCATTTTTCTGTTTTATATATTGCTTGTTCTAACCTTGTTACTCTTAGTCGCTTGTTGGAAGCTTGTGCCTTGTTAAGTAATAAGTGTGTAAACACTTATCCTTTTGCCACTAAAATCAAGGTAAAACAAGACCTAATCATGTGTTTAATATCGTAAATGTCGGAATTACGCGTGGTTTTGTGTTTTTGTGTAAAATAGGTACAAATGATCAAAAGGAAAGAAAACACGGGATCTTACGGTCAAATGTTGAAGAAAAGTCCAAAAAGAGACGAAGACAAAGTCAAAAGGTCAAAAGTGTGCCCAAGTTCACGAAAATCGGCTAAACCGACACGAGTTTGATGAAAATGAACAAGAAAGCCGAAGTCGAGCTCGTTTTTAGCGGATTTAATATTTATGGAGTAAACGGGCTTGTGGGTCCCACATTCGGGTTAATGGGCTCAAAAGGTCCATTTAGAAGTTGTATTTTGCTTATTAAAAATCACTTGGCCCAATTCAGCCCAAAATACAAATGGATAGCAACTTGGGCCAAAGCCCATTTGACTAAATAAACATGGGACGGAGATATTAAGCCTGGTCTTGGCTGGTCAACACCTCACAACCCGGTCAAACCCACACCCCACACACTTTATTATTAAACGTTTTTATCCCACCCCTACTTTTGATAATAACAATAACATTCACCCACTTCATAGTTTATTTTACCCCACTCACACACCCATCGATACAACCAAAGTAACACTTCTCCACTTTCCCTCATCTCTCTCTCAACCTAAATAAACGCATACAAGTTTTTACTATTCCCAAATCCTAATCACCAATTTTACCCATAAAAATTGGGTGTTTTACCCTTATTGGTTAATTCACACAATGAGGAAATAAATCCCCATATGAATCGGAGATGACACCAAGGAGTGGTCCTCATCTCCAAATCCGACGTGGCCTAAATCCCTTTGTTTTGATTGGCTCACACACCTCTCCACCACTAACTCATCCAATAAGAATGATCCACATCACCCTCAAACTAGCACAACAAACACAAAAGTGCCATGCTGGCAATCCAAGTGAAAGAAAAAGTATCTTCATCAGTTAGATGAAGAAGAGAAGAGAGAGAAAGAAGAAAAAAACGTGTTTGATGGCTAGGATTTAATTTCTTACTCAAGAAGAATCACAAGAGGTTTTCCAGGGTTTCTCCTATAAAAACCCCTCATATCTGTAATTTTGAAGTGCCTTCTTTTTAGTTTAATATTTTATTTTCTGAAAAATAGAAATAGGGTTTATTGTAATTTCCTTTTTAAAGTATTTCAATCAATATTTCAGTTAATAAAATTTTTATTTAATATAAATCTTTGTCTCGTTTGATTATTATTGCAATATTGTCTTAATTTTATTTTTGATTAAATAATTGTTAAAATAAAAAGGTAGGAATAATTTCCCCTACTGCGAAATTATATATAAACAATTGTTTCGAGAAGTTACTGTTTGTTGGTTTGATGATGATGTTAGGTTCGATGGAACGGTTTGGGTGATAAGGAGGTCTTTGATTTTGTTTGTTTCGGTTCACAAGGGGGTCTAGCGCCCACCTTCGTCCCAACGAAAATCGACAAAAGGTGTTCTTTTCTTTTTAATTTTCTTGTTAAATTTAGTTTTGGTTTAATATTTAATCTGTTAGTTTTAAGTTGCTTGTGTTTTTAGTTTATTTTGGATCTGCTTTTTGAAACTGTTTAGGAATTGTAGTCGTTCGGATCTGCTCGTTTGATTTTGCTGGTATAAGTTTGTTTAAATTGATTAAGTTTGGGTAAGTTTTGTTTAATCTGCTTGGTTTAGTTGATTCGGTTATTAAGTTGTTTAGGGTTGTGCGTTTAATAGATTATTATAGTAATTAATTGGTTTTCAGTTTGGCGTATTTCTGCGTATGAGCTTATTCCTGTTTTGATTTTGTTTGAATTGGCTAGTTAAAGTAGCTGGTTTAAGCTTGTTAGGATCTACTTATTTAGCTTCTTAAGGCTTATTATCTGCGATTATTATATCTGCAAGTAGGATCCGCTTTTCGGTTTAAGTTTCGTATGCTTATTTTGCTTTTTTAAGCTTTTGGTGCCTATTTAAGTTTAAGTTTATTCAGCTTATTTGCTTAACTGATTTTAGTTTATGTGCTTATTTTTGTATTCTGTCATATTGCTAATTATTTTGCTACATAAAGTTTCAGACTCTATTGGTCTGAGATTCCATAAAAAGTCAAAAAATATTATTTGCAAAAAATCATCTGTCCTGGGTTTCTAACTCGTGACCCCCAACTCAACAGACCTAAGCCATAACCATTCGTGCTAGCACCTCATTTGTGTTTGTTAATCAGCTTTTTAATTAATATAGGTTTTTTAAGTCTTGCCAGTTTTATTAATTAGCTTTAAATACTAGTTTAGGTTTTATTAATTTTAATTTAAAGTCGTTAAAAAAGTTTTTCAGTTTTAAATAAATAATAAAAAGTAAAAAATATTTTATTTAAATTGTTTTTAGTTTTTATTTAATCCAGTTTAATTTGAAAATAGTTTAAAAAGTAGATTTTGTTTAAATTTCAAAGTAGTTTTAAAATAGTTAAAATTTAGTTTATTGAATTTAAATTAGATTTGTTTTAATCATTTTAATTAGTTTTAAAATTTAAAAAGGTTTTAGTTAAATAAAATTAGATTTTTAAATTAGATTAAATAGTTTTTCTTAATAGATTTTAGTATAAAATACTAAAAATACGTTTTACCAAGAACAAATATATCCACGTTAATTTGAGATCAATTCGAGTGAGTCGAGGAAAACAAACATTAATTGCATAAAAAGGATTGAAAAATCCTATTATTAAATTGGCGCCGCTGCCGCTTCGCTCGTACGATTGACGATTTCGTGAGACGTTTGGATTTTGGGTTCCGTTCGCTTTGAACGTTAATTTTCTTGCACAAAAATCAAAAATACAAAAAAATCAAAAACTTAAAAATACAAAAAAATTAAAAAAAACCACAAAAGCAAATTCTTTCCTAAGATTTGCACCAAAAAAATTAAAAAAAAAATCAAAAAGTAATACTTTTTCCTAAAAGTATTACACCAAAAATATTACGTATTAGTGTTATTTTTCTTAGTTCGATTTCTTCCGATTTTTATTGTGAATATATATTTTTCTAAAAAATACAAAAAGATTTTTCTTTTAATATATTATAGTACGTAGAACAATTAATTTACCTACTTTTCAAATAAGCCTTAGTTGGGATTTCATCACCTAACTATTGTATTCGCATCCATAACGAAATAAAAGGGCAAAATAGATAAATGCTAGTAAGACGTTTGAACTCGATATATACAAACTATAAGGTGGGTATAAGGCGACGCGCTATAAAAGGCCGTCTAAGGAAAAAGGTTTTTAAGTTCTTTGTGCCACCTCGTTTCCCCGCTTGCTTGTGCGTATATTGAGAGGGACGACCGATTATTGGTTTGCCAACTCAAGTAGTAATTAAGTATATATTTTTGTAAGCTTTTTCATATTGCACCTCGAGAGGGAAAATCCGTTTCCTCTCAAAGTCGACCGAGGTCACCTACCTCATTCCAAGTTTTTATTGTATGCGCACTCGCGCGCATACATACATACCGATTGGTGAACCAAACTCTTCCAATTCTTCCAAAAAGAAGAAGAAGAAGAAAAACAAAAAGACCGTCATTCAAGCCGATCCCGAGAATCGAGCTTTCGACAATACGATGGCAACGGATAATAGACCAATTATTGAGATTCTACAATCACACGTTGAAGGAAACGATGACGCGATTGTGGTGCCGGATATTGGAGCTAATAATTTTGAACTTAAAACGGGTTTTATTCAAATGGTTTCCGCTACACCATTTTTAGGCCGTACTAATGATGACCCACACGCTCATATCAAACGTTTCATACAATTATCCAACACCGTCAAATACAATGGGGTGCCACAAGAGGCTATTCGTTTACAACTCTTTCCTTTTTCCCTCGAGGGACAAGCCCGGATTTGGCTTGATAAGGAACCACCCCAAAGTATTACAACATGGATTGACTTAGAGACCAAGTTCATAAACTACTTTTTCCCACCATCATGGACCACTTCTTTAAGGAATGAGATCATCACCTTTGAACAACAATATGGGGAAACGTTTAGTGAGTCTTGGGATCGATTTAAAGAGCTTTTAAGAAAATGTCCACAACACGGTTTCACTAAAGTGCATCAAATTAATACGTTTTACAATGGTTTAACTCTAAATTACCAAGACTCACTTAATAGTGCCGTGGGGGGCAATATTCTTGTAAAATTAATGAACGAGGATTGGGCCATAATTGAAAACAAGGCTAAAGTGCAAACCAAGAGTGTTAGGGCCACTATGGCAAGTGCTAGTTCTAGTGAGAATGATAAGAGAATCGATAAGCTTACGTCGCTTATTGAATCAATTGCTCTAAAAACTGAAGCCCTCACTACACATGTGAATGCCGTGAAAGAAACTTGTGAAACGTGTGAGATTTGTGGTGGACCACATTCGTACTATAATTGTGACATGGTTTACAATAATCAACAAGAAGTTTATGCTTATAACAATAATGAAAATGAGCGGATTCATTTCAAACCAAATGTTGATGTTAACCATTTGTATTACAAGTCTAATAACTATTTGGCTCCCCCGGGTTTTGTAGCACCACAAAGACCACCCCCACCCACCCAAAATAGGAACCAAGGTCCTCAACGGGGTAATTTTCAAGGAAATTCTAATCAACGGGGTTTTAATCAAAATCAAGGGAATTTTCAAGGGCAAAACCAAGGGTTCAATAATCAAAATCAAGGATTTAATAACCAAGGTTTTCAAAATCAAGGATTTAATCAAGGTTATAATCAATATCAAAACCAAGGTTTTCCTAATCAAGGTTTTAACAATCAAGGGTATAATCAAATGAACATGCATAATCCTCAAATGGACTTGGTTCTACAAAAATTGACCGACCATGAACAAATTATGAGAGAGATGCAAGAATCGACCGATAAGAAATTTTTGACTATGATTCAAACCTTTCGTCCCCAAGATGCCCTCCCTTCGAACACCGTGACCAATCCTATGGATAATGTTAATGCTATTACTACTAGGACCGGTAAGACCACCGTAGAACCTTCCTATCCCCTACCTAACCAAGGACCCGAGATACCTTCTTCTTCTACCCAACCTCCGTTTTCTTCCACTTGTGACATACCACCAGTTATGCCTTCGTCTACACCTTATGTTCCACCGATACCTAAAATTTCTACCACACCTTCGGTTCCCAAACCGGTTCCTTCCCCTTCCATTTCTACTCCTCCTCCACCAAGGATGTGAGTGAGAAATCCACCCCAAAGCCTTCATCTTAACCTAATACACATTATCCCTCAAGGTTGCGGAAAGAGAAATTGAAGAATAAGGATGATATTCAAGTTTCAAACTTCCTAAAAATGTTCAAACAATTGAATTTTAATATCACCTTTGCCGAGGCGCTCGCTCACATGCCTAAGTACGCTAAGATGTTTAAGGACCTTTTAAGTGATAAGGAAAAATTACTCGATATTGCCAACACCCAATTGAATGAGAATTGTTCCGCGGTTCTTTTGAGAAAATTACCGGTTAAGTTAGGAGATCCCGGTCGATTCCTTATTCCTTGTAATTTTTTGGGTGTTGAGAGTTGTATGACCTTGGTGGATCTCGGAGCGAGTATCAATCTTATGCCATTGTCCGTGTGGAAACAATTATCTTTACCCGAGCTAGTCCCCACCCGTATGACACTGGAATTAGCTAACCGTACGGTTGCTTATCCGGTGGGGATAGCCGAGGATGTTTTTGTAGGAGTCGACAAATTTACTTTTCCGGCCGATTTCGTCGTAGTCGACTATGAGATGGATCCCCGTGTTCCCTTAATTGTGGGACGATCCTTCTTAAGAACCGGGCGTACATTGATTGATGTAGCCGCGGGTGAACTTATCATGAGTGTCGGGGATGATAAAATCATCTTTAACATGGGTAAACTTTCCAAACTTCCCGATGAGCCCGAATCCGTGAATTACATTTATGTGCTCGACGAAGCATGTAAAGAACATTTTCACGAGGCTTGTAAGAGCGGGATTTCTCATTTACCTCATGTTGAGACCGTAGCTTCTATTGCTCCTTCATTGACTCCATTTGGAGAAAGTGATTTTCTTTTACAAGAATTTGAAGCGAGTTTAGGGGATGTGGATTTAAAATATGACGATTCTCCCACCGATTGGGAAGAAGACATTCGTACCATTAAGAGACTTCTCAATGAGGACCATATTTCTCCACCTACTCCTAAAGAAGTCACAAACGATGATCCAAATTTGACTAAGCCTTCCACCGACAATCCACTGGATATAGAGCTTAAGGTTTTACCGTCTCATTTAGAGTACGTTTTCTTAGAGGAGGATAATAAGTTACCCGTCATTATTGCTAAGGACTTAAAAGAAGATGATAAATCCCGACTTATCGATGTGCTTAAGAATCATAAGAAAGCAATTGCTTGGAAAATCTCCGACATTTGCGGATTTGATCCTAATTTTTGAACAATGGAAAAATGCTAAGTAGTAAAAATCTAAAGAGAATAAGCTGAAAACAGCTTATAAATAAGCTGCTAAGTTAAATAAGCTAAAAACAAACACTACTTAAATAATAAAAGATCCAAGTGATAACCAGTCAAAGACCCTAGGGCAACTGGTTATCACGTTGGAGTGTGAGAGGAGTGGCGCAGGTTCGAGTCCTGGCTTACAATTTTTTTTTTCTTTTTTAACTTTCAAAACTCAATTATAGTAACCCTAACTTAATCCAAAACAAACTTTTTATCAAAAACAAGCTAGAATCAAGCTACTAGAATCAAAACAATGCCCAGTTAGGCACTTCGTTAACTGATGAACCAAAACGTATCTTCACTTGTGAAGATAGAACAAGAGGGCTTGTTCAGTGAGATTTGTTGGACAATAGGGGCACCCCTACACTCAGTTTGAGTGTAGGGAGCCAAATATAGCACAAAAAACACAATCACTTAACAAAATTCAAGCTGAATTTGCACAAAATGTTACTGATTAGCCTATGATGTTTCTGATGAGTAGTGTCTGATCTATTTGGCACAAAAGTGTGTTTCAAAGCTTCAAATCTTGCACACAAATCCACCAAATCACTTAATAACTACTCACAATCCTAAAGCAACCTATATTCTAGCAATTACCAAGATATGATGAACAAATTTCACAAAATCAGGTAGATAAAAGACCTTGCTCTTTTTTAGGCATTTTACCACTTTTTAACATGCAAATGTGTGTTAAACACTACCAAACTAAAAACCAACTAACATACAACCTATTATCATCCTAAGGATGTATTAAACCAGTTTGTAACCAAAAAATCCTTCACCAAACTCAATCAAATACCAGATCCAAACACCCCTTAATTTTTCAGAACTCACTTTTTTCAAACAAAATCAAAACAAACTCAATCCAAATCAATTGTAACTTAATCTAACATGCATATAACATCACAAAAAACATTAACCAACAGATTATCTAACATTTAAACAGATTTCAGGCATATTCATCAAATCACATAAAACTTGAAAACAAGGAAACTAAAAACAAGGTACAAGATAACTACCTTGTGGGACCCACATCCAGGTCCCACAATGGCTGAAAAGCCACCTCCAACAAGCCCGGACTTGTGCTGATCCTTTTGGGTGTTAAGATGAACAAGGTGGGGACTACAACAGTCCCAAACACACCTTGTTTTCTGAATTTGATTTTTTACTTGTGAACCTGCCAAGCAAGAGACCAAGAGCAAGAATGACCTGGTACAAGAGCTTATAGGCTATAAGATTGACTTATTGACAAGTCAACTTATAGCTTATAGCTTTAAAAATAAAGCAGTAATATTGAAAAACTGATTTTTTTTGGTTTTCTGAAAATCTTAACAATATCTAAATCAACAAACCAATTGAGTTTCACTTGAGCTTGATATTCAACAAGAATATCAGGCTCATATGATCAACTTAAAAAGCTTGGACATTAGCTTAAGAACTAAATAACTTGAGTTTCCAAAAATAAACAAGGACTGAAAATGAGATTTTAACTTCAAAATTTAAAGATGCAAATGAAAAGTAAATGGCTCTTGTTCTTATTCGTCACAACAAACACCAGTTTCATTAACTTTGAAAGGGATTTACAATGCCTGACCAAGGAAAGAGAAAACAAGAACAAGTGAAAATGTAAACCTATGTGCCTTTATATAGAGGCTTACAAACATTCTAGAACTGAAAAGAAGGATTAACCCTAATGGTGTGATCTTCCACATTTGCCCTTGAGATATTCGGATGTAATATTGAAGATGCTCTTTTTGAATTCTTGGTCCCAGGATGGATTTGGCTGTTTATTAGAGTCCATGTGATTCAAGTAGTGTTGAATGAATCCAATCCGTTGGACATTCCTTTGGCAACACGAAAATACTCTCCATCGTTGATTGCAGTTGTACAAGATTGTTTTCTTGTGTGAAGTGGGTCAGGGGACCTTGGAGAGGGGACCATGGGTTCACATGAAAAGAATCTGGGTGGTGGGTTTTGATTAGGAGGTTGCTAGTAACCAATCTGCACTTGTGTGAGCTTAATTACTGGGTAATTAAGAATTGCCCAATTTGGGTTCTTGAGGTGTTCTTGTTGGTTTAATCTGATAATTAGGGAATAAGTCTTGTTTCCCACCAAAATAAACATTAAACTAATCGGTTTAAAATTAATTAGTTAATATTAGTTAAGAGTGAGTGGAGACTGACGTGGGATGGTGACAGGGCAGAGATGGTGAGGTGGCATGTGGGTATTGGAGGGGAGAGTTGTGTTGTCTGGCAGAAATGGTCCCCCAACTCTCTTAATGTAAAACCCGCATGCTTTTACCATGCATACTACCTTAAGTTCGTACGTACTAGTTAAAAACTTTCCTAATATAGCATGATTACGATTACGTATTAGGAGTTTATGTATTACGTAGGTGTTAGAACACGATAAGCATTTTATATGAACGATCACGTAATAATTATTTAGCAATAATTAATCACGAACATACGATCACGAGATCACGAGCGTAATTAAAACACGAGTTATTATTAATTACGTATATATATTTAATACGAGCGTAATTAAATATATAAGTGTAGGATATTTACGTAACGAGAACATTCAAAACACGAACATAATTAAACATAAATGTGTACGAAATTACAAGACACGAAACGAGGTACGGGACCCCCACAAGGGAGTCCCTACCCGCGGCCAACACAAGGTAATGGGCCAAGCCCATTACCAATTTTACTAAGAGGGGGATAAAAAGAGTTTTACTACTCGAATTACTTTTACAGAAGAATTTCAAGAAAACCTAAAATCCCTTCCTCCTCCTCTTTGTGTGCCGCCACCATCAAATCACCATCAAGGTGATTTCTTTGATCTTGGATCTTGTTAAATTAGTGTTTGTTCGTGTTTGTTCTTCACCCTCTTGATCCACGAATACGCACTAGTGTTTTGGAAGTAGGATTCTCGCAGTTCGTCGTTCTCGTTCACTGGACATAAGGTACGGATTCCCGTCCTTTCAGTATGGACATTCTTTCCTTATTAGGATTACCCCGTATGCAGCCAACTGTTTTCCCGTAGTATAAGTATGAGTTTGATTGCTTATGTTTAAATATGATTACCTATAGCCATATACATGCATGACCAGTTTCACCTAGTTATGGAGGTACCATAACCATAACATTAGAGGCACTGATGTTATGACTTCACCACGGCGGAGTGATTGCTCGTGGCGCCCCTTCAGCTTTTGGCCATTTATTTATATTTATCATGTGGGGCGTATGGGTGCATCCTAGTTACACGTTTTATTCAGGATTACATGGTGAATGTGGTGTGTGCCTTGCATCCTTCACAAGGAGCTGATCCCTCCTACCCATAAAACCAGTATATTAAATTAGAGGCAGCCCCTCTAATTTGCATGATGAGGTCACGCCTCCAATTATTCATGCACGGTGGATATTCATGACCTATATTGGCTAAATGGTAAAATATGACAAACAGTTTTTATAAGATAAACATAAGACTTTCAAACTCTAAAACCAGTTTTATTAAGGCTTAACCAGGTTACTCGGGACTTAGTTTCTTCCGCTGTTATTATGTTATATGCTTATCCTATTCATGCTTTATTGTACATCCGTGCACTGATCGTATTGCTCAGCCGTTTTCCTTTTCTATGTTCCCAAAACGGCAGGTACTCAGGGACGCTCGTAGACACTAAGGGTACGTGTATATGGACTGGAAGCTGTCTAGCCTTCTTTACATTATGCATTTCTTTTCTTTATGATACTTATGCTTTGGACATTGTTTCCTCCTTATTCCTTACTATACTATGTTTGTGTGTGATGAGCTTTACTTTTGGACTACCGATGTTTGATTCCGGTATTTTCCTTTATATGGTCAAGTAATGTTTAGACATTTTACCTTGTATGCTTTGATGACACGCCATAATTGCTGTGATATTTCCATTTCCAAAATGGGGTGTTACAATTATGGTATCAGAGCCAAGGCTTCGACCTGTAGGCTCTCAAATATGACCTGTGATTAGTGGGTAGTCACTACGGTCTTCCTAGAACTGACAGTTGTTTTCATGCATTCATCATTTTTAAGCATACATATATATGTCATTGTTACAGGGTTTTTGACTAAGTAATGGTTGGTACAGGACTGGCCCTATTTAGTCGCATGTGTTTTATCGAAACTTTTAGATTTGGGACCGACCCATAGGCGTCCCCTCGATATGTCTTTTATTTTGAGTGAACTGACCAGAGGCGTTCACTCCCGAGCATCCAAAGTTTTCATAAAACTGCATCATGCATTCATACAAAGATTTTCTTGCATAAAATTTTTCTCGTGAAATTTTTAGTATAAAATTTTGTTCATGTATATATTTTATATTTTATGTTTTGAACTATTTAATCATATGTTTTATTGTTATATTGTCAGATGGTTCTCACACGCGAACAGGAGCAGCTCAATGCTGCAATTCAGGCTGCCATGCAAGCCTTGCTTCCTCAACTGAGGAATGACATCCGTGCTGAAGTTCAAGCTGCCAACAATCAGCAGCAGCATAATCAGCCACCTCCTCCTCCTCCTCCAGTGACATTAGCAGTATGGCTGGAGAGATTCAACAAGCTCCGCCCTCGAGCTTTTGAGAAGACTGATATCCCCAGCGATGCTAAAAGCTGGTTTCCTCACATTGAGAAGATCTTCAACGCTATGGGTTGTGACCCCGCATACAAGGCGAGGTTGGCATGCTATCGGTTCGAAGGCGATGTACTTAACTGGTGGTTAGCTTTGATGCAATCTGAAGGTGGTGATGAGTGGGTTGCTGGTTTGACTTGGGCTCAGTTCAAGGACAGGGTGATGGAGCAGTTCTTTCCCAAGGCTGAGCAGGACAAGCTCAAGAGAGAGTACCATGGGATCCGTCAGAGAGCTGGGGAGAATAGCAACGAGTTTATGCAGCGCTTTCTTCGCTTGGCTGGTTTCCTTGGTGTGGCAGCAGGTACTCCAGAAGACCAGGCACATCACTTTAGATGGGCTCTTCGCACATCGATCGCAAACAATCTGGTGTGTGCTACGTTCAATACTGTAGCACAAGTAACCGATGCAACACGGAAACTGGAGATGTTGCAGGAGATGGATGAGTTCGGGGAAGCTGAAAGACCCGACAAGAGGTAAACCTTCGTATTCAAGCGGTGGTCAATCCGTATATCTTTCCGTATGTCAATTATTCATCTTTAAATGTATCTTCCAGGCAGAAAACTGGGGGCCGGTCTCAGCCGGCTACTCAGCAGCAACCTCATCAGCCCAAGGGAAATGGTCAGACTAATGACCGATCTGCTACGGATAGGCGTGGCGGTAATGAAAATTACCGTAACAACGCCGGGCAATCCAGCAACAGCAGGTCCTAATACTTACGAAATTTCTTATGTTTTATGTTATAACTCATATTCTGACACTCTAGCAAAATTCTACCATGAACCATGGAAACGGTAGGGACCAGAACCAGAGAGGTCCGCAGCCTAGCCGTCCAGCTATCACTGGTATTCAATCGTACGATTATCCGCTTTGTCCTTTGTACCCAACTATTATGTCTCATGTAAAATGTTTTATCAGGTCCTCAGCCAGCCAGACCTCCTGCTGGAGGGTACACTCATCCTCTTTGCTCTACTTGCCACCGTAGGCACCCAGGACCATGTCTCCGTAATACTGATACGTGCTTCAAGTGTGGTCTTCCTGGCCATATTATGAAGGATTGCCGTAAGGGAGAGATGGAGGGTACATCGGGACATGCTGATACCAAGCCGCCTCCTACTGTCGGGCGTGTCTACACGACATCTCGAGACTAGGACAACAAGTCTACAGGTACCATCACTGGAATCTTGTATATGTATGGTCGCGCTGCATGTGTTCTTTTCGATACGGGTGCTACTCACTCGGTTATTTCTACTGCTTATGCTAAGAACATTAGGATGCCTCCCTTGCCACTAGAAAATAGGCTTACTATTTCCACGCCTTTGAGGGACTCTGTATTAATCACCCATGTATACAAGAGTATTCCCCTAGAATTTGATGATAAGGTTCGACCTGTCGACGCA
Source organism: Glebionis coronaria (assembly GCA_025667525.1). Lineage (NCBI taxonomy): Eukaryota > Viridiplantae > Streptophyta > Magnoliopsida > Asterales > Asteraceae > Glebionis > Glebionis coronaria. Next base: position 390,155,395 of record CM046876.1, read on the forward strand.
CTTCCGCTGGACATGAATGACTTCGACATGATTTTGGGCATGGATTGGCTATCCAAGTATCATGCTACCATAGACTGCCATTCATATCGAGTTATTTTCGGTGATGTCAATGCACCAGAGTACATTCATAATGGGTTCATACCCGGACGGTCTGTACAAATCATATCCACCCTGCAAGCGCGTGCACTCCTGTCACATGGTTGCGAGGGTTATGTAGCTACGGTTCACGACATAGATGCTGAATCTCCATCGATTCAGGATCAACCTATAGTGTCGGAATTCCAAGACGTGTTTCCAGCAGAACTTCCGGGCATACCACCTGCACGAGAAGTGGAATTCAGTATCGAGCTGGTTCCAGGAGCTGAACCAATCTCCAAGGCTCCTTATCGCATGGCTCCCATAGAGCTGAAGGAGCTGAAGGATCAACTACAAGAACTTCTTGAACGAGGTTTCATTCGACCGAGCGCATCTCCATGGGGCGCACCGATTTTATTTGTTAAGAAGAAGGACGGCAGTATGCGTCTTTGCATAGACTATCGTGAGCTCAACAAGATTACCATTCGGAATAGATATCCACTGCCACGCATTGACGATCTGTTTGACCAACTCCAAGGGGCCAAACATTTCTCCAAGATCGATCTTAGGTCAGGCTATCATCAGTTACGAGTCAAGGAGCAGGATATTGCTAAGACTGCCTTTCGTACTCGTTATGGCCACTACGAGTTTGTAGTTATGCCATTTGGCCTGACAAATGCTCCAGCAGTGTTCATGGATCTGATGAACAGAATCTTCCATGAATTTCTGGACAAATTCGTCATTGTTTTCATCGATGACATCCTGATTTTCTCTAAGTCCAAGGAGGAACACGAAGACCATCTTCGTACAATACTACAGATTCTTCGCCAGAAGCAGTTGTATGCTAAATTCTCCAAGTGTGAGTTCTGGTTAGACAAAGTGGCATTCTTAGGTCACATTGTATCAGCCAAAGGAATCACTATGGATCCAACGAAGGTTGAGGCCATCACTAAGTGGCCGAGGCCGACATCAGCGACGGAAGTCCGCAGTTTCTTAGGCTTAGCTGGCTATTACCGTAGGTTCGTGGAGAACTTTTCCCGCTTAGCACTACCATTGACCAAACTGATGCGGAAAGGGGAGAAATTCATCTGGACTGAAGATCGAGAGAAGAGCTTTGAAGACCTGAAGCAGAAGCTAGTATCTGCACCTATTCTTACTCTACCATCTGGTACGGGTGGATTTCAAATCTACAGCGATGCATCGGGGAAGGGACTTGGCTGTGTTCTCATGCAACATGGGAAAGTGATCGCGTACGCTTCACGGCAGCTTAAGCCTTATGAAGAGAATTACCCCACGCACGATCTGGAACATGCTGCAGTCGTGTTTGCATTGAAGATATGGAGACACTACTTATATGGAGAATCATGTGACATTTTCACGAACCACAAAAGCTTGAAGTATATCTACACTCAACGTGAATTGAACATGAGGCAGAGAAGATGGTTAGAGCTGTTGAAGGATTATGACATTAATCTTCAGTATCATCCCAGAAAGGCAAATGTAGTAGCAGATGCCCTTAGCAGGAAGTCCGGAATGATCAACAGCATTAGAATCGAAGAGGAAATCATAAGAGACTTGGAGCGACTAGACATCGAGATCATGGTACGTGGACAGCACGGTTACTGGGCTAATCTTAGAGTAGAACCCGAGTTACTATCTAAGATCAAGGAAGCTCAGAAGGATGACGGAGAAATATGGGCGATAATACAAAATTTGGAGAAGCAGACAGAATTCAGAGTAGATGCAGATGGTATCGTATGGCAGGGCACTAGACTTTGTGTTCCTGATGACCAAGAACTCCGGGAAACTTTGCTAGCAGAAGCTCATAGCTCCCCATTCTCGATACATCCTGGTTCAACCAAAATGTACCATGACATCAAGCAGTACTTTTGGTGGAGTGGTATGAAGCAGGATGTGGCCACTTACGTCTCCAAATGTCTTACCTGCCAGCAGGTTAAGATCGAGCATCAGCGATCTGGCGGTCTCCTTCAACCCTTAGACATTCCAGAGTGGAAGTGGGATAAAATCACCATGGATTTTGTTACCGGTCTTCCGCCAACCAAAAGGAAGCACGATGCAATTTGGGTTATCGTGGATCGACTTACCAAATCAGCTCATTTCTTACCGATCCGTAAGGAAGATCCGGTAAGTAAACTCGCAGATACGTACAGGCGAGAGATCATGAGACTACACGGTGCACCATCCAGCATCGTCTCAGACAGAGATCCTCGATTCACTTCGTGCTTTTGGAAAAGTCTGCAGAAAGCTTGGGGTACACAACTTAAGCTTAGCACGACCTTTCATCCTCAAACGGACAGACAGTCGGAGCGAACCATTCAAACATTGGAGGATATGTTGAGATCATGTGCGTTGGAATGGACGGGTGATTGGGACGAATACATCTGTTTGGTGGAGTTTGCGTACAACAACAACTGGCACGCGAGCATCAATTGTGCTCCATTTGAGATGTTGTATGGAAGAAGGTGTCGCGCCCCAATCTGCTGGGATCAGGTTGGCGAGCGAACACTCGAAGGACAAGAAATCATAGAGATGACAAACGAGAAGATCGCAGTAGCTAGACAGAAGATTTAGGAGGCACGGTCACGTCAAAAGAGTTACGCCGACAAGCATCGTAGGGATTTACACTTTAACGTAGGAGATCACGTCTTCCTTAAGGTTTCGCCGGCACGTGGTGTTAGACGATTCAGGATTAAAGGGAAGCTCAGTCCTCGTTTCATCGGACCGTTTGATATCATTGAACGAGTCGGTGAAGTATCTTACCGATTGGCGTTACCTCCGCAGCTTTCGCATGTGCACAATGTGTTTCATGTGTCCTTACTCAGAGGGTACCAATATTATCCCCTTCACATGGTTCAGTATCCACTGGAACAGATTCGTGAAGATCTCACTTTTATAGAAGAACCCAAACGAGTTCTTGACAGGCAAGAACGAGTCATGAGAAAGAAGACGATTCCATTCGTCAAAATTCTATGGAGGGATCATACCGAGCGGGAAGCCACTTTGGAAACAGAGGAGTCTATCCGGACTTCTTACCCTCATTTCATATTTTGAATTCGGGTATGTTCTTCTTTTCCAGGTTACTTTATCTATAATTCGGGGACGAATTATTCTTTTTAGGGGGGAAGAGTTGTAAAACCCGCATGCTTTTACCATGCATAGTACCTTAAGTTCGTACGTACTAGTTAAAAACTTTCCTAATATAGCATGATTATGATTACGTATTAGGAGTTTATGTATTACGTACGTGTTAGAACACGATAAGTATTTTATATGAACGATTACGTAATAATTATTTAGCAATAATTAATCACGAACATACGATCACGAGATCACGAGTTATTATTAATTACATATATATATTTAATACGAGCGTGACTAAATATATAAGTGTAGGATATTTACGTAACGAGAACATTCAAAACACGAACATAATTAAACATAAATGTGTACGAAATTACAAGACACGAAACGAGGTACGGGACCCCCACAAGGGAGTCCCTACCCGCGGCCAACACAAGGTAATGGGCCAAGCCCATTACCAATTTTACTAAGAGGGGGATAAAAAGAGTTTTACTACTCAAATTACTTTTACAGAAGAATTTCAAGAAAACCTAAAATCCCTTCCTACTCCTCTTTGTGTGCCGCCACCATCAAATCACCATCAAGGTGATTTCTTTGATCTTGGATCTTGTTAAATTAGTGTTTGTTCGTGTTTGTTCTTCACCCTCTTGATCCACGAATACGCACTAGTGTTTCGGAAGTAGGATTCTCGCAGTTCATCGTTCTCGTTCACTGGACATAAGGTACGGATTCCCGTCCTTTCAGTATGGACATTCTTTCCTTATTAGGATTTCCCCGTATGCAGCCAACTGTTTTCCCGTAGTATAAGTATGAGTTTGATTGCTTATGTTTAAATATAATTACCTATAGCCATATACATGCATGACAAGTTTCACCTAGTTATAGAGGTACCATAACCATAACATTAGAGGCACTGATGTTATGACTTCACCACGGCGGAGTGATTGCTCGTGGCGTCCCATCAGCTTTTGTCCATTTATTTATATTTATCATGTGGGGCGTATGGGTGTATCCTAGTTACACGTTTTATTCAGGATTACATGGTGAATGTGGTGTGTGCCTTGCATCCTTCACAAGGAGCTGATCCCTCCTACCCATAAAACCAGTATATTAAATTAGAGGCAGCCCCTCTAATTTGCATGATGAGGTCACCCCTCCAATTTTTCATGCACGGTGGATATTCATGACCTATATTGGCTAAATGGTAAAATATGACAAACAGTTTTTATAAGATAAACATAAGACTTTCAAACTATAAAACCAGTTTTATTAAGGCTTAACCAGGTTACTCGGGACTTAGTTTCTTCCGCTGTTATTATGTTATATGCTTATCCTATTCATGCTTTATTGTACATCCGTGCACTGAGCGTATTGCTCAGCCGTTTTCCTTTTCTATGTTCCCAAAACGGCAGGTACTCAGGGACGCTCGTAGACACTAAGGGTACGTGCATATGGACTGGAAGCTGTCTAGCCTTCTTTACATTATGCATTTCTTTTCTTTATGATACTTATGCTTTGGACATTGTTTCGTCCTTATTCCTTACTATACTATGTTTGTATGTGATGAGCTTTACTTTTGGACTACCGATGTTTGATTCCGGTATTTCCTTTATATGGTCAAGTAATGTTTAGACATTTTACCTTGTATGCTTTGATGACACGCCATAATTGCTGTGATATTTCCATTTCCAAAATGGGGTGTTACACTTAACTTTTTTACTTTGTATAAAAACAGCCAAATATCCTTCTTTCTTTGTAAACAACTTTGGCTGAGTTGTCAAAAATGGCACAACAAGTTTTTAAACTTGTTTCAAGGACTAGATATGCCAATTCATGATATTTGAAGGACTGATTTTGGCATTTTCTTCATTCTTCAAGGTTTTGACTTGTTTGTTGACTTCTTGGAGGACCAATATTGACAATTTAGTTTTGTTGAGGGACTAAATTTGCCAATTCTTCAAAGTTAAGGGTCCTTTTTGTAATTTTGACAAACTTTAGGGACCAAACTTGTAATTATGAAGATACAAGGGTATAAAGTGTCAATTCTTCCAAGATCGGCCAAGGCGTAGCATTCCTCCATATCGATTGACATTCTTGAAGGAGTGAGATTGAGAAGATTGAGCGACTTAAAAATCTCAAGAGGCATCAAATTAATACTAGCACCAAGATCGAACAAGGCGTAGCATTCCTCCATATCTTGTATTGCACATGGGATTAAAAACTTGCCGGGATCAACGACTTTTTGAGGTATGCGGCTAAGAAAAACCGATTAACAACTAGACTATTTTTGCAATTTCTCTTTGTTATTCAACATACTTTTGAAGTTCGCGGCAAATCGAGGCATCATGACCAAGGCGTCGGCAAAACTTATGTTAAAATGCAAGTCACGAAACATTTTCATAAAAAGTTCAAATTGATAATTATTTCGTTCTTGTGCCTTTTCCTTGTCTCGTCTTGAAGGGTAAGGTAAGGGTGGTGTGGGTTGGGGCATAGGCATCGGCCTTGGAATCTCGGGTTCCATGGTTGGTATTGGTTCAACCGTAGGTGTGGTTTGAGCGGTACTTCGTGGGCTTGGAATTTGCTCCTTTTCTACCACCACCTCAGGTTCTTTCTCTTTTTCCTTCTCCGTAGAAGTACTTGGACGAGAAATGGTTCTTTGAATGTTTTACCACTACGAGTAGTGATAACCTTCAATTCTCCTTTCGGGTTCACGATGGTATCACTAGGAAGACCACCCGAAGAAGAAGGTTTACACATGATAGCTTCAAACATTTTTTCCCATTCGGTCTTCAAACTTAGATTGCCTAGCATCCGCTTTTAACAACTCTTGCTTAATCTCATGTTGACCTTGCTCCATTTTTTGTTGATTTTGTTGGAGTCGTTGAACATTTCCTTCCATTTTATTAGCATGAGTTTTAAGTTCATTAGCAAGTTCGTTTTTAAGCTCGTTTTTCAACTCGGATCTTAAGCTAACCATTTCACGTTGCATATTGTCAAACTTAGCACCGTTTACCTTAGCATAATTCAAAAATTCTCCTTGAAGATTTTTGGTGTGATCATTTTGAAAACCTTGTTTAGTAGTTTGAAAATCACGGTTTTGGTTTTGGTTTGAAATTTGCCCATTTACACTTTGATAATTACCCTTGTTGTAGTTATGTTGATTGCCTTGATAATTACCACCTTGATTGTTGTTTCGATAGTTATTAGCATTTTGATTTGGTGGAGCTTGATTTGGGCGGGAACCTTGACCGTTTTGGTTATAAGTTCCCGTGACTACATAAGAAATCGAAGTGTTACCATCCGTGGTAATGCACTCGGAAAAATCATGAGCTCCACCACACGAAATACAACTCTTAGCAACCGCTTTAACCGAAGCGGAATTTGAAGCTTCTTGAGGTTTCCAATGAGACATAAGAGTCGAAAACCTATTGAAAAACCGATTCTCCTCATTTGCTTCATCTTGCAAGGCATTAATGCTACGAGACGATGACGAACCCAAACTGGTAACAATCGGTGTGTTACGAGGGCTATAAACCTTAGACCTATTTTCAATGATTTTCAAAGCCTCTTCGGTTGTTTTGTACAAAAAATTACCACCCGCGGCGGCATTTAAGTAATCTCGTTCATGATCATTAAGCCCATTATAAAAAGTGTCAATTTGATGCAATTCGGAAAAATCATGGTGTGGACATTCATGTAACATTTCTTTAAACCTTTCCCAAGCCATTGAAAAACTTTCATTAGATCTTTGTGTAAATCGTGAAATCTCGTTTTTCAAATGTGTTGTTTTAGATGGTGGAAAAAATTGATTCACAAACTTAGAAACGAGATCGGCCCATGTCAAAATCGAATTTGGGGGTTCTTTCTCGATCCATATCTTGGCGGGTCCATCTAACGAGTAGGGAAACAACATCATCTTAATGGCATCGTGTGGTACATCCTTAAACTTGCTTGTCGCGGTGAGACGATTAAATTGCCTAATGTGATAATGTGGGTTGTCTTTTTCGTGTCCGCGAAACTTGTTGGCTTGAAGCATAGACATTAAACCCGTCTTGATCTCGAAGTTCTCCGCAAGGATGGCAGGAATCACAATGGCCTCTCCAAAACCCTCGGTGGGTGCTTGAAGCAACTCCATCATAGTACCATTAGCCATGATAGCTTCTTGTTCTACAATGGGTTCCTCACTTGGAGTCTCTTTACTAGAAAAATTAGGAGTAGGTGTTGCCTCCTTTCGGTTTCTACGTTTACGTGCACGTTTTACTTGATTGCGAGTAAGCATAAATGTCACGTACAACGAGGGGATGAGCAAAGAAGATTCTTTTTGGTGTTTTTAACTTTTTCAAAAATTTTTTTGGATTTTTGATTGTTTTTACTTTTTTGGATTTTGGAATTGTATTAGGTAGACAATAATCTACAAATCTCCTCTTAATCAAATCTCTCGATTAAAGAAGCCTCAAGGAATGAAAACGATCCCGTGAAGTGAACGCCTTCGATGACTTTAGAACGATGGTGGAACACCAAATCGTTCAAGAGGGTTTAATCAATGGAAACCAAGAAAATATATATGATACTTAGTAATACTTTGGGCGGCAAAACCCTCGATTAGCTTTCAAATCAAATACTCACAAGCAAGCGGAGGAAATGAGGCGACGCGAAGCACTTAAGAGCCTTTTTCCTTTAGGTCGTGAAATACAACCGCCTTATACCCACCTTATAGTTTGTATTTTTCAAAATCGAGCTTCACGAAAGTAATTATCTATTTTTGCCTTTTTTCTTTGGTTTGAGATTCGAATACAATGATTGGGTAATGACCTCCCAAGTCAAGGTTGTGATTTCTCACGTATTTGGAGTACTTGTGAATTTATTGTTCTACGTATACAATATAGTAATAGTATTCACAAAAAACGAAAAACCGATAATACGTATTAGTAGAGTGCTACTAATACAAATACTAATTATGGTTAGTATATAAAAACAACAATGCCAATCAAAACACAACACGCCTCCCCGGCAGCGGCGCCAAAATGATAATTGTAAAAATACCACTTGTTTAGGAAAACAAGGGTAAAATATAGGGAAGTACGACGATTTAGGAAAACCGTGTGTAAATGACCCTAAAGTGAGTTCGTTCTCAAGGAGGCTAGTGTGTTGTGTAGTGATTTGGATAATGCTTTGTGATTATATTGAGAAAAAGAAAATAGAAATTGAGAAGAGAATGACGGTTACGAAGACGGATCGAGCTAAGACGAAAAGGTCGTTCACGTAAAACCGTAAAAAGTTACAAATTAAAAATTTTAACCCAAAAAATTAATTAAAAGCTAAACTAAGTCTAAAATAATATAAGTAAGAATAAAAATCCAATAAAAATATTTTAAAACCTTTTATTAATTAAATATTCAATTTTAAATGCTAATTAAATCCCTAAAATTAAATATAATTAACAAAATGTCCAAAATATTATTTTATTGAACGAATAACTTACTTATATTATCTAAAGACTAAAAAGTATTTTTCCTATATTTTAAAAACTATTTTTCTATTTTTAAAACACTTAAAACCATTTTTAAACTAAAATAATCATAAAAAATAATAAAATAATGCTAAAAATAATTGGACAATTTTAAAAATCCTAAATTACTCTAATGAATAGTATAAAAATGAAAAAGTTTGAAAAATATAAAATTTTTCACTAAAAGACAAAACTGATATTAATAAAACCCTAATTAATCTAAATTAATTCTAAAAATTAAATAAAAAGTGAACAGTAAAAACTTTTTAAACTAAAAATCTTAAATTATTTTTCTAAATAAAAGAAAAATTTTAAAACTGAAAAATAACAATTTTTGTCACTAAATGCCAAAAACAGAAATTAAAAAGTTAATTAAAATAGCTATTTAATCTAAAAAATATTAAATGAACAGTAACATAAAATCTAATTAAGAAGAAAAATCAAAATTAAAATTAGAAAAATTATGAAACTATTTTTAAGTCCTAAATCCTATTTTAGTCCACAAAAGAAAAAAACTGAGAATCTGAAAGTGACATGTGCATTGGATTTGTCCTTTTGCTAAGCAGGGTTAACTTGTGTATTAGCAGGGGGAACTTTTTTCCCATTGCTAGTGTAAATAAGTGGTCAGTTGACCTTATAAGCTTAGGAAAGCTTATTGATGGGCTTTTCTTGGGCAATAAGGCACTCCCACAACCAGTTGGGTTGTGGGAAGTCAAGAGCAACACAAAAAACACACAATTACTTCACAAATTCAAGCACAAATTGGCAAAGAATGTTACTGATGGCTAATACAAGTTTCTGATAAACAGTGCACTTAGTTTACTTGCACAAAAATGAAATTCACTTGCTCAAATCTTGCACACAATCCAACAAAATGGCATAAAACTGATAGCAAACCCTAGAAGAACAACTTAGCTAACAATATGCAAGATTTCAAGGCAAGTTCATACTAAATCATGCAGAAAATGGATTGACTGTTTTTTAGCTAGTATTATCCAACATGAACATGCAAAATGCTTGAATCCCTATCAAAGCTAAAAGTAAATACTGAAATAACCTTTAACTATAACAAGAAGTGTGTCTAGACTGATTTTAACACAAAAATCTGCCAAGGAGCTCAGTTAACATGCAAATCCAAACACCCCCTTATAATCTGAAACTAAAAATAAACAAATGAAACCTATTCAAATCTACTCAAATCTGATTAACAAAGCTTCTTGCATGCATACAAACCTAAAGTGAGCAATATCAAACCAATAAACACATACTTAAATAACTAGCATACAAATTCACCAAAACTCATAAATCATAAACTTGAAAACTGAAAACAAGTTAACAAAGGATTTACCTTGTGGGACCTACATCCAGGTCCCACAATGGCTGAAAAGCCACCTCCAACAAGCCCGGGCTTGTGCAGAATCTTTTGATGTTGGTTTACAAGATGATGGTGATGATGGTATTAGTTCTTGTTTTGAACCTGCCAAAAACAGACAACCAAGAGAAAGAATAACCTGGTACAAGAGCATATAGGCTATAAGATTGACTTATTGACAAGTCAACTTATAGCTTATAGCTTTAAAAATGAAGCAGAAATATTAAAAAACTGATTTTTTCTTGAATGAAAATTTGAAAATTTAGAAAACTTGGAAAGACTTGAAACTGATGAAATAGCTTATACAAGCTTAGTAGCTTATTTGGTTATCCACCAAATAAGCCAATAGCTTCTATAACTAACACAGAAAATTCAAGGTTTTGGATCAAGTGTCCTCTCACCAAAACCTCAACTTTCTGAATGGAACTTAACAAAATCAAAAGTGATTTATGGAACTCAGATTATGCTTTACAAACACTCACCAACTTTTAAACAATAAAAAGGAATTACTTTTCAAACAAATACCAACTTTTATAACTTTAAAAAGGAATTACAATATTTTAAAGCAAAATCTGGAACAAAGGTATGCTAACATGCTAGCACCCATTTTATACTACTCTAGGAACTATCTAGAATGCCATAAACCCTAGTACATAAACTGCCTAAATTACACTTGGACAAAATTTTGAAAAATCAGTCAACAAGCTCCCATGTGATGGAAAGTGATGGCCAGTTGTCTTGTTTCATCTTGGACCCTTCATTTGGTGTGGAGGACAAATAAAAACTTATGGGACGTTGATCATGTCCCCTTGTTGGGTTTTGTGTGAAAGGGACGGGGCAAGGGAATCTTTTGTGGGGACTTTGGGTGTGGTGGTGGGTGATTTATAATGTGGGTTTTGGTGACAAAGACCCTAATTAGCCATCTGGAGGTAATTAGGCAAAAACCCTTTTTTTTGGCTTGATTAGATCCTGGGTTGTTCTAGGGTTCTTGGGAGGATTAGTGTGGGGTTTAATCTGATTTGGGGATTAAGGGTTTTAAATAAATGTTTTGGTGGGAAATTATAAACCGATTATAAAAATCAGTTTAAACCGTGAGTGGGGTGTGAGGTGGAGTGATGATGCGTTTTCATTGGTGGATGGGTGGAAAGAGGTGACATGTAAGGCTGGGAGTGGATGGGGTGGGGTTTTTTGTCTGGGCAGATATGGTCCCCAATGTTTCTTGTTTTGTTCACTTTGTAAAAACAGCCATCAACTCTATTTTCCTTTATAAATAACTTTGGGCAGTTGGCATTTTTGGCACAATAACTTTGCAAGCCATGAATAAGGACTATTCATGCACTTTTCTCATTCTTCAAGGGCTTTTAATGATATGTCTTCAAAATACAAGGATGTATCTTGTATAAATGAATTCTACAAGGGCCTTTCTTGCCAAATCTTCAAAAATGAGGGACCAATGTTGACAATCTTCAATTCTTCAAGGACCATACTTGTAAATTCTTGACAATTTAGGGACCCAAATTTAATAAATGAGATTTGCAAGGTTATGAATTGACAAGTCTTCAATTCTTGAGGGACCAAACTTGTACAATCTTCAAGCTTCAAGGTCATTTTGGAAATTCATGATTCGGGTCTGGTTCATTGTGCGGCTTCGTTTCCCGTGTTCGTTTTTGAATGATTCTTGTGATATTTTGTCATTTCCTCAATATCCGTACCTAAAATACACAAGCAACAAACACGAGCATATATTTGGTAGTTTCAATGATATTTAATGCATTTTAAGCCCAATTTGGATGATGAGACTATGTATAAAAGAAGTCTCATCAGTACTCATAAAATTCTCATGGAAGATGACTTTAAACCCGTAATCCAAAATCAAAGAAGGGTTAATCCAAAAATTCTTGAAGTCATTAAGAAAGAAGTTATCAAACTTCTCGATGCCGGAATGATTTACCCTATCTCGGATTCGCCATGGGTTAGTCCCGTCCATTGTGTGCCTAAGAAAGGCGGAATCACCGTTGTTCCCAATGAAAACAACGAGTTGATTCCTACTCGACTCGTAACGGGTTGGCGAGTTTGCATTGATTATCGTAAGCTCAATGATGCCACTCGTAAGGATCATTTCCCTCTTCCTTTCATGGATCAAATGCTCGAGCGTTTAGCGGGTAATGATTTCTATTGTTTCTTAGATGGGTTTTCTGGATATTTTCAAATCCCTATCGATACAAAAGACCAAGAGAAAACCACATTCACTTGTCCCTATGGAACATTTGCTTACAAAAGAATGCTTTTCGGCTTATGAAATGCTCCCAGGACTTTCCAAAGGTGTATGATGGCGATATTTCATGACATGGTTGAAGAAACTATGGAAGTCTTTATGGACGATTTCTCGGTCTATGGTGATTCCTTCTCTTCTTGCCTTGCTAATTTAGAACGTATGCTCCAACGGTGTGAAGACACTCGTCTCGTTCTTAATTGGGAAAAATGCCATTTCATGGTAAAAGAAGGCATCGTCCTCGGTCATAAAATTTTCAAAGCCGGTATCGAAGTCGACGTGCTAAAGTTGACGTCATTGCTAAGTTACCTCCACCTACCACCGTCAAAGGAGTTAGAAGTTTTTTAGGCCATGCGGGATTTTATCGACGTTTCATCCAAGATTTCTCGAAAATAGCTCGTCCAATGACTCATCTCTTAGAAAAGGATGCTCCTTTCATCTTCTCTCAAGAATGTCTCGACTCTTTCGAACTTCTTAAAGGTAAATTAACTAAGGCACCGGTCTTAGTCTCTCCAAATTGGGAGTTACCTTTCGAGCTCATGTGCAATGCTAGTGATTTCGCGGTAGGAGCGGTTTTAGGTCAACGAGTTAACAAACATTTCCAACCCATTCATTATGCTAGTAAGACAATGACGGGGGCTCAATTGCATTATACCACTACCGAAAAAGAGCTTTTAGCCGTAGTGTATGCTTTTGAGAAATTCCGCCCCTATCTTGTGCTTTCCACCAACATCGTTTACACCTATCATTCTGCCTTGAAATAATTGTTGACCAAGAAAGATGCTAAACCGAGACTCCTTCGTTGGGTTTTGCTCCTACAAGAATTTAAAATCAAAATTCGTGATAAAAAGGGAGCGGAAAACCTAGCCGCGGATCATCTTAGTAGACTTGAGGATCCTTATCAAGGGGAACCTCCAAATCAAGAGATTAATGAATCTTTTCCCCTTGAGACCTTAATGTCTATTAATTCCAATCTTGATGATACCCCATAGTTTGCGGACATTGCAAACTATTTGGCGGGTGGTGTTCTTATCGAAGGGTTATCGTCCCAACAAAAGAAAAAATTCTTCAAGGACGTTAAATAGTACTATTGGGACGACCCTTATCTTTTCAAGAAATGTGCGGATGTAATCATTCGTAGATGTGTTGATGGGCCGGCGGCTTTACAAATCCTTGAAGCTTGCCATAAAGGACCCACCGGTGGTCACTTTGGTCCTAATTACATCGCTAAAAAAGTTTTCGACTCCGGATTCTATTGGCCCACCATTGTGTTGCTTGCCAAAGACAAGGCAAGATCACACATAAAGATGAGATGCCTCAAAATTTCATCCAATAGAGTGAAATCTTTGACGTATGGGGCATCGACTTTATGGGGCCATTTCCATCATCCAAAGGAAACAAGTACATCCTCGTAGCCATTGACTACGTATCAAAATGGGTTGAAGCAAATGCTTTACCTACTAACGATACGAGGGTGGTTGTTAACTTCATGAAACAATTGTTTGCTCGATTCGGTGTGCCTCGTGCTATTATTAGTGATCGTGGGACTCATTTTTGCAATGATCAATTCGCACGAGTCATGGCTAAGTATGGTGTCAATCACTGACTTTCCACCGCGTATCATCCACAAACTAATGGTCAAGCCGAGGTTTCCAACCGTGGTCTTAAGAGAATCTTAGAGCGAACCGTGGGAGAGCATCGTGCCTCATGGGCCGATAAATTAGATGATGCTTTGTGGGCTTTCCGTACCGCTTATAAGACACCTATAGGTTGTACCCCTTATCGCCTTGTGTACGGAAAGGCGTGCCACATCCCCATTGAGTTGGAGCATAAGGCTTATTGGGCCTTGAAATGGGCTAATTTTGATATAAACAAAGCCGGTGATCATAGGAAAATCCAACTCAATGAACTTAGGAATGAGGCTTATGAAAATTCATTAATCTACAAGGAGAAGACTAAGCTCATTCATGATTCCAAGATTAAAAACCGAGAGTTCCATGTTGGTGATCAAGTTTTACTCTTTAACTCTCGGGGTTGGAAATCTTTTCAGGTAAACTTAAGAGCCGTTGGTCCGGTCCATTCACCGTGGACCAAATCTTTCCTTATGGCACCATTGATTTATCCCAACCAAATGGGCACAACTTTAAGGTGAATGGCCAACGGGTTAAGTTGTACTATGGAGAGGACATCTCTCATGAGATGATTCCATCCCTATCCACATTTCTCTTGAATTAATTCGGGAAATCGAGTCGAGCTAGAGACTCGTGATAAATAAATCAAGCATCGTTTAACTAGGTTAGATTTTTACCTTTACCAACCTTTCCACCCTTTTCACCTTCATCCATTTCCACCAATAAGTGTAGGGGTTAGCCAAGTAGGTTGTTTGTGTGTTGTGATGTGTGCAGGGACATATTCTTTGATGATCCACTTTTGGTATTTTTGACGCGACCCGTGATCCCGTGTACCCGGTTCTCTCAAAACTATTGTGATTCATACTTGTATATAAATAAGACTAATAAATGTAATCACTTTAGTTGTCCTTTCCTTAGCTCGATTTTAAACAACGTACTCAATGTCCTAAGTGTAGGGGAGTTTATTCTCCCACATGCTTAAACATTGAGGACAATGTTTATATTTAGTGTAGGGGGACTTCTATCGAATTTTAGTGGGCTTTTCCATGAATTTGACCCCATTTAACCGGAAAATTTAAAAAATTTTCAACGTTTTTCAAATTTTTGATCTATTTTTGCCTAGTAGTATTTTTATTTATTTCCCTTTTGTCATCACATCGTAATAATTTCCATTTCAAGAATAAAGTAAAAAAAATAAAAATAAATAAATAAATGAATAAAATGGTTTTAACAAGTTTAGATATCTTTGATATATTATGCCCGTCGTGAATATTTCGACTCAACCCGAGTTACTTATCCAAGTTTACTCTAGCTAGTATCCTTAACCATATGGACCTTAATTGGTTTATTAGGCTAAGCATCCACGAGTCTCATTCCTTGAGATTTTAAATTGTGGAGAACGAGAGATGATAGAGTTGATAATAACTTTAAGGGTTATTTTTTGCTTATATGAGTTTTTGTGGCTCTTTCTTCCCGCTTGTATATTTAATTGCTTAATAAATGAGGATTCTTGCGGTGTAGATTCGATATCTTAACTCTTAGCCAAATCTTTAATCTCCTTGTAATTAAAGCATGAACACATTGAGTGTGCCAGCGTTGTGGACTTCCGACTAAGGTGGCTCATAACCACTAAGTAGGAGGTATTCAGACCATGGGACCGCGGAATTTGGCCTACTATATATATCATAAATAAAGAAAGAATAAGATTAAAACATGACCTCAAGGAGCCTTAGGGTGTGGGGCATGTAGCACGAACCTTGTCATTAGAGCCTTAGGGTGTATGGCATGGTAAGTGTTGAATAAAAATTGATCAAAAATCAATTCCCTCGTTTATCGTTCAAGGAGCCTTAGGGTGTGGACAATAGACGGGGAGCATTTTTACATCTTAAAGAGCCTAAGGGTATATGATGTGAACTTGCTAAACTCCACATAAAGTCTACATGACTTTGGAGGAATAATTAATAAGTAGTACTATTGGCCAAATTTTGGGTCCGGGAATTTATTCCCCAAATCGTGTTAAATCATCCTTGATGTGGGCTTACTTTAGTGACAACGTTTTTGAGGACGAGGTTAGGGTTTGAGTGTCGGGTTTGCACCGTTTGGCCTTCATTTTTGGAATAATAATTATCAAATAAGTCAAATGAGCCTACGGGTGAATGACAATTAATAAAATCTAGAGATACAACGTAGGAATTGGAGAAAGAGTATTACACAATTATCTTATATGAGTGGGTTTTAACTTAAGGACTTATGGTAAACAATCATCTCGTTTTTAAGCTTGGTATGGGGAACGTGAAACTTGAGGATGATTAATATTCATAACACCAAAGCCCTAATCTAAGTCTTAGATTTCTTTACAAGTTTCTTCCATAAAATAATTTCCAAGTTAATAAATTGTTATAACTTTTGTTTCCTTTAAAAGGTTTCATCTTTTCATCGTAGTAGTAGTAGTAAGAGTAAT
Organism: Glebionis coronaria; assembly: GCA_025667525.1. Lineage (NCBI taxonomy): Eukaryota > Viridiplantae > Streptophyta > Magnoliopsida > Asterales > Asteraceae > Glebionis > Glebionis coronaria. Next base: position 390,171,817 of record CM046876.1, read on the forward strand.
AAAGGCCGAGATGGATTAATTATGAGAAAAATGTAACTTTATGCTTTAAAATAATGCATTGCATGGGGTCATTGCAATGGTCAAGTGTAGGGGATTTAATAAGTGTGTAAACACTTATCCTTTTGCCACTAAAATCAAGGTAAAACAAGACCTAATCATGTGTTTAATATCGTAAATGTCAGAATTATGCGTGGTTTTGTGTTTTTGTGTAAAATAGGTACAAATGATCAAAAGGAAAGAAAACATGGGATTTCACGGTCAAATGTTGAAGAAAAGTCCAAAAAGAGACGAAGACAAAGTCAAAAGATCAAAAGTGTGCCCAAGTTCACGAAAACCGGCTAAACCGACACGAGTTTGAAGAAAATGAACAAGAAAGCCGAAGTCGAGCTCGTTTTTAGCGGATTTAATATTTATGGAGTTAAACGGGCTTGTGGGTCTCACATTCGGGTTAATGGGCTCAAAAGGTCCATTTGGAAGTTGTATTTTGCTTATTAAAAATCACATGGCCCAATTCAGCCCAAAATACAAATGGATACCAACTTGGGCCAAAGCCCATTTGACTAAATAAACATAGGACGGAGATATTAAGCCTGGTCTTGGCTGGTCAACACCTCACAACCCGGTCAAACCCACATCCCACACACTTTATTATTAAACGTTTTTATCCCACCCCTACTTTCGATAATAACAATAACATTCACCCACTTTATAGTTTATTTTACCCCACTCACACACCCATCGACACAACCAAAGTAACACTTCTCCACTTTCCCTCATCTCTCTCTCAACCCTAAATAAACGTAGATAAGTTTTTACTATTCCCAAACCCTAATCACCAATTTTACCCATAAAAATTGGGGGTTTTACCCTTATTACTTAATTCACACAATGAGGAAATAAATCCCCATATGAATCGGAGATGACACCAAGGAGTGGTCCTCATCTCCAAATCCGACGTGGCCTAAATCCCTATGTTTTGATTGGCTCACACACCTCTCCACCACTACCTCATCCAATAAGAATGATCCACATCACCCTCAAACTAGCACAACAAACACAAAAGTGCCATGCTGGCAATCCAAGTGAAAGAAAAAGTATCTTCAGTCGTTAGATGAAGAAGAGAAGAGAGAGAAAGAAGAAAAAAACATGTTTGACGGCTAGGATTTAATTGCTTACTCAAGAAGAATCACAAGAGGGTTTCCAGGGTTTCTCCTATAAAAACCCCTCATATCTGTAATTTTGAAGTGCCTTCTTTTTAGTTTAATATTTTATTTTCTGAAAAATAGAATTAGGGTTTATTGTAATTTCTTTTTTAAAGTATTGTAATCAATATTTCAGTTAATAAAATTTTTAATTAATATAAATCTTTGTCTCATTTGATTATTATTGCAATAGTTTCTTAATTTTATTTTTGATTAAATAATTGTTAAAATAAAAAGGTAGGAATAATTTCCCCTACTGGGAAATTATATATAAAAAATTGGTTCGAGAAGTTACTGTTTGTTGGTTTGATGATGATGTTGGGTTCGATGGAACGGTTTGGGTGATAAGGAGGTCTTTAATTTTGTTTGTTTCGGTTCACAAGGGGGTTCAGCGCCCACCTTCGTCCCAACGGAAATCGACAAAAGGTGTTCTTCTCATTTTAATTTTCTTGTTAAATTTAGTTTTGGTTTAATATTTAATCTGTTAGTTTTAAGCTGCTTGTGTTTTTAGTTTATTTTGGATCTGCTTATTTGTTACTGTTTAGGAATTTTAGTCGTTTGGATATGCTCGTTTGATTTTGCTGGTATAAGTTTGTTTAAATTGATTAAGTTTGGGTAAGTTTTGTTTAATATGCTTGTTTTAGTTGATTCGGTGATTAAGTTGTTTAGGGTTGTGCGTTTAATAGCTTATTATAGTAATTAATTGGTTTTCAGTTTGGCTTATTTCTGCGTATGAGCTTATTCCTGGTTTGATTTTGTTTGAATTGGCTAGTTAAAGTAGTTGGTTTAAGCTTGTTAGGATTTGCTTATTTAGCTGCTTAATGCTTATCATCTGCGATCATTATATCTGCAAGTAGGATCCGCTTTTCGGTTTAAGTTTTGTATGCTTATTTTGCTTTTTTTAAGCTTTTGGTTCTTATTTAAGTTTAAGTTTATTCAACTTATTTGCTTAACTGATTTTAGTTTATGTGCTTATTTTTGTTTGCTGTCATTTTGCTGATTATTTTGCTGCATAAAGTTTCAGACTCTATTGGTCTGAGATTCCATAAAAAGTCAAAACATATTATTTGCAAAAAATCATCTGTCCTGGGTTTCGAACTCGTGACCCCCAGCTCAACAGACCTAAGCCATAACCATTCGTGCTAGCGCCTCATTTGTGTTTCTTAATCAGCTTTTTAATTAATATAGGTTTTTAAAGTCTTGCCAGTTTTATTAATTAGCTTTAAATACTAGTTTAGGTTTTATTAATTTTAATTTAAAGTCGTTAAAAAAGTTTTTCAGATTTAAATAAATAATAAAAAGTAAAAAATATTTTACTTAAATTGTTTTTAGTTTTTAATTAATTTAGTTAAATTTGAAAATAGTTTAAAAAGTAGATTTTGTTTAAATTTCAAGTAGTTTTAAAATAGTTAAAAATTAGTTTATTGAATTTAAATTAGATTTGTTTTAATCATTTTAATTAGTTTTAATTTAAAAAGGTTTTAGTTAATTAAAATTATATTTTTAAATTAGATTAAATAGTTTTTACTTAATATATTTTAGTATAAAAATACCAAAAATACGTTTTACCAAGAACAAATATATCCACGTTAATTTGAGATCAATTCGAGTGAGTCGAGGAAAACGAACATTAATTGCATAAAGAGGATTGAAAAATCCTAGTATTTTTAAGCTAGGCACATAAGCTCAAATATTCGTGAGTGTGGATGTTCATTCATGAGGTTTGAGTCTCCTTACCAAAAATCTGCTTGAAAAGTGATAAATTGTGATTTTGTGATCTGCTGTTAATTGAGGTGTTCTTGTGGCTTGAATTTGCTTAATATTGCATGATATTGTTGGTATGATGCTAGATTTGGCTTGGGTAAACCTGTTACACACATTTAGTTGTTTAAATCCTTGATTAAAAAGTGAAAGGGGTGTTTGGGATTATTGCTTGTTACAAGTTTATGCTTTGTATGCTATTTTAAGTAAGTGCTAAGTGTTGAATTGAGTTTGTATCTGATATACAAGTGCTTGAGTTCTGATATTTGCCAAGTTTGCTCTTTGAAACATCAAATCTGATTGTGTGCTATATCTTGCTTGATTTTGCATATTTTGACTTAAAATCTTGGAAACAATTAGAGTGTATGCATGTTTAGGGATAAAAAGTGTTTAAATAAAGTTTATATAACCTGTTTGAAAGATTTGAGGGTTTGAAATTGGGCTTGTGGTCAAATACATCAACAACCTCACTTTGTGTTCTTCATTTTTTCATCAATAACTTTGATTAGCTTGAATCTTTGTCTAAACCTTGAATCAGTGCATGAAACTAGTTTATCTATGTTCATTTGAATTTATTTAAGTTGTTGTGTGCATTTGGTTCATTTTGGTTGGCTTAATCTTGCTAAAACTACTTATCTTGTTCATAACTGCTTATGTTCATGTTTGTATCATATCTGGGCATGTTTTGATAAAACTGTATCAATTGGCTGTTAGGATTTGTGTTTATTTGATTGTGATTGACTCCTTATAACCCACTGCTTATAAGGGTGCATTTGTGTGCTCTGAATCCTACAAAAATCCACAAAAGACAAAAAGTCAAGATAGTCAAGCAGTGGCAACTTTTCCCAATGCTGGACACCCAAAACTAGCCCCTGCTAGTGCAATTTTTCAAACAGCTTATTAATAAGCTTTTCTAGCTTATCAAGACTTGCAACAACTTTGTTTTTGTAATCAATCTTCTTTATTTGACCCATTTGACTATTCTAGATCTTTCTAGGGTTTGACTTTTAGGTTTGACTAGAAAACCAACTAAGTTGACTTTTACATAAAGTGCTTATTGCTTATTCCACCTTATTCAGTGGTTCTTTTTGAAATATTTTTGATTATTAAGCTTAGTTTTGCCATTTGAAAAATTTTGCAACTTGAATCAGCCCTTGTATTGGTCTAGAACTCAAAAACGACTATTTTGTCGTTTTATGTAGAGAGCTTTTGCTTAATTCAGGCTTATTTCTTGGGCTTTTTCAAAATTTCTTTTTATAGATCTCTTTAGTATCCCAAAAGAAGCTTGTGTGTCAAATTACAGCTTATGGCATTAGATTATGGCTTAATGGGCCAAAAAGTCCATTAAAAATAAGCTGTTAACTATTAAGCTGTGATAAGCTCACTTTCAGCTTTTTAGCCTTTAGACTTTTGTTCTTAAAATCAAATTTTGAGTCAGATAGGTGATTTTAGGCTTATTTGGACAAATCTTTTTGCTTATTGGGCCAAAAAGCCCAATTAGGTGGACTGTTTTTCATTTCAGCCCATTTGGAGGCCCATTAGGGGTATTTTGGTAATTTCAAGGTCAATTCTGTGTTAATTAGGTTAAAATAAACTAGTTTGCAACTTTTTAGAATTTTTTATAAATTTGGATTTTTAATATTATTTTATTATTAAAAATTAAATTTAAGATTTTTGCAACTTTTTCATTTTTCATAGCTTAAATAATTTACGTTAGGAATTTTATAATTTTTAGATTAATTTTGTTGTCATTTAATTAATTTTTAGAATTATTTTAATATTTTTATAGTTTTTAGTCATATTTAAATAGTTTTAATTAATTTTAAAATTTTCAATTTAGTTAAGTTATTTTAGAGGTTTGCAAAGTGAAAAATCTCATTTTGGGCTTTTTGTTAATTAAATTGATTTTTGGGGTTTAATTAGCATTAAAAAATTATTATTTAATTAAATAAAAGGTTTGAGTGAATTCTGATTTTTTTATACTCAAATTACATTTTTTAGGATTTATTGCAACTTTTTAGGAATTTTTAGGTGAATTTTTAAATTTCGTCATATTTTACGGTTTTACGTGCACGACTTTTCGTCTTAGTATAACTTAGAATCGTAACCGTCATCCATTTCTCTTTTCTTTCTCATTTTATTTCTTCGTAATTATAATCACAAACATTAATCATTTCTTACACAACACACTAGCCTCCTTGGGAAATGAACTTGAACTTCATTTGGTCATTAGTGCTTGATTTTCCTAAATCGACACTTAATTGTTGCCGCTTTTACGCCTTTTTCCTAAAGGGTAGTAAAACTCTACAATCATTTTGGCACCGCTGCCGGGGAGGCGTCTTGTGTTTTGATTTGAACAATTGTTGTTTTTATATTATCCATAAATATAATTGTGTTAGTAGAACTCTACTAATACGTATTATTGGTTTCGTTTTTTGTGTGAATATTATTACTATATTGTATACGTAAAACAATAAATTCACAAGTACTCCAAAAGTGTGAAAACACAACCTTGATTCGGGATTTCATCACTCGATCATTGTATTCGAATCTCAAACAAAGAAAAAAGGCAAAATAGATAATTACTTTCGTGAAGCTTAATTTTGACAAACACAAACTATAAGGTGGGTATAAGGCGGGTATTATAAAATATAGCCTAAGGAAAAAGGCTCTTAAGTGCTTCGCGCCGCCTTGTTTCCCCTCTTTCTTGTGCGTGTTTAGATAAAAAGGGCTAATCGCGGGTTTGCCAACCAAAGTATTATCTACATATCATATATATTTTCTTGGTTTCAATTGATTAAACCCTCTTGAACGTTTTGGTGTCCCACCAACGTTCTAAAGTCATCGAAGGCGTTCACTTCACGTGATCGTTTTCATTCCTTGAGGATCCTTTAATCAAGAGATTTGATTTGAGGAGAGATTTGTAGATTTTGTCTACGTAATACATCACAAAATCCAAAAAAAATAAAAACAATCAAAAACCACAAAAAAAATTTAAAAAGTTAAAAACACCAAAAAGAATCTTCTTTGCTCATTCCCACGTTGTACGTGACGTTTATGCTTACTCGTAATCAAGCTAGACGTGCACGTAAACAAAAAAACCGAAAGGAGACCACACCTAACCTTTCTAGTGAAGAGTCTCCTATTGACGAACCTATCGTAGAACAAGAAGCTAGCATGGCTAATCGTACTATGATGGAGTTACTTCAAGCACCCACCGAGGGTTATGGAGAAGCGATTGTGATTCCCGCCATCCTTGCTGGATAATTTTGAAGTTAATACGGGTTTGTTGTTGATGATCGAAAACAACAAATTCCGTGGTGATGAAAAAGACAACCCTCACAACCATATCCGCCAGTTCAATCGTCTTACCGCTACATGCAAGTTTAAAGACGTCTCTAACGACTCGATTAAGATGATACTTTTTCCGTATTCCTTAGCGGGGCCCGCTAAAATTTGGTTAGAGAAAGAGCCACCCAATTCTATATTGTCGTGGAAGGATCTCGTTTCAAAGTTTGTGAACCAATTTTTCCCGCCCTCTAAGACTACACATTTGAAAAACGAGATTTCAAAATTTTCACAAGAATTTAATGAGAGTTTTTCTACGGCTTGGAATCGGTTTAAGGAAATGTTACATGAGTGTCCTCATCACGGTTTTTCCGACTTGCATCAAATTGACACGTTTAACAATGGATTGAACGATCATGAGAGAGATTATCTTAATGCCGCCGCGGGTGGTTATTTTTTGTGTAAAACGGTCGAGGAAGCGTTGTTGATTATTGAGATAGGTCTAAGGTCTGTAGTCCTCGTAACACATTGAGTGTTCGTAAGGCTTCGTCTTCGGCTTCACCTTCATTGTCTCATACCATCGATGCTTGCCAACTCGAGGCAAATTTGGAAAAAAAAATCTTTGATAAGCTTAAAGGACTTTTGGTTGAATTTAAAGTTGGTGAACAATCTACTCCCGCTACGGCTAAAGTGGTTGAGGTTTCTTGCATGTATTGTGGTGGAGGTCATGATTTCTCCGAGTGAATTACCAACGGTGGTAACACTTGGAGTGCCTACGCGGCCACGGGAACTTATAACCAAAGCGGTCAAGTTCCCGCTCTAATCAAATGACTCCACTGGGTTTTGCACCCAATCAAAATGCTAACAACTATCGAAACAATCAAGTTGGTTACAATAACAATTACATGGGTAACAACTATGGGAATCAAGGGGCTAATAACAATCAAGTGCAAAACAAAAATCAAAACAATGATTTTCAAAACAACAACAAGAGTTTGCAAAACTTGAAAGATCTTCCAAATGAATTTGTTGAATACGCAAATTGAAATGATGCTAGGTTTGATAATATACAAAGGGAGATCATTAGCCTAAGATCTGAGTTTAAGAATGACTTGAAAAAGGAGTTGAAAAATGAGTTAGCAAATAAGCTTAAGATTCATACGAACAAAATAGAGGGTAATTGTTGTCCCATATTCTTAGATGATTAAACAAGAAAGAAAGGTAGATAAAAGATGAATTCTAGAGAGAGAAACTAGAGAGAGAAAAGAGAGGGAAGTGTGTGAACTTTTGGAATATTAGATTAGAGAAAATGAATCAATTAACCAACCTCCTAACATGCTAGGAGGGTGCTTATATAGTCCACCCACATGCGGGCTTTCTATTAGACTATATATGTTTTGGGTCGGGCTTGAATAAATGCTTATTACCTTGAAAGAGGCCTTTTAAGCTAGCCATCAAGCCTGTAATGTCACGACTATTTTAACTAACTATTACAACATTCTAATAAATGTTACAATATAAACCTATGACCGAACATTCTTGTTTGACTCAATATATTGAGGCTAACAATCTCCCCCAATGTGAGATCATTCATCTTCGATATTTGTAGATCTATAGGGATTTACGAATTTCGTCATAAATGAGTCTTGAACGTGATATTCGTCTTGTTCCTTCATGTTGTGATCTTTGTTTCTTTGTCATTGTCTTTCGACTTTGTCTTTAAACTTGAGATCTTAAAATTATCCTTGACTTGTCTTTGCCATCTTGCGATCTTGTGTCTTCATCCACATGCTCATACTTTGCACAATCTTGAAAACCTTAAAACAATCTCATTTGAAGTGAGGTCATTCCTTTATATTAATAGATAAGGAAGATTTTGATCATCAGAGTTGCGGAATTCTTTAGCTTTCTTGATTATTGATTGTCTTTGGGCATGAGAATGTGGTTTTGAATCTTTGACTTTGATGAGTACACTGTAACGTCACCTTCTTGAGACAAAAAATAGACACGGACTGAATGGCTTTGACATTCGTCCTAAATCGGTAGCGTTTTACCTCCGGTCGGTGAAGACTGTTACACGATATTAAATATCGTACCTGTGATTAGGTATATTCAATTAAGAATCTCCTTGACAGGGCTTCACGGCAGTACTAGCCGTTCTCTTTACTCGACCGTCTCAAAGCAAGATAATAACTGGTTTTGCTAGGTTAAAAGTTCGTTGTTCTCGGCGTCTAATCGAATTGAGCACGGTTAAATGTGCGACTCAGTCGTCTTTGGTGAATAAAAGAAAAGGTTTTGTCGTTGTCTAAAACTAATTAACGATAAAAATAAAAGCTAAAATGATTGAACTAAAAATAAATGACTTTAAAAATAAATGACAAAATATAAAGAAATAAAACAAAAAAAACTTAAACGCAAATGACAAAATAATAAAACAAAAAGTTAATACTTAAACGAAATAAGAAAATATAAAAGAAATAAAGCAAGGAAAATAAACTAATTAAAAGTAAATTTAAAACATTAACTTAAGTAAAATTTTATTAAAATATAAACTTGAAAATAAGACACTTTAAAAATAACTAAGAAAAGGCAAGTTAAAATAAAGCTTAAGAAAAATAAGACAAAATAAGTAAAAACAAGACTTAAGAAAATGGCGGAAAAAAATAAATTTGAACATTAAATTTGGAACAAAAACATTTAATTCCGCAATACTGGAGAAATGAATTAAATCCGCAATCCACCAAAAAGAATAAATTCCGCAATGCTAAAACAAATACAATTCCGCAATATTACGGAATTATTAATTAATCCTGCAATAATAAAAATCGAATTAATTCCCCAATGTAAGTTTAAGCATAATTCCTCAATGCAAACTCGGAGATTCCGCAATCTGAAACTGAATTAATTCCGGAATAATATTGCGGAATTAATTCCGCAATAATGAAGTGAGCTTAATTTCGCAATGATAAAAAGTGAAGATTCCACAATGCTGAAAAATGGAAGGATTCCGCAATACATAAGGTACCACAATTCCGCAATATGCAATATATTGTGAAATTGAATCAGATTTTATGAAAAAGTAGATCTCGGATTTAGGACGAATTTGAGCACTATTTTAGTAACTTTTTAAGGACAATAAGCAAACAAAAACACCAATAAGCTAACCACAACTCCTAGATGAATGATAAAACTTGTAAAAACTTTAAATATGAACCAAGAAACGTAAAAAGCTAAAAACTTTATATAAAAAATGACGAAATAAATGAAGATTAAGAGCACGAAATCAACACGAACAAAGATGATGAAAAAGATTAAGATTAAGCAAAAAAGAAAGGTAGAATGAGATGATTAAAAACTTGAAATAAAAGATTAAAGATTAAAGATTAAAGACAAAATTAAAGACTTACATAGATTACTTGAAAAGAAAGACAATATAATAAATGACAATATAAAAAGTGCTAGAAAATAAAATGGAGAACTAATTGTCATTTAGCTAACACCTCCTAATGTGTCATTAGGAGGGTATTTATAGGAGGGGAGAGTTGTTGTGCTTCTTTCTTTCTTTCTTCCTTTGGTCTTCACGTCTTTCGTCTTTGACAATAAACTCGTCATTCTCGACTTTGTCTCGGGATTTGTTGATAGAAACAATGAACTCGTCTTCTAATTTCCTTCATTAATTAGATTTGGTTCTTCGACTTCGTTAAACTTCCGTCTTTGGTCTTTTTCTTCGATAAATCTTCAGAATAGGCCTTTGACTTCCGTTCTTTTTGCACTATTGATCATTTGACTTCGTCTTTTGTCTTTTTCTTCGATAAAAGCCCGTGAAAGCCCATGTTTTCTTCCCTTTTCACATTTTGGTCCTAAATCACAACAAAAACGCAAACCACGCATAATTCCGACTTTTACGACATTAAATACACGTTTAGGCTTGGTTATTATTATAAATAAGTGGTAAAAGGATGGGTGTTTTCACACCTATCAAATCCCCTACACTTGACCATTGCAACGCCCTCATGCAATGCATTAATTACAAAGCAAGATTTACATTTTCCATCATACTTAACCCACCTTGGCCTTTATTGAACACAATACATTAAGGAAACTTAAAAAGATAGAATATAACAAAATGGTTGAAGGAAGAAAAAGTAAAGAGATCGAAGACTTACATTAGGGCTTTAGATGTCATGAATGTTTATCACCCTCAAGTTTCACGTTCCCCATACCAAGCTTAAAAACGAGATCATTGTTATTATAAGTTAGTATGCTAACACTCACTCTTGTGGCTCAATTATTCGCTTAGACTCCCTTATTCCTAGGTGTATCTCTTATATTTTATTGTTGTCTTGAATGATCACGAGGATGCATTGTTGACTTATTTCGATAGTTATTTAGTGTCACACCCTACCATGGCGGAATATGGGGCACGACGTATGGATATCATTACAACAATAGCGTGTCTATAGAGATAACTAAATGATATAAGAAATGTCATAAAATGGTGACACAAATGTCATGACAATATCTCAACAATGCAGGAGCCTAGGTAAGTAGGTAACAGTCCTACCTCTTACCTAAGACAAACAAATAACACAAACAAACAAACATATAGGTGCCAACAGTATCACTTATTAAAAGAACAAATAAAAACTAAGAAGGAAACGGGGATTCTCCTTCTATATGCATTCCTAAGCTTCTCAAATCCTAGCCACTTATGTTCTCATGCTTAACCATAGTATCACCTGAAAGAGACACTAAAACACGTCAACATAAAGTTGGTGAGAGTCATAGGTTTAGACTCCAACGCTAAATCAGTTACAAGCTGTGAATAACGAACACAAATACAATAACATATGGACAATGTGTTACATGTATGCATCAACAACTATCAATTCAAGATCAAACATTTCAAACCAAAACCAAGGCTCCTACCTTGCCAAACAACATCATGGTACCATAGATGATCACACTATCTACCTATCCCAAGGCCACTACCTTGGCAAACCACAAGGCCACTACCTTGTCAAACCACAAGGCCACTACCTTGTCAAACCACAATAACTGAGACGGCACGTGTCCCCCGATCCAAATCATACACAATAAAAAATCACATAACAGTTAATCACATAATGTACACACAAGTCCATCTCAAATCACAAACACATTCACAACATCAATTTTTAAAATAACTCAACACAGTGTCTCTTTCATCCCATCTGGAAGTCAAAATCAATATTAAACATGGGACTATGAAACTCACCTGATTGAGCTTCTCCAAAAGTCCGCGCACTAGCAAAAGCTAACAAACCAAAAACACATAATCAATACACGAACCAATCACCAAGATGGCTCATCAACCTATGATGGACATCTAGCCTATTCCCACATATTTACCTCATTGATAAGCTCTAATCACCCCATTACCCTTCCTTAACAAGTCCTTAACTTGGTTAAGTTTAATAACTAACCCGTTCATATTTTACCCAAAACAGTCCCAGTTTTTAGGTCTCAACACTTTAAGTCAAACGTCCACTTAAACATACCCATGGTTTCTATAAAAGGAATATTAATACCCTTACATATGTTGGCTAACACCTCCCACTTGCCCTAACCTTAAAGCTACTGTTAATGCCCCGATATACATATATCTACTTTTGTCATTGCAGATTTCCTGATTTTAAACGTACTAAAGGTTTGTTACCATTAAGGGGTCTTACCCTAAACCACAACCTTAGCCCAAGTGCAGATACTTACTACAATATATAAACCATTTCTCACGTTCGTGAGAAGATCCCAATGCAACCCTAAGTACCCCAAACAACCTAAAACTTAAAAAGAAAACATGCTGAATTCAAAACTGTTTTGACCTCCGACTGTTGTAACCTGTTTTTGACCCACTTCCCGACCTCCAATTTAGTTCTCGTTTCTTGCATTGGAAAGCCACTTCAAATATCTTTCCAGGGGTACTTAGATCGCATCTTGAATGTTCCTAGAACTCCCGATATGATCAAAACAATTGACTCAAAATTCTGCCCAGTTTTTAAAAACGGGTTTAACAAAATCAACCTTATTAATTAACCCTAATCCCTCTAATTACAAGCCCTAATTTATTAATCATTATAATATGATTAATATACTGTTTTTAATTAAACCCTAACCTAAATCCATCATAATATGATTAAGACATCATTAAAATAATTAAATTGAAAAGGGTTAAGAAGGTTTTACCTTTGAATTAATAGAAGATGAAGAAAACCTAATTTTTGAAGAACCCTAATTGGCCACCATTGATGAATTTCGGCTAGGAGATGTTATGGAGGTTAAAAACCTGATTATTATGGTTATGGGTTGGGTTTGGTTAAGTCCTAAAGGCCCCCTAATCCCATTACAAGTCCATTGGGTCTGTTTTGGACTTTTCCCTTCTTTCTTTCTTCTTTGGTGCGTCTAAACCGACCCAAACACCCCTAAATTCGTTTTTTTATTATTATTTAATATTATGTTATTAATATTACTTTAATTTTCCTTAATTTATTTCAGCTCCTAAAGCTTCCAAAACCACAAAACCGTAAAACTAGTCAAATTTACGCGTTTTACCGTAAAAGACGTAAAATATACACTTTTATAAAAACTCTCAAATTTTGAAATAAACTTTATAACTAAGTCGTAAATGACTTAAAACCATCCCGAAAAATATCCATATTACTAGTTACCTCATCTGAGACCTCCAAATGATAAACCGTAAATCGTAAAAATACGATTTTCTATAATACATATACGTATACGTAAAACCACTAAATAACACCATCTCACTTCATAGTCACTACCATGTGAACTCATGAACATGAAATCATCACACATCGTTTCACTCACAAGGTACCCCGTACCGAAAACGATATCCAGACCACAATCTATACATACCAATAAGCACATAAACACGTAAAGACACGTAACTAGCACAAAATAAAACTAAGTGACGAACCTCAAAACCAGGGTTGTCACATCACTCCCTCCTAATAGAAATCTCTTCCCGAGATTTACTCCTTAGAATCAAACACACAAACAACAAATCACATGAGGATACTTGTTCTAAACGAACTCCCCTCATTTCCATGTGAACTTTAGTTCAAGTTTCAAAATACCACATATACAAACCAAAAATAATTAAACTCATTGCCAAACTCTTGACCTCACAGTCAATAAATCTCACCGATGATTCTTTGATATAAACGAAGACTCTTATTAATACAAGTCCCGAATAACCGTACATGCAAAATGCATTCTCAAACAACCTTTACCAATCTTAATACATGAAATGTATCATGTATACAACTCATTTCCCCCGGGTAATTCTATGCTCATAAGCTAATGGTCCGATCTTCCCAAAGATTATAAATGGACCTACAAAACTCTACATCAACTCTTCCATTTTACCAAAACGTACCACCCGTTACTGTGGGTGAAACTTCCCTACATAACTTTGTCACTAAATCTAGTGGTTTCCTCCTTTTCTACATACCATACATCACGATGTGATGCTTCCCATCGTTTCTTCCCGTGCCATAATCCCTCATAAGGCATTCCATACATATCGGGCTAACTTTTACGCAAAACCCTCTATTCCATCACATCCGTACGCAATCCTTCCAACTTCTCAACTACGTGACTTCTCATTCCTCTTGAAATGTGAGATGAATTAGTCTGTCTATCGACTATTACCCAACTCTCGTCGTACTTATTCCTCCACCGCATTATGTATCCCTTCCACCAACTTCGTCCTTACATCGCCCCTTTCTAAGCTACTCCTATCTATGTAGGAAGTATAGTCTACGTCCCTTTTCTCCACATGATTGTCCAAGCCACGCAACATACATGTTGACGCGTTTGCTTCTTTAGACAACCCAACTCGCGCAACCTACATCCTTCATCCAAACCACCCTAATACGTCATCCCTATAGTTCAAGTTCGTCTCATCTTCACTTCATTCTTCTTATTCCATGTCTTATCAATCATGCTTGCCTTTCCCAGATGGTACTTGGCCTTGCAATTTTCTTTCATCACTTAACTCCACCCATCACCTTTGCCAAATGTTCAATCAAGATGACTGAATATGTGTTGGAGACGTTCATGATCCGTATAGATCATTCTCCACGTCTCGTACACCAAATGCCTCTAGCATTCTAGGCAGATATAACAGTCCAGCTCCACTAACTAAGTCTATCCAGTTCTTCCAAATCTTCAGTTCTTGCAACGTATAAGCAATCGCCTTTCTTTGTCGTTCTCGTACACATCTAAATTTTTGCTCCACGTATTGTCATGCTTCGCGAATTCATCCAGTCCTTCCGATAATGCCAAGATCGGCTCATTATCCCATCCACCTCTTCAGCCTCCAAAATGCTTCCTCATCCTTCTTCACTTCACCCCTCGCTGGTTCCATGATATGCCATCATCTCTAACTACTCATCATGGTAGACTTAATACTAAAACTCACACTTGAAAATCTCACGTATAATTCCTCTCCAAAACCAACACATACTTCGCCTCACTCTCCTTCTTAGATTTGAGTAGATCAAGATGTCGATGCTCCCGATGACAACTCGTTTATACACGTTCATGCACACTTGGTTCATTGACACCATAAAAACCGCTAGTGCTTTGGCGAAGCCAAATGCACAACCGTAAACCCAAAGCGTTCATACAACATCCTTAGCAATCTCAACTATGTCCTCCTTGCACCCTTTCTTAGAAGCAACACGAATAAATTTCTACCTCGTTCTACTCGCGAAAAATCTACACGTATTCTATAAGACCAATACTCCCTCTTATTAGACCACTCAACCGCTTCCACATCACATTTACTACCAGGCAACTCAACCTTTATCCTGAATCCCTTGCAATTTCCAACCACTCTATATGGCGCGTTACTTGTGCCAATATCCATACGTTATACAAATCTCTATTCCTCTCTCTGGTACTCCAAAGAGACCATATATTCTCATTTGTTCGTCTACGAACTTCTTCCCTTCCCATTAAGGGCATTCCGACCGTTCTCTCATGGCCACCTACTTAATCGTGTAGGCGCGACCAAGTCTTTAGTATGAATACCTCAACGCTCCCAAACAATACAAAACCAAAACTACATCCTGAGTCCACCAGATACGATCGACGAATCAAACCCACGGACAACTAACGACATTTCACGTGCACCAATTAAAACAAATCAAAAACCACGAGACTCCAAAGAAAACTCAAACCCAAAACATGTATCAATTCAAAACGACCCATGACAACGAAGAAAAATAATCCAAGAAAACACCCAATGGCAACCAAAACATATTACGCCCCGCGACATATTATTTAAACTGTGCAAAAGATCGACTTTTCCAAAAGAATATATATCTTTTTTTCTTTTTATTATTACCTCTCACATCTTTGTGACTCAAACCATCTACAAACAACCCTCTTGACGAACTCCAACTAAACTCAAAGACTAGGCATCCCGTGCATCCCAAATCATAAAAATAAACTACTATTCAAAACTCAACCTTGGACCCGACACTTGTACAACAATTCCGACCAGTCCACTGACCTCCCATGACTATACATTCTGAATATTTGAAAAGTACGTTCCGAGTACATAATTTTTTGCCTTTTGAATCACTCAAAAAGCTCTAGAAACGAACAAGTTATGACCAAAACAGTTTTATGCTAGTTGTTTTAAAAACTAAAGAATAGACTTAGTGATCAATGCAATCCTTTTAAATGAAAGATATAATTGTATGTGAAATATTCATAAACTCCATTTAACCTTGTATTTATAATTATAAATGACGTGGATCGGTTAAACCCAACTATATAACCTATGTAAGTAGAAAAAAATTTTACTTCGCTTTATTTTAAAGAAAGTCTTTTAGAATTTGAAATAATTAAGTGTTGATTAAAAAGAAACTTATGTTACATCTTGTTTCAAACATGACTCCAACACCTTACCCTTATTTTACCGAATACCACCAACTATCTAACTCTATAGTAGATTTCCAAGTCCCCCTTTTTTTCCCATACACCAATCAAAAGAAATGTAAGACTCAGCCTAAAAGATTTCATTATCCCAAAAGAAATCTCAATTTATTTCAACAGACTTAAAACCAAGAACACCATTTTAAAACGTACACGTGAAATAGGAACTCAAAGAATACGCTACAAGACACAGTTCAAAAGATTCAAAACGTCGTTGAAACTCCATCAAACTCCAGCACCATAAAACACGAACTAAAACAAGGTAAGTTCAAGTTATAATAACTAGTGAACGACCATAAATCATAACATAACATCTATCAGTATATATACATCCGCATATGTATACCTATTGAATCCCCCAAACATACTCGTTATCATACACGTAAGTCAATCAATCGCTTTATACGCTCGTTTTCCATACGAGTAATCACCATCTCACCGTACCACAACAAGGCATAATGACCACCTCCAAAACCAAACCATATCGTGTGACCCCAAAATCACACAACGCAACTATAACCCAAAACATATAACACAAAAAGAACAGTAGCCATATCATAGGCAGCCGTTACATAAACCCATATATATATACGTATACCCAAATTCTACATCTCATCATATACAAGCATGTATTAACCCTCTTTCATGCAATCATACTTGAGAACCCATTGAAGTTGTGGTACTTGTATAACTATGTTGGCCACCATACTTATACAATTACCCTTCGCCCAATGCACTCCCTCCTATGATGACACTTATAAGAATCAATACAACATATAACACATAAATCTATCTACTCACATAAGCTCGTAACCACATAACCAATAAGGTCCAAAACTCCATCTATAAAAATAACATAATAAACTCTTAGAATATAGAAATCCATAGTCTAGCTAAAACAGCCTAGACTAAATCCAAGACGAAAACATAATAAGTTATAAGTCATGTTGCCCGTAAGAGTGGAAACAACTTAAAACCCTTCCTATCCACCTACTCCTAGTAACTCGAACCACCACACGATTCTTAGGGAACATGACTTAAACATCAAAAGAAAAATAACATACCTCAGGTATGTAAGATAACTCGATATAAGATAGAAAATACCTTGTACTAAATTATGTACTATAACGTACAATTTAAGCAAAATTACAACAGTGACTAGCGTGGACGATTATGGTTCAACCCGCACTAGTCACAAACCCGAAAAGAAAATAACATGTGACTAAGTATGAACATACTACGGTTCAATTAATACTAGTCAAAACATCGCAATAAATAACATCCAAACACATCAATTATTATAAAATGCACACATACTCCTATGACGCCTATATGCAGGGACCCTTAAGCTATAGACTAGGCTACGCGACTAGGCAACCTAATTCTCTATAACCATTGTCTCTGATACCATTCTGTCACACCCTACCATGGCGGAAGATGGGGCACGACGTATGGATATCATTACAACAATAGCGTGTCAATAGAGATAACTAGATGATATAAGAAATGTCATAAAATGGTGACACAAATGTCATGACAATATCTCAACAATGCAGGAGTCTAGGTAAGTAGGTAACAGTCCTACCTCTTACCTAAGACATACAAATAACACAAACAAACAAACATATAGGTGCCAACAGTATCACTTATTAAAAGAACAAATAAAAACTAAGAAGGAAACGAGGATTCTCCTTCTATATGCATTCCTAAGCTTCTCAAATCCTAGCCACTTATGTTCTCATGCTTAACCATAGTATCACCTGAATGAGACACTAAAACACGTCAACATAAAGTTGGTGAGAGTCATAGGTTTAGACTCCAACGCTAAATCAGTTACAAGCTGTGAATAACGAACACAAATACAATAACATATGGACAATGTGTTACATGTATGCATCAACAACTATCAATTCAAGATCAAACATTTCAAACCAAAACCAAGGCTCCTACCTTGCCAAACAACATCATGGTACCATAGATGATCACACTATCTACCTATCCCAAGGCCACTACCTTGGCAAACCACAAGGCCACTACCTTGTCAAACCACAAGGCCACTACCTTGTCAAACCACAATAACTGAGACGGCACGTGTCCCCCGATCCAAATCATACACAATAAAAAATCACATAGCAGTTAATCACATAATGTACACACAAGTCCATCTCAAATCACAAACACATTCACAGCATCAATTTTTAAAATAACTCAACACAGTGTCTCTTTCATCCCATCTGGAAGTCAAAATCAATATTAAACATGGGACTATGAAACTCACCTGATTGAGCTTCTCCAAAAGTCCGCGCACTAGCAAAAGCTAACAAACCAAAAACACATAATCAATACACGAACCAATCACCAAGATGGATCATCAACCTATGATGGACATCTAGCCTATTCCCACATATTTACCTCATTGATAAGCTCTAATCACCCCATTACCCTTCCTTAACAAGTCCTTAACTTGGTTAAGTTTAATAACTAACCCGTTCATATTTTACCCAAAACAGTCCCAGTTTTTAGGTCTCAACACATTAAGTCAAACGTCCACTTAAACATACCCATGGTTTCTATAAAGGAATATTAATATCCTTACATATGTTGGCTAACACCTCCCACTTGCCCTAACCTTAAAGCTACTGTTAAGGCCCCGATATACATATATCTACTTTTGTCATTGCAGATTTCCTGATTTTAAACGTACTAAAGGTTTGTTACCATTAAGGGGTCTTACCCTAAACCACAACCTTAGCCCAAGTGCAGATACTTACTACAATATATAAAACATTTCTCACGTTCGTGAGAAGATCCCAATGTAACCCTAAGTACCCCAAACAACCCAAAACTTAAAAAGAAAACAGGCTGAATTCAAAACTGTTTTGACCTCCGACTGTTGTAACCTGTTTTTGACCCACTTCCCGACCTCCAATTTAGTTCTAGTTTCTTGCATTGGAAAGCCACTTCAAACATCTTTCCAGGGGTACTTAGATCGCATCTTGAATGTTCCTAGAACTCCCGATATGATCAAAACAATTGACTCAAAATTCTGCCCAGTTTTTAAAAACGGGTTTAACAAAATCAACCTTATTAATTAACCCTAATCCCTCTAATTACAAGCCCTAATTTATTTAATCATTATAATATGATTAATATACTGTTTTTAATTAAACCCTAACCTAAATCCATCATAATATGATTAAGACATCATTAAAATAATTAAATTGAAAAGGGTTAAGAAGGTTTTACCTTTGAATTAATAGAAGATGAAGAAAACCTAATTTTTGAAGAACCCTAATTGGCCACCATTGATGAATTTCGGCTAGGAGATGTTATGGAGGTTAAAAAACTGATTATTATGGTTATGGGTTGGGTTTGGTTAAGTCCTAAAGGCCCCCTAATCCCATTACAAGTCCATTGGGTCTGTTTTGGACTTTTCCCTTCTTTCTTTCTTCTTTGGTGCGTCTAAACCGACCCAAACACCCCTAAATTCGTTTTTTTTTATTATTATTTAATATTATGTTATTAATATTACTTTAATTTTCCTTAATTTATTTCAGCTCCTAAAGCTTCCAAAACCACAAAACCGTAAAACTAGTCAAATTTACGCGTTTTACCGTAAAAGACGTAAAATATACACTTTTATAAAAACTCTCAAATTTTGAAATAAACTTTATAACTAAGTCCTAAATGACTTAAAACCATCCCGAAAAATATCCATATTACTAATTACCTCATCCGAGACCTCCAAATGATAAACCGTAAATCGTAAAAATACGATTTTCTATAATACATATACGTATACGTAAAACCATAAATAACACCATCTCACTTCATAGTCACTACCATGTGAACTCATGAACATGAAATCATCACACATCGTTTCACTCACAAGGTACCCCGTACCGAAAACGATATCCAGACCAAAATCTATACACACCAATAAGCACATAAACACGTAAAGACACGTAACTAGCACAAAATAAAACTAAGTGACGAACCTCAAAACCAGGGTTGTCACATTTAGGCTGAAAATAAAGTAGGACGATTTAATCAATAGTTAGCTAAAGGACAAAATCTATTAAAACTGCTTCTCGATACCTCATAAAGTTCATATCTTGGCATAACTCGTTTCGCGATTTGAGACCTTTCTCGGATCGATATTTGGCATTGACTTCATAGTTCAAATCTTGAGAGACGTTCTTGAAATAATGGTCTTCTCTTCATAAAAGGAGTTTCTTCACTTGATGTTTTTGAGAGATTCTTCATACATTGGACCACGAATTCTTCATTTTTCTCCAATCTTTATTTGGGATTTTGATATACAACGATCCGCCTCCTTTTAGGACTTGGATCTATTTATCCTCATACCTTGCTAGGGTCTTTTCGGATGGACTTCTCCATGATCTTTAGGGGAGTATTTTCTTTTCGTCGTGTGTCTAGATCCTTCATATTGATTTTTGATAAAT
The DNA here is from genome assembly GCA_025667525.1 of Glebionis coronaria. Lineage (NCBI taxonomy): Eukaryota > Viridiplantae > Streptophyta > Magnoliopsida > Asterales > Asteraceae > Glebionis > Glebionis coronaria. The sequence continues at coordinate 390,192,545 of CM046876.1, forward strand.
GATTCTTCACATCACTTTGGATCTTTAGCAACAAAATGTAGCTCTCATGCCTTGTTAGGGCCTTTTCGGACTCGCCAATCTTCGCATCCAACTTCAATAAGTTGTGCCTTGGCTATGAACTGTAATTAATACCGAGCAACTTTAAAACGATCTTGTGCTAGAAGCTAAGTAACTTTTCAAATCGTACAACCTTACTTATTGCAATTAAATTTATTAACAAGCGATGGGAGAAGAAGCTCATAATTAACTAACATAAATTCATGAAAGAAAACCAAACTTGTAATTGCCTCTATCATCTCTCTTTCTCCACAGTTTAAAATCTCAAGGAATGAGACTCGTGGATTCTTAGCCTATTGAAATGTAGTAAATTGAAGTTCGTTTCTCTCGATTCTTAACCAATTGAAAGTCCTAACAGTATCAGGTTTATTATCGTTTTTGATTGATAGGGTTATTTAGATTTTCTATGTCTATTTAAGCAAGCACGTAAAAATGTGAAAAATATTAAACTACGTAACCGTAAAAAAATTAGCACATACCAAGTTTTTATTCACAAAAGGACAAAATTGTAAATCTAGGAAAGTAATGTGCTAAAAATGTAAGTAAATGAAACTTAAATGCTTGAAATGTAAAAATCATAAAGTAAAAGGACCAATTGTGTAAAATCTAACAAACTTCTAACCAAATGTAACAACTTTCAAAACTAATTAACTGAAAATGACAACTAATGAAAAGGTAAGGACTAAACTCTTGCAAACACTAATAAAGTGGAAATTTAGCTAGTTATGGAAACTGTTTAAATCTATGGGGACTAAAGTGCAATAAAATGGGATATATAACCAAAAACGGTCACCTTGGGACAATAAGGCTCGTATAAGCTCAAAAATGAACCAATTAAGCTCAAACAAGTTTTAAACAGCTTAAAACTGAAAAACACTTAGGCTAATCCAAGGAAAAAGCTTAAAACACTCTAAAACTCAAATAAGCCAACTTTAATAAGCCAAGAATAAGCTACAATGAAATCCAGACATGCACATTCCAATTTTTAAGCCAAATCTTATTAAACAGCTTATTGTGAGTTAGGAATGTCTTTTCTTATGAAAAATGATCAAGTATTTAAGCTGGAATTTGAAAATAAGCTGAAACCTAGCTTATTGACCAAGTTTGACCAAAAAGTGAAAAAGCTAAAAACTTCCAATTTTACTCAAGACATGATTCTAGACAAGATTGTGAAAGAAAATAACAAGATTTATGAAGTGGATTTGCCAAACCAAGAAATCAGTTAGCTACTTTGTTACAGAAACTTGATGTGGTTTGAATGCTTATTCAAAAGCTTATTCTGAGCTTAATTGTGTAAACTGTATTGTTTCCTTACAAACACTAAAACTCCAGATGTTAAATGACATCTAGAAACTGATTTGACTGAATTTTATCAAGTAATGAATCAATGGTATGAAATTGAAATGTGCTACTTTCTGATGAAATTTTTTCACAAAACTGACCCAAACTTTTTAACAACCATTTGCCTGTTTGACCATATTTTTGACTTCAAAACTACTCAAACTTGTTTTAAAATACTAAAGGATTAGAAATGAGCAAAGTTTAGCCAGTTTACTACACTTGAACTACAAAATATATGCAATTCTAAACACCAGTTATCTAATCTGATTATAACTTTTGTGAAGAGAATTTGAGCAAATGATTGAACTGAGCTAAGACTGATAACTACACAAACTCAATGAACATTATAAAGTGCAAATGAACTAAGAATAGGCAATATAACAGACTGGTACCTAAAATGCTAAATCAAGGTATATGACTGATGAGTTAATGACAACAACAAGTATAAGCTAACTAATGATTATCAAACTAACAACTAGCTATCTAATCAACAAAATCAATCCAAAACAAACTAATCACACTTGATCAAAGCAACATATAGTATTTACACTAGAATTGAGCATGCATTGAACTGTTTAGTGGAACCAAACTCAGAAACATGAAACCTTCTAGCAATGAGCCTCCATTGATGGAGTAGGTAGGCGCTGAGCCTGTTAAACAATGCTAAACCACCACCTTAGCACTAAAGTCAACTAATCAACCATATACCATCATCATCATGATCATATCTACCCAAAATTCTTCTACTATCAACAATTCAACTACTGGAATCAACAGGAACAACTTCAAATCTTCACAATAAGCTTCTTATGATCAAATGTGATCACAAGAAACTCGTAACAGTAACAAGAATCAATAGGATTGCATAGTAGATACGAAGATTGAGGGAAAATTAGGAATTTTATTGATTTTGAATGTGAAAAGTGGTTACAGAAGTAGGTAATTGGTTACAATTAACTATAACTAACTCAAGAGTTTGTCAAGCTCTTGAGTTTGTTATGCTAACAACTAACTAACAGAGATGAAGGGAGAAAAATGGAAGTGTGTGTGAATTTCACACTTAGCTACTTACAACAAATGAAAGGACTAATCCCTATTTATAGACAAGAATTGAGATTGATTTGGGGTTGATGACGTATCCCATCCAATAGCAGGCTGCCAGGTGTCACCAATTTCTTAATTGCAGATTCTTGTGTTCTTCATGAATAGGGGGATTTTGATTCTTTGAATTTTAGTTTGATTAAGTGTTACCATTGCATTCCTCTCTTGAAAACGAACAAGTTTCATGTATAAATATTCTTTTGAAATTCATTGTAGCTCAAGAATGATTCTGGGTTCGTTTGATGAAGACAATGCCACGTGGCAGATTTTGGTTGGGCGAGAGATAAGCATACGGATTTCTATCCAAAAGTGGATAAATGTATTATGGGTTGTCCTCTTCTGATTGGCTAAAAATGAGATAGTGATTTTTTACTGTAGCATTAAGGCTCATTAATGAGCTGATGAGCTGGCCATAAAGCTGGCAATCCTTGTCCTTGTTTTCAAGCATTCTCATTGGTTAAGAGCCAATGCACACGGATTAAACACAAACTTGGAGTATTTTTGGCACTTTTAACCCTTAGACTTAGGCAGAATGTTCAAATGGTCTAAAATCTTCATTCCAATGTCATTTTTGGTCCTTTCACTTGTATTCTTGTCTAGTTTGACCCTTTGACTTGGTTTACTTTGGAGTTGACCATATTTGACTTTAATCTTGACTTTGACCAATTTACACTTTGAGTCCTTCAACTTTGGAATGTTGTCAAGATAGGTCCTTCATCTTCAAAGTCTTGTCATCTTTGATCCTTCTTTGTCTTTTTCATCCAAATAAGCTTGATTTCTTCTTGTTTGCTTGAAAATTTATCCTTCTTACCTATTTATACACAAACACAAAACATACCACATAATTCTACTTTATAGCACAAAAGTTAGGTATTTTCCATGTGTTTTAGGGTGATTTGTTGATTAATAGATATGAGTTTTTGCTCATATCACCTATTAAATCAAAGTTTTGGGTTTTCAAGTGATCTATAGGATCTTGCAACTTCTTAGACTTTTTCAAGTTTAGAATTCGCATTTTAAAGTTCCTTTCATAAACGACTTTATAGGATCAATTATAGGAACTTGCGAAAAGTTCTTGTTCTTAACCCGTAAGAGTTAAGACTTTCGCGTTTTAAAGTTCCCTATATAAAAGCCTAGCAAAACTTGATTTAAACATGTTAAGGATACTAGCTAGAGTAAACTAAAATAAGTAAACTCGGGTTGAGTCAAAAGATTCATAACGGGCCTAATATATCAAAGACATCTAAACTCATTAAAACCATTTTATTAAAATTTATTTTAATGAAAGAAAATAACGATATCAAAGGAAAATACTAATAGGCCAAATTAGATCAAAAAATTTGAAAATTGTCGAAAAATCAATTTTCCGGTTAAATGAGGACAAATTCATGGAAAAGCCCACTTAACTTCGATAGAAGTCTTCCTACACTTAAGATAAACATTATACTCAATGTTTAAGCATGTGGGAATAAACTCCCCTACACTTAGGACATTGTGCACATTGTTTAAATCTTGCTAAGAAAGAGATAACTAAAGTGATTCCTATTTTAATATTGAAGAATATAAAATAGAGAATCAATAGAGTTTAGGATAGAACCGGGAAGACGGGTACACGGAATCACAGATTCATCAAAATCATCAAGAATGGATCTTTGATAGCTCGAATCCCTGCACATCATAAGAAAGAAAACAACAAACACATACTAGGGTCTCCCCCTACACTTATTATTAAAATGGATAAAAGGATAGATACTCGGGTTGCCTCCCGAGAAGCGCTTGTTTTTGTTCACCGAGTCGTGAGCCTGACTCGACCTTGATTACAATGGTAAGAACCTTAAAGAACATCCACCAGGGTCAAATACATGGTTCTCGTCCATCAAATGGCACAAGCTTAAGGTGAACAAGACAAGCCAAAGAAGAGTAGGCAAGGTTCCCTTAAGTTATTGAGCACGGTGGTAGAAAGTATGATGAAGTGCAAGCATATCTCCATTGTTTCCAAAAGTATTTCCTTTTATTTCATCAGATGTATACTGAGATGGCTTAAAAATTGTGATACCCGGATCGAACACCTTTTCCTTTAGGGGAAAATAAGACTTAGACTCAGTAGACCTTGAAGATTCACCCATAAACCGCACAATCTCATCTGAAGAAGGTGGATAGAGAGGTGTCAAGACATAGGTACTACGGATATTGGTGTCTTCCGGTTTCTACTCCTTTGAAACGGGTTTCTTAATATCCGGAGGAGGATAAAGACCATAATCAAAGTCCAAAGGAGGAGAATCATGCTCATTGGGGAAGTATGTATTGAGAAAAGCAGCAAAAACTTCCTCAAATGAGTAATCATCCATAGTAGGATCAAGCAATGTTGGCGGAGGGTCTTCATCATAAATAGGAGCACAATCATTTGAATAATCACTCGAAAGAGTATCAACATCATCAAAGTCATCATAAGTTGGCATGTCTTTATACTCTGAAGCAAAATCGTCATAATCATCCATATCGGAACTAGAATCAGCATCATATGCATCATAGATTGGTGGAGCATTATATATTGGTGGGGCATCCAAATTAGGAGGAGGATCTTCAGAATCTTCCACATTTTCTTGAAAAAGTGGATTATCATAGATAGGCTCGAAAAGAGGATTGTTGTAAACGGTAAAATCATTGATATCAAGCTTTGTAGTTTCCAATGGAGTTGTGACAAACTCGTCTTGAAGCACATCAATCATTGTCACCGATTCTCTTCCATTGGATTTGTTTGTAATCTTCCCCATCTTAAAAATTTGTTGATCATTCTCGACCCTTAAGATTAGTTCACCTTCGGCAACATCGACTAAAGCTTTTCTGGTTCTCAAGAATGGTCGTCCAAGTATTAACAGAATACGAGGGTCCATTTCATAATCAACAACAACAATGTCGACCGGAAAAGTGAAGGTACCAACTTTAACAAACACATCTTCGGCAATACAAACGGGGTAAGCGAGAGTTCGATTTTCTAGCTCAAGAGTCATCTTTGTTGGTGTAAGATCGGGTAATGATAACTTTTTCCAAACACTAAATAGCATCAAATTAATACTTGCCCCGAGATCGGCTAAGGCAGTAAATTCTACGATTTTGTTAAAAGTACAAGGTAGCAAAAAACAACCGGGATCTCCAAGTTTTTCTGGAAGTTCTTTAAGAAAGACTTTAGAACAATTCTCATTCAATCGAGTATTAACAAACTCGGTCATCTTCTCTTTCTTAGTAAGCAAAACTTTAAACATCTTAACGAATTTAGGCATTTGGGCAAGAGCTTCAACAAGGCTAATGGTGATGTTCACTCCCGAAATCTTTTTCAAAAAGTTTGTCACTTGAATGTTATCCTTGGTGAGCAATTTGCACTTGTCTAACCGAGATGGATAAGGAATACTGGGCTTAGGAGGTGTAGGTGTAGAAGGTGAAGGTGTAGAGGTAGAAGGTGGGGATGATTAAGGTTTTGTCTTTGGTACTTCTTCCGTAAGAGGTGGAGACGGTAATGTAGAACTAGTACTAGGCGTGGAAGTAGGAGGAATAAATGGGGGGTGGGGGTGGGGGAGGAGGTGTAGATGGAGTAACTGGGGGAGGGATAGATGGTCCTACTATAGTTGCTCCACAACGTGTAGTAATAGCACTTACATTAGCTCTTGGGTTGGTCACGGTATTCGAAGGAAGAGAGCCCAAAGTAGAGGGTTGATTACTTTGGAAGAAACTAGTCATCATATTCCTCAAATCATTCATTTGATTGCATAAAGAAGTTTGCATATAATTTCTATGCTCGGTTCGAATATCATTCCCGTGTTTAGTGACATCACCTTTAAAGTTGATGATTTGGCTTTGAAGGTTTTTCACCGCCTCTCCCTGGGTCCTCATGAAAGTTTCAACTTCTTGATTATATGTCGTGGGTGGAGTGATGGGTGGAGCTTGGTGAGCGGGTGGGTGATATGGATTAGAAGCTCGAGGTTGGTTTGGATTGCTTCTATTGAAGTTGTTTGGTTTGTGGTTTTGAGGAGAAAAACCGGGTGAAAGAAAGTTGTTGGAACGATAACTTAGCAAGTTACGATCACCTTGAGGTCGGGCTTGATAGCCTTCCGTGGAATAGTTACCGTGAGCTGCGTACACATTTTCCGGATCGTCCTGAGTGGAAGGACAATCAGTTTATGAATGAGGACCACCGGAAATCTTACAAGAAAGTGCTACAACTTTAACTTGTTGAAATTGGTTCGTAGCCATGGTTAAGAAATTTTTGTTCATCTCGACTAGTTGGCGGGTAATTTGGGTGAGTTCGTCTATCTAGGGGTTTGATGAAGTAGAAGAAACACTGACCCTCGAGTTTGTTCTTGATGATGCGGATGAATCCCAATTTTGTGAGGAGTGGTCATGTTCTCGATTAGCTCTCTACACTCCTCGGGTCTTCTTTTCATAAACGTACCACCGGCGGCAGCATTAATCGTATCACGATCAAGAAAAGTCAAACCGTTGTAGAAAGTATCAATTAAGGTGTCGGGGAGCATATTATGGTTAGGACAATGATCGATCAAGACATTATAACGTTCCCAAGTATCGAAAAGAGACTCATCAGGTTCTTGAGTCAAACCACTGATGTGATTACGAAGGCCCGTTACCATGGATGGTGGAAAGTAGCGCGACAAAAATCGTTGAGTCATTTCGTCCCATGTATGAATTGAATTCTTAGGAAGACGATGAAACCATTTTTCGGCATGGTGGGATAAAGTGTGTGGAAAAAGATGAAGGCGAAGAAAATCCATATGGTAACATTGGGCAATTTCATGCTTTAAGTGACGATAATAAATTTGTCGAGGTGTTTGTTGGCATCATCATCTGGTAATCCGCGAAATGGACAAGTGTTTTGAACTTGTTGGATCATGTGATGCTTCAACAAAAATTCGGGAGCCGTGATTTGCATCGGCGCAATCGGTCCTCTACGTCCATTCATAGTCGGTTGGCATAGCTCCTCCATCGTACGAAGGTCGGGTTGAGGGACATGGTTGTTATGATTCAAATTGGGGTGAGGTGGATTATAATTGTTATGCACACCGGCCATATCTAGGTCTTCAAGAGTCTCGGGCTCAGAATAAGACGAAGATCTAGTACGCATACACCTACAAAAGAAAAACATAGCAAAGAAATAGAGGAAATATAGTTAACATAAAAATAAAATCTTTTTGGTGCAAAACTTCTGAAAAAGAAATGCTTTTTATGAGTTTTTAAATGTGTTTGGATTTTTTTGAATTTTTTAATTTTTATGGATGTTTGAAAAATTTTTGACATGAAAAATAACGTTCACGAGGGGACGGATCCTAAAATCCAACGCGTCTCTCACAAAAAACCGTTAATCTTAACGAAAAGATCCCCGACAGCGGCGCCATTTTAATAACTAGATTTTGCTAAGTGAAAATGTTCTTTGAATTGGCGTCTAATCGAATTGATCACGGTTAAATGTGCGGCTCAGTCGTCTTTGGTGAATAAAAGAAAAGGTTTTGTCGTTGTCTAAAACTAATTAACGATAAAAATAAAAGCTAAAAAGATTAAACTAAAAATAAATTACTTTAAAAATAAATGACAAAATATAAATAAAAAAAAACAAAAAAAAACTTAAACGCAAATGACAAAATAATAAAACCAAAAGTTAAGACTTAAACGAAATAACAAACTATAAAAGAAATAAAGCAAGGAAAATAATCAAATTAAAAGTAAAATTAAAACATTAACTTAGATAAAAATTTATTAAAATGTAAACTTGAAAATAAGACACTTTAAAAATAAATTAAGAAAAGGCAAGTTAAAATAAAGCTTAAGAAAAATAAGACAAAATAAGTAAAAACAAGACTTAAGAAAATGGCGGAAAAAAAATAAATTTGAACATTAAATTTGGAACAAAAATATTTGATTCCGCAATACTAGAGAAATGAATTAAATCTGTAATCCACCAAAAAGAATAAATTCCGCAATGCTAAAACAAATAAAATTCCGCATATTATGGAATTATTAATTAATTTCGCAATAATAAAAATCGAATTAATTCCGCAATGTAAATTTAAGCATAATTCCGCAATGGAGATTCCGCAATCTGAAATTGAACTAATTCCGCAATAATATTGCGGAATTAATTCCGCAATAATGAAGTGAGCTTAATTTCGCAATGATTAAAAGTGAAGATTCCGCAATCCTGAAAAATGGAAGGATTCCGCAATACATAAGGTACCACAATTCCGTAATATGCAATATATTGCGAAATTGAATCAAATTTTACAAAAAAGTAGATCTCGGATTTTGGACGAATTTGAGCACTATTTTAGTAACTTTTTAAGGACAATAATCCAACAAAAACACCAATAAGCTAACCACAACTCCTAGATGAATGATAAAACTTGTAAAAACTTTAAATTCAAACCAAGAAACGTAAAAAGCTAAAAATTTCTTATAAAAAGATGACAAAATAAATGAAGATTAAGAGCACGAAATCAACACGAACAAAGATGATGAAAAAGATTAAGATTAAGCAAAGAAGAAAGGTAGAATGAGATGATTAAAAACTTGAAATAAAAGATTAAAGACAAGATTAAAGACTTACATTGATTACTTGAAAATAAAGACAATAAAATAAATGACAATATGAAAAGTTCTAGAAAATAAAATGGAGAACTAATTGTCAATTAGCAAACACCTCCTAATGTGTCATTAGGAGGGTATTTATAGGAGGGGAGAGTTGTTGTGCTTCTTTCTTTCTTTCTTCCTTTTGTCTTCACGTCTTTCGTCTTTGACAATAAACTCGTCATTCTCGACTTTGTCTCGGGATTTGTCGATAGATACAATGAACTCGTCTTCTAATTTCTTCATTAATTAGATTTGGTTCTTCGACTTCGTTAAACTTCCGTCTTTGGTCTTTTTCTTCGATAAATCTTCAGAATAGGCCTTTGACTTCTGTTCTTTTTGCACTTTTGATCTTTTGACTTCGTCTTTTGTGTTTTTCTTCGATAAAAGCCCGTGAAATCCCATGTTTTCTTACCTTTTCACATTTTGGTCCTAAATCACAAAAAAACACAAACCACGCATAATTCCGACTTTTACGACATTAAATACACGTTTTGGCTTGGTTATTATTATAATTAAGTGGTAAAAGGATGGGTGTTTTCACACCTATCACAAGACTGCAAACATAAAGAGTGAATCAATTGGATAAATATCCGCTTGATTAAAGTCATCAATTAAAATTCCTAGAACAAGTTTGATTCATTAAGAATCTTACCATTGTTGCTTTCCAGTTGACACAAGCTTGATTCATAAGAATCTCGCAAGTTACCTACGGAAGCGCTGTTTAATCTTGACGCTAGAAGGATTTCCATTCGTAACTGTGAATATTAATAAATATCACTCTGAATGTTCTGGCAAGACCATAAAGATATTACGTAGAAACCTAAAACGATTTTGAATCGACAAAGAAACAAACCACTGTTGCTTTTCAGTTTTACATATGTTCAATTCATAAAGAATCTTACACATGACCTACCGCAGTGCTGTTTGGTGTTAACACTGGAAGGATTTCCACTCATCATTATGAATACTAGAAAGTATCACTCTGAGTGTTCTAGCAATATCGCAAGGATATAGCGTAGGACTCTTGATAGGTGTGAAAACTCCCATCCTTTTACCACTTATTTCTGGCTAAAACAAGACCAAAACACGTATTTAATATCATTTGTTTGGAATTATGCGTGGTTTTTGTGTTTATTGTGCTTTTAGAGTCAACCGGATGAATATAGAAGAAAACATGGGATTACACGGGTTTTATCGAAGAAAAAGACTCATGACGAAGTCTATTGTCCAAGAGATGCAAAAGATTTGAAGTCATTGTGCCTATTTGAAGATTTATCGAAGAATAGAGCCAAAGATGGAAGATTCATATATGTCGAAGAACTCGAGTCTATTAAACAAAAGATTATAAGACGAGTTGGAATTATTCACCGACACTTCTCAAAATCCAAAGTCGGAAACGTTTATTTAAAGAAACGTGAAGACTAAAGAAGAAAGAAGAAGAGAAGCCCAAAACCAAAGCCCATTCACAAGCCCATAGTCACACGCCTATAAATAGGACTTTACTTCACCATTTGGAGGCACTTAGTTAGTTTTTCATTTTTCTAGTTTTAGAGAGAGAAAGTTCCAAACTTTCTCTCACTAAACTTTTTCTTTGTTTTAATCTTTTAAATTTAAGCTTTCTTTAATCTTTGTACTTTGGATTTCATTAATCTTATTCAAGTTAAACTTTTAAGTTCTTTAATCTTCTTCTACTTTTCTTAGTTTGCCTAAATCCTTGATCCAATTGTTTCATTTCATACGGTTTGGATTTGTGGATGAGTTCGTGATCTAAGTTTAATCTTTCTTGTCTCTTTTTAAGCTCTCACACGTATGAGTTTTAGGCCTTCTATGCTTATTGGCTTATTGCTTGTTTTAGCTTATTGGTTTTCGGATTTCATCAATGTTTTAGTCATTCAAAAGTTCCATTTATAAAGTTTATGATTTAACGTTTTCAAAAGTTGTCAAATTTAAGCTTTTTGAGTCGTTTAAGTTTTGGATTAGTTAGCTTATTGATTTTGCTTATTGAGTTTTTAAGTTACCACCAATTTCGGAACAAAATTGCTCCCATCGCAAGAGTAGGGTTTGTACACATTCTGACGGGGTCACTGGTTTGATCGCAATAACCCTTTGTGGTTTTACTTTGCGATCGGTTGTCATTCCCCCTTATTCCGATCTGGGATTGCGATCGCTTATTGCGACCGTACATTCCGACGGGATTAATCTGGCCAATTTTATTTACCTTATTCCGATCTGACATTGCGACAAGGGTTCTTAGATATTCCGATCTTACTTTCCGATAAGACATCATTCCGACAGATTGATCTTAATTATTCCGATGGTAACAAACATGAACATTCCGATGGACTCCACTTTGACATTCCGATGGGTTGTTTTGGTTATATTCTGATGCTTATGTCTTTGATGCATTCCGATAGAAATAATTTTCAATATTCCGATAGAACAAGTTTTTAAGTATTAGTTCAATTAAGTTTTCAAAGAATTTGTCTAATCTTTTCTTCACGTTTTCAAGCATTCAGTTTTAAACTTGTCAATCTAGTTTAATATTTTAAAAGCTTTAATTTTACTCTTCGACACTTACTTATTTGTCATTAGTTCAAAATAGATAAACAAACCAAAACCTTTTTATTAACCAAGAACAAATCATTCCACTTTTAGCTGAGATAAATTCGAGAGGATACCGAGAACTTATTCCTGAACCCCTAGCAAAAGCATTGTATCAAATGGCGCCGCTGCCGGCTCTTCTCGTTAAGATCAACAGTTTTTTGTGAGAACTTGGATTTTGGGATCCGTTCACCGTGAACGTTAGTTTTTCATAAAAATTTTCAAAAACCCTAAAAAATATAAAATTTTCAAAAATCCTAAAAATAAAAAAAAATAAAAAAAAAACATAAAAACCAAAAATATTTTTGCTTTGTTTTTGCCTTGTTAGTTCTTTTGCAGGTGCATGCGTGCACGATCAACGTCTTATCAAGAGCCTGAGCCTCTCGAAGACTTAGACATGGCCGGTGTACAAAACAACAACAATAACCCACCTCAAAACAATAATAATAACAATAACAATCCACCTTTCAACAACAATAATAACAACAACAATGAGCCTCTACCGGATAATCGCCCAATGATTGAACTTCTGCAAGCACATGTAGATGGTATCGATGATCCAATTGTTATACCCGCGATTGCAGCCAACAACTTTGAGCTCAAATCGGGCTTTATCCAGATGGTCTCTGCTCAACCATTCTTGGGGCGTACCATTGATGATCCACATGACCACATCAAGAGATTCCTGCAACTCACGAATACGGTCAAATTCAATGGTGTTCCACAAGAGGTAATCCATTTACAACTTTTTCCCTTTTCTTTAGAGGGACAAGCCCGGCATTGGCTTGAAGGAACCGCCACAGAGTATTCTTAGGTGGACGGATTTGGAGACCAAGTTTATCAACTACTTTTTCCCACCCTCTCGTACTACCGCTTTGCGGAATGAAATTATCAATTTTGAACAAAAGTAAGATGAGTTGTTTAGTGAATCTTGGGACCGTTTCAAAGACCTTTTGAGAAAATGCCCACAACATGGTTTTACCAAAGTACACCAAGTTAACACTTTTTATAATGTTTTAAGCATGAATGACCAAGATTCACTAAACAGTGCCTCGGGGGGTAATCTTTTGGCTAAGACTTCCAATGCTGCTTGGGATATCATTGAGAATAAGTCTCGTGTGCAAACCAAAAGTGTTCGGACCAATGTCGCTAGTGCTAGTACTAGTGAGAGCGACAAGCGAATTGACAAAATCACTGCGCTTCTTGAATCGCTTGCTACCCAAACCGCCAGCAACACCAACAACATCAATGATAAAAACGCTCAAGTAAATGCCACCCAAGACTACCCTTCTGAGAATGTGAATGCAGCATACGGTACCTATCCTCCGGCCGCTTATCAAGCTCGTCCTCAAGGTGACCGCAACCTGCTTAGCTACCGCTCCAACAACTATCTCTCACCACCCGGTTTTACTCCTAACAGCCCAAACCAACAACAAAACCTCAACCGTCCTGCTCAACAACAACAACCATCTCGTGGACCATACATACCAGCTCACAAACAACAACATCCACCTCAAAGAAACAACCAAGTTTACCAACAACCTGCTTATCAACCACCCGCATACAATGCTCCTCCCAACCAACCCATCGCATTACACCAAGACATTGGAACCTACATGAGGACTAACGATGTGATCGTGGACAACCTCCAACAGGAAGTGCGCAACTTGAAAGTAGACCTGGTGAAACAATGGAACGATCTGAGAGCTGATATGCGAAACACTTTAGATAGTCAAACGAATGACTTAAAGAACATGATGGCTAGTTTCTTCCAAGGTAATCAACCCTCTTCTTCGGGTACTCTTCCGAGTAACACCGTTGCAAATCCAAGAGGGGAGATGAAAGCAATCACCACTCGCAGTGGCAAAGGTACCAAGGAACCCGAGCTTCCTATACCTCCACCGGTGATTGTGACTACGGAAAACGAGTCACCTGCTCCTATTCCTCATCCTTCTACTTCCCCAATTTCTCCACCTCCTTCACCTTCTACCCCCATTTCCCCACCACCCGTGGTTGTGAGTGATCCTATTCCCCTAAAGTCTTCTTCTTCATCCAATATACCTTATCCTTCAAGGTTGAGGAAAGAGAAGCAAAAGAGCAAGGATGATATTCAAGTTTCAAACTTTCTCAAAATGTTTAAACAATTGAATTTTAACATCTCCTTTACCGAGGCTCTCGCTCACATGCCCAAATACGCGAAAATGTTTAAAGATCTTCTAAGTGACAAGGAGAAGCTTCTTGACATTGCTCAGACCCAACTTAATGAGAATTGCTCTGCCGTTCTCTTATGGAAATTGCCCACCAAACTTGGTGATCCTGGTCGCTTCTTAATTCCTTGCAACTTCCCGGGAGTAGAGAATTGAATGGCCCTAGCCGATCTAGGTGCCAGTATGAATTTAATGCCTCTTAGCGTTTGGAAGCAATTATCTCTCCCTGAGCTAGTCCCCACCAAAATGACTTTGGAATTAGCTAACCGTACGGTTGCTTATCCAGTGGGGATAGCCGAAGACGTCTTTGTAGGAGTCGAAAAATTCACTTTTCCTGCCGATTTCGTCGTCGTCGACTATGACATGGACCCTCGTGTGCCATTAATTGTTGGTCGTCCATTCTTGAGGACCGGTCACACTCTCATCTATGTTGAAGCGGGTGAGCTTATCATGAGAGTGGGTGACGATAAAATTGTCTTCAACATGGGAAAGCTTTCTAAACAGCCTTATTCTAAAGAGAGTGTTAATTGTATTGACGTTCTTGATGAGGCTTGTGAAGAACACTTCAAAGATGCTTGTAAAAGTACTCTTTCTTCTCTACCCAATGTTGAGACCGTTGCCTCAATTGCTCCAGCATTGACTCCTTTTGGAGAAAGTGACTTGGATGATTTCGAAGCTAGCTTGGGTCCTCTCGATATTAAGTATGATAATTCGTCCGCCGATTGGGATGAAGACATTCGTACTATTGAGAGACTTCTCAATGAAGACCCGGTTGCTCCTCCTTCTCCTACAGAGGTGACTGATGATGATCCATCGTTAGTTTCACCATCTATTAAGGATCCTCCTACTCTCGAGCTTAAGGACCTACCCCCTCATCTTGAGTACGTTTTCCTTGAAGACAACGAGAAGTTACCGGTCATCATCGCGAAGGACCTGAAAGAAGAAGAAAAAGCCCGACTTATCGCCGTGTTGAAGAAGCATAAAAGAGCTATCGCTTGGAAAATCTCCGACATTCGCGGAATTGATCCTCACTTCTGCACATACAAAATTCTCATGGAGGACGACTTTAAGCCCACAATTCAAAGCCAACGAAGGGTGAATCCAAAAATCCACGAAGTCATCAAAAAAGAGGTTATCAAACTTCTTGATGCGGGTATGATTTACCCTATTTCGGATTCACCATGGGTTAGTCCAGTCCATTGTGTGCCTAAGAAAGGCGGCATCACCGTTGTGCCCAATGCCAACAACGAGTTGATTCCTACCCGTCTCGTTACTTGGTGGAGAGTTTGTATAGACTACCGCAAACTCAATGATGCCACGAGAAAGGATCATTTCCCTCTACCTTTCAAGGTGAATGGCCAGCGTTTGAAATTGTACTTTGGTGAGGACATCTCTAAAGAGATGATTCCATCCCTCACCACGTTCCCCATGACCTAATTTTGGGTCGAGTCAGGCTCGTGACTCGGTTATAAAAAACAAGCGCTCCTCGGGAGGCAGCCCGAGTATCTATCCCTTTTCGTTTTAACCTCCTAAGTGTAGGGGGACCTATATAGATGTTTGTATTTGTGTGGTGATGTGATTACAGGGATGAATGCACTCTTGAAACCTTTGAAGAACCGTGCTCCCGTGTTATCCGAAATCCGGTTCTATCTCTCAACTTTCGTGATTCAATTTTCTTCATACTCACATTTGAAATTGATCACTTTAGTCGTCCTTTCCTTAGCTTGATTTAACCAACGTGCACAATGTCATAAGTGTAGGGGAGACTTTTCCCACATTCTTAAACATTGGGGACAATGTTTATCTTAAGTGTAGGGGGGACTTCTATCAAAGTTTTAAGTGGACTTTTACATGAAAATGCCTTCATTTAACCGGAAAACCATCTTTTTCAACATTTTTCAAATTTTTATTAACTTTGGCTATGTAGTCGTAATTTTTAAATTTTTATCGTTGCTTTCATATGTATATATCCCGCAATAAAGTCAAAAATATTAATAAAGTGGTGTAGCTAGTTTAGAAGTCTTTGACATATTAGGCCCGTTGCGATTATTTTGACTCAACCCGAATAGACTTATCCAAGTTTATTCTAGCTAGTATCCTTAATCATGTAGACCTTAATTGGTTTATTAGGCTAAGTATCCACGAGTCTCATTACTTTAGATTTTAAATTGTGGAGAACGAGAAATGATAGAGTCAATTATAAGTCGGTATTCTTGCGCAAGCTCACTGGTGTAATTATTTGCCTATTCTCCCATCACTTGCTAATAATTTATCTGCAATAAGTAAGGTCGTACGATTTGAAAATTTACTTAGCTTCTAGCCCAAGATCGTTTAAAAGTTGCTCGGTAATGATAAGAGTTCATAGCCAAGGCATAACTTATGAAGCGGGGCGCGAAGATTGGCGAGTCCGAAAAGGCCCTAACAAGGCATGAGGATTCCATTTTATTGCTGAAGATCCAAAGTGA
Organism: Glebionis coronaria; assembly: GCA_025667525.1. Lineage (NCBI taxonomy): Eukaryota > Viridiplantae > Streptophyta > Magnoliopsida > Asterales > Asteraceae > Glebionis > Glebionis coronaria. Next base: position 390,208,950 of record CM046876.1, read on the forward strand.
TGTGAAAAGCATTATTTCCAAAATCAATATGAAGGATCAAGACTCACGACGAAAAGCAATCAACTCCCATAAAGATCATGGAGAAGTCTATCCGAAAAGACCCTAACAAGGTATGAGGATAAATAGATCCAAGTCCGAAAAGGAGGCGGATCGTTGTATCTCAAAATCCCAATTAGAGATTGAAGAAATAATCATGAAGTCATGGTCAACAAAGTTGGAGTACCCCTCAAAAGTCTCCATGTGAAGAAACTCTAGTAACGATGAGAAGACCATTATCTCAAGCACGTCTCTCAAGATATGAAGTATGAAGTACATGCCAAATATCGGCCCGAGAAAGGTCTCAAATCGTGAACCGAGTTATGCCAAGATATGAACTTTTTGATATCCCGAGAAGCAGTTTTAAGAGATTTTGTCCTTTAGCTAACTATTGATCAAATCGTCCTACTTTGCTTTCAGCCTAAATAAACTATCGAAATAAGTCCAAAAATGCATCTTCATGATCATTCTAAGACAAAAATAAAATATAAGAGATACACCTAGGAATAAGTGAGTTTAAGCATTTAATTAAACCATGTGTGTAAGTGTTTGATATGCTAACTTATAATAACAATGATCTCGTTTTTAAGCTTAGTTTGGGGAACGTGAAACTTGAGGGTGATAAATCTTTGCAGCACCAAAGCCCTAATGTAAGTCCTTGATCTCTTTGCAAGTTATTTCCATCCTTTTGTTTACTTTAAAGATTTGATTTCTCTTAGTACTTTAATTTTTATTTAGTAATATTTTAATAAGGCCAAGGTTAATTGATTATGAGAAAAGTGTAAATATTGCTTTATCATTAAGCATTGCATGAGGGCATGGCAATGGTTAAGTGTAGGGGATTTGATAGGTGTGAAAACTCCCATCCTTTTACCACTTATTTCTGGCTAAAACAAGACCAAAACACGTATTTAATATCATTTGTTAGGAATTATGCGTGGTTTTTATGTTTATTGTGCTTTTAGAGTCAACCGAATGAATATTGAGGAAAACATGGGATTGCACGGGTTTTATCAAAGAAAAAGACTCAAGACGAAGTCTATTGTCCAAGAGATGCAAAAGATTTGAAGTCATTGTGCCTATTTGAAGATTTACCGAAGAATAGAGCCAAAGATGGAAGATTCATATATGTCGAAGAACTCGAGTCTATTAAAGAAAAGATTATAAGACGAGTTGGAATTATTCACCGACACTTCTCAAAATCCAATGTCGGAAACGTTTATTTAAAGAAACGTGAAGACTAAAGAAGAAAGAAGAAGAGAAGCCCAAAACCAAAGCCCATTCACAAGCCCATAGTCACACGCCTATAAATAGGACTTTACTTCACCATTTGGAGGCACTTAGTTAGTTTTTCATTTTTCTAGTTTTAGAGAGAGAAAGTTCCAAACTTTCTCTCACTAAACTTTTTCTTTGTTTTCATCTTTTAAATTTAAGCTTTCTTTAATCTTTGTACTTTGGATTTCATTAATCTTATTCAAGTTAAGCTTTTAAGTTCTTTAATCTTCTTCTACTTTTCTTAGTTTGCCTAAATCCGTGATCCAATTGTTTCATTTCATACGGTTTGGATTTGTGGATGAGTTCGTGATCTAAGTTTAATCTTTCTTGTCTCTTTTTAAGCTCTCACACGTATAAGTTTTAGGCCTTCTATGCTTATTGGCTTATTGCATGTTTTAGCTTATTGGTTTTCGGATTTCATCAATGTTTTAGTCATTCAAAAGTTCCATTTATAAAGTTTATGATTTAACGTTTTCAAAAGTTGTCAAATTTAAGCTTTTTGAGTCGTTTAAGTTTTGGATTAGTTAGCTTATTGATTTTTCTTATTGAGTTTTTAAGTTACCACCAATTTCGGAACAAAATTGCTCCCATCGCAATAGTAGGGTTTGTACACATTCCGACGGGGTCACTGGTTTGATCGCAATAACCCTTTGTGGTTTTCCTTTGCGATCGGTTGTCATTCCCCCTTATTCCGATCTGGGATTGCGATCGCTTATTGCGACCGCACATTCCGACGGGATTAAGGTCCTTTTTAAGTCGAAACTCTGGCCAATTTTTATTTACCTTATTCCGATCTGACATTGCGACAAGGGTTCTTAGATATTCCGATCTTACTTTCCGATAAGACATCATTCCGACAGATTGATCTTAATTATTCCGATGGTAACAAACATGAACATTCCGATGGACTCCACTTTGACATTCCGATGGGTTGTTTTAGTTATATTCCGATGCTTATGTCTTTGATGCATTCCGATAGAAATAATTTTCAATATTCCGATAGAACAAGTTTTTAAGTATTAGTTCAATTAAGTTTTCAAAGTATTTGTCTAATCTTTTCTTCACGTTTTCAAGCATTCAGTTTTAAACTTGTCAATCTAGTTTAACTTTTAAAAACATTAATTTTACTCTTCGACACTTACTTATTTGTCATTAGTTTAAAATAGATAAACAAACCAAAACCGTTTTATTAACCAAGAACAAATCATTCCACTTTTAGCTGAGATCAATTCGAGAGGATACCGAGAACTTAATCCTGAACCCCTAGCAAAAGCATTGTATCAACTCTCTTTGTCGTCATCCACGTGTCCTAACGAGATTTGATTGATCTCTTGGCTCTAGAATCGATTTGTGCACTTTTTGTAAAAACCGCATGCTTTTACCATGAATAGTACCCTTACAATAGTACGTATATGATTAGAACTTTCCTTTTATAACATGTTTACGTTCCACGTACAAGAATTACAAGTATTACGTATGTGTTAAAACACGATAAGTATTTATTACCTATTAACTCACGATAATTATTTCAATAATAATTATAATCACGAACATACGAACATGAAATCATGAACGTAAATTCATCACGAGCTAATATTACGTATGTATGTATATTTATTTCGATCACGAATAAATATATTAAGTCACGAATGATAACTAATTAAATCACGTAAAATATGAACACGAGAACACACTTATATTTTAGACACGAAAAATGTTCGGGTTACCCTTTTGTGGGCCCCATACCCGCGGACTTACAAGACAAAAGGGCCTAGCCCATTAAAATTTTACTAAACAAGATTTTAGGAAAAGGTTATTTTCATAATAACCAAAATTTAAGAAAAGCAAGAAACCCTAAAATCTTCTTTCTCCTTGTTCTTTTGGCCGTCGGGTTTAGCATCACCAAAGGGGTGTTTCGGTTGATTTTCAGTGTTCGATTTATTGCAAGGATCGTTGTGTGTTCATCATTCTTTGATTCACGTGATCGGTATAAACCCTAACCTCTTTTCTTTTATGTTTTGATTTATTAATCACATAAAATCATGAATGTTTTTAATAAACTAATTAAAAACAAGTGTAAACATGTTGTTTTAATCATGGGGAATAATAAATTAAGTGTTAAGGGGTGTTTGTTTGTTGGCCGACTCCTAAACCGAGCCCCAATGGGGTCTCGGTTTGGCTTACTTCGCACCACCGAGACCTTATGGTCTCGGTTTGGTGGTGGTGGTGTCACGACAGCAGCAAGGAAGGGAGACCCTGACCTAGGTCGGGGAATGGTGGTAGATTTGTGTCCGGTACATGGGTTAAAATACGGGTCCGGTTTACACATGTTCATATTTAAAACACGGTCTGGTTCATGAGTTATTTTTACAAGGTTTAATATTTTTACAAGTTATATTTTTACAAAAATTAAATTAAATTAATTAAAAACATGAACATGATTAATTTAATTTACATGACTTAGGTTATTAATTTTATAATTAATACATGAATTTTAACCTAGGTGGTTTTCCATTTAATTAGACTATATAATTAATTAATTATTAAAAGCATGACCTATAATTAATTAATTTACACGACTTAGGTTATATTATTAATAGATAATAATACATGTTTTAACCTAAGTATTTTCACCTTTATTTAATTAAACCAGGTCATATTTAATTAAATACTTTAACCTATAGTCTATTTAATTCACATAAGATAATTAATAAACTATAATATTAATTACATGACTTAGAATATTAATCAGTAAACACTTAAGCTTATATAACTAGCTTAATTATCCATCTTATATCTAATTATGGAAACTTCCTATTTTTAGAAACTTATTTAATTAAGGCAACTAATCTATTCATGGAAACTTTCTATTTTTAGAAACTTATCTATTTTAAGCAGTAAATCTATTTTTGGAAACTTTCAATTTTTGGAAACTTTCTATTTTTGGAAACTTTCTATTTTTGGTAACTTTCTATTTTTGAAAACTTTCTATTTTTGGAAACCTGCTGTCTTTAGAAAGTTACTTATTATTACACAACAAGTATAATGATACATGAAATACATGTAATACTTAATCAGAATAGACATGATATATTATAAACACAGTATAAAGCTTAAATTAGTAAAACATGACATGAACATATAAAACAAGCTAAGACAGGTTATAAAACCAGTTACGTACTCAGTAATCAGATAATTATACACGTATGTATATATGTAGCATTAGTGATACCGAAGTAGGACCCTCTTCCGTTTGTCTTCTTTGTTCAATAGACATAAGGTACGGATTCTCCGTCCTTTTAGTATGGACATTCTTCCTTGTTAGGATTTCCCCGTATGCAGCCAACTGTTTTCCCCAGTATATGTTTTATATGTTTTTGAATTGCTTATGTTTATTTAGAATACCTAAAGCCATATACATGAATGACCAGTAGTTATGGAGGTACCATAACCATAACACTGGAGGCACTAGTATTATGACTTCACCATGGCGGTGTGATAGCTTGTGGCGTCCCTTTCAGCTTTTGGCCATTTATTATATCATCAGGTGGGCGTATGGGTGCATCCTAGTTTACATGTTTTCAGCAGATTACTCGGTGTGAATGTGGTGTGTGCCTTGCATCCTTCACAAGGAGCTGATCCCTCCTACCCCAAACCAGTATATTAAATTAGAGGCAACCCCTCTAATTTGCATGACGAGGTCACCCCTCCAAGTATTCATGCACGTTGATATTTCAGGACCTATATTGGCTAAATGGTAAATATGTTAAACAGTTTTTACAAGATAAACATAAGGCTTTTCAAACTATAAAACCAATTTTACTAAGATATAACCAGGTTATATAGGACTTAGTCTTTTCTGGTGCTTCATTTGCTTATATTATTCATGCTATACTTGTATATCCGTGCACTGAGCGTATTGCTCAGCCGTTTTCCTTTCCTGCTCCCAAAACGGCAGGTGCTTAGGGACACTCGTAGACTTTAAGCGTACGTGCATATGTTTTGGAAGCTTCCTAGCCTTCTTTACTTTATGCATTTCTTTATACTTTGATACTCATTTCCATGGACATTGTTTAGTCCTTTCATTTACAGTACTTATGTTTGTGTGTGATGAGTTCTACTTTTGGGATACCGATGTTTGATTCCGGTATTTCCTTTATGGTCATGTAATGTTTAGACATTTATCCTTGTATGCTTTGATGACACGCCATAATCAAGCGTGATATTCCATTTTTCAAAATGGGGTGTTACAATTATGGTATCAGAGCCAAGGCTTCGACCTGTAGGCTCTCAAAACACGACCTGTGATTAGTGGGTAGTCACTATGGTCTTCCTAGAACTGACAGTCGGTTTTCATGCATTCATCATTTCCATGCATACATATACATGTCATTGTCGCAGGTTTATGACAAAGTAATGGTTGGTACAAGACTGGCCCTATTTAGTCGCATGTGTTTTATCGAAACTTTTAAATTTGGGACCGACCCATAGGCGTCCCCTCGCCATGTCTTTTGTTTTGGGTGAACTGACAATAGTCCTTCACTCTCGCGCATACAAAAGTTTTCATAAAACTGCATCATGCATTCATGTACTAGTTTTCCTACATAAAATTTTTCTCATGATTTATTGGTATAATTTTTTTTTCATGTATATAGTTTATGTTTTGATTAGTTTAATCATGTATTTTATGTTATACTATCAGATGGTTCTCACACGCGAGCAGGAACAACTCAGGGATGAGGTTCAGGCTGCCAACAATCAACAGCATCACCCAGTACCTCCTTCTCCTCCTCCAGCAACATTGGCCACATGGATGGAGAGATTCAACAAGCTCCGTCCTCGAGCTTTCGAGAGAACAGATAGCCCCAGTGAAGCTGAAAGCTGGTTGGCTCACATTGAGAAGATCTTCGATGCTATGGGCTGTGACCCCATTTTCAAGTCGAGGTTGGCATGCTACCGAATCGAAGGTGATGTGTTAGCATGGTGGATAGCACTGAAGCAGTCTGAGGGAGGTGATGATTGGGTGGCTGGTTTAACATGGGCTCAGTTCAGGGATAGGGTGATGGAGCAGTTCTTTCCCAAGGTTGAGCAAGACAAGCTGAAGAGAGAGTACCACTGGATCCGACAGAGAGCTGGGAAGAATAGCAACAAGTTCATGCAGCGCTTTCTTCGCTTCGATGGTTTCCTTGGTGCAGCGACAGGTACTCCTGAAGAGCAGGCACACCACTTCAGGTGGGCTCTTCGTACATCGGTCGCAAACAACTTGGTTTGTGCTACGTTCAATACAGTGCCACAAGTGGCCGATGCAGCACGTAAGCTGGAGATGCTGCAGGAGAGAGATGAGTTCGGGGAAGCAGAAAGACCCGATAAGAGGTAAACATTCGTATTCAAGCGGTGACCAATCCGTATTCTTTTAGTATATGTCAATATTTCATCTCTTTAAATTGTATCTTCCAGGCAGAAGACTGGGGACCGGTCTCAGCCGGCTACTCAGCAACAGCCTAATCAGCCCAAGGGAAATGGTCAGACTAACGACCGTTCTGCTACGGATAGGCATGGCGGTAATGATAATTACCGTAACAACGCTGGACACTCGAACAGCAGCAGGTCCTTATATTTACGCATTTTCTTATGATTACATGTTATGATTCTTAATTCTGACACATTAGCAAATCTTCTACCAGGAATCATGGTATCGGTAGGGACCAGAACTAGAGAGGTTCACAGCCTAACCGTCCAGCTATCACTGGTATTAAATCTTACGATTATCCGCATTGTCCTTTGTACCCTATTTTTATGTCTCATGTATAGTGTTTTTATCAGGTTCTCAGCTAGTCAGGAGACCTGCTGGAGGATATACTCATCCTTTTTGCTCTACTTGCCACCGTAGGCACCCAGGGCCATGTCGTCGCGACAGTGACGCATGCTTCAAGTGTGGTCTTCCTGGCCATCGCATGAAGGACTGCCGCAAGGGCGAGATGATGGGTACATCAGGACATGCTGATACCAAGTTACCTACGGAAGCGCTGTTTAATCTTGACGCTAGAAGGATTTCCATTCGTAACTGTGAATATTAATAAATATCACTCTGAATGTTCTGGCAAGACCATAAAGATATTACGTAGAAACCTGAAACGATTTTGAATCGACAAAGAAACAAACCACTGTTGCTTTTCAGTTTTACATATGTTCAATTCATAAAGAATCTTACACATGACCTACCGCAGTGCTGTTTGGTGTTAACACTGGAAGGATTTCCACTCATCATTATGAATACTAGAAAGTATCACTCTGAGTGTTCTAGCAATATCGCAAGGATATAGCGTAGGACTCTTGATAGGTGTGAAAACTCCCATCCTTTTACCACTTATTTCTGGCTAAAACAAGACCAAAACACGTATTTAATATCATTTGTTTGGAATTATGCGTGGTTTTTGTGTTTATTGTGCTTTTAGAGTCAACCGGATGAATATAGAAGAAAACATGGGATTACACGGGTTTTATCGAAGAAAAAGACTCATGACGAAGTCTATTGTCCAAGAGATGCAAAAGATTTGAAGTCATTGTGCCTATTTGAAGATTTATCGAAGAATAGAACCAAAGATGGAAGATTCATATATGTCGAAGAACTCGAGTCTATTAAACAAAAGATTATAAGACGAGTTGGAATTATTCACCAACACTTCTCAAAATCCAAAGTCGGAAACGTTTATTTAAAGAAACGTGAAGACTAAAGAAGAAAGAAGAAGAGAAGCCCAAAACCAAAGCCCATTCACAAGCCCATAGTCACACGCCTATAAATAGGACTTTACTTCACCATTTGGAGGCACTTAGTTAGTTTTTCATTTTTCTAGTTTTAGAGAGAGAAAGTTCCAAACTTTCTCTCACTAAACTTTTTCTTTGTTTTAATCTTTTAAATTTAAGCTTTCTTTAATCTTTGTACTTTGGATTTCATTAATCTTATTCAAGTTAAACTTTTAAGTTCTTTAATCTTCTTCTACTTTTCTTAGTTTGCCTAAATCCTTGATCCAATTGTTTCATTTCATACGGTTTGGATTTGTGGATGAGTTCGTGATCTAAGTTTAATCTTTCTTGTCTCTTTTTAAGCTCTCACACGTATGAGTTTTAGGCCTTCTATGCTTATTGGCTTATTGCTTGTTTTAGCTTATTGGTTTTCGGATTTCATCAATGTTTTAGTCATTCAAAAGTTCCATTTATAAAGTTTATGATTTAACGTTTTCAAAAGTTGTCAAATTTAAGCTTTTTGAGTCGTTTAAGTTTTGGATTAGTTAGCTTATTGATTTTGCTTATTGAGTTTTTAAGTTACCACCAATTTCGGAACAAAATTGCTCCCATCGCAAGAGTAGGGTTTGTACACATTCTGACGGGGTCACTGGTTTGATCGCAATAACCCTTTGTGGTTTTACTTTGCGATCGGTTGTCATTCCCCCTTATTCCGATCTGGGATTGCGATCGCTTATTGCGACCGTACATTCCGACGGGATTAAGGTCCTTTTTAAGTCGTAACTCTGGCCAATTTTATTTACCTTATTCCGATCTGACATTGCGACAAGGGTTCTTAGATATTCCGATCTTACTTTCCGATAAGACATCATTCCGACAGATTGATCTTAATTATTCCGATGGTAACAAACATGAACATTCCGATGGACTCCACTTTGACATTCCGATGGGTTGTTTTGGTTATATTCTGATGCTTATGTCTTTGATGCATTCCGATAGAAATAATTTTCAATATTCCGATAGAACAAGTTTTTAAGTATTAGTTCAATTAAGTTTTCAAAGAATTTGTCTAATCTTTTCTTCACGTTTTCAAGCATTCAGTTTTAAACTTGTCAATCTAGTTTAATATTTTAAAAGCTTTAATTTTACTCTTCGACACTTTACTTATTTGTCATTAGTTCAAAATAGATAAACAAACCAAAACCTTTTTATTAACCAAGAACAAATCATTCCACTTTTAGCTGAGATAAATTCGAGAGGATACCGAGAACTTATTCCTGAACCCCTAGCAAAAGCATTGTATCAAATGGCGCCGCTGCCGGCTCTTCTCGTTAAGATCAACAGTTTTTTGTGAGAACTTGGATTTTGGGATCCGTTCACCGTGAACGTTACTTTTTCATAAAAAATTTCAAAAACCCTAAAAAATATAAAATTTTCAAAAATCCTAAAAATAAAAAAAAATAAAAAAAAACATAAAAACCAAAAATATTTTTGCTTTGTTTTTGCCTTGTTAGTTCTTTTGCAGGTGCATGCGTGCACGATCAACGTCTTATCAAGAGCCTGAGCCTCTCGAAGACTTAGACATGGCCGGTGTACAAAACAACAACAATAACCCACCTCAAAACAATAATAATAACAATAACAATCCACCTTTCAACAACAATAATAACAACAACAATGAGCCTCTACCGGATAATCGCCCGATGATTGAACTTCTGCAAGCACATGTAGATGGTAACGATGATCCAATTGTTATACCCGCGATTGCAGCCAACAACTTTGAGCTCAAATCCGGCTTTATCCAGATGGTCTCTGCTCAACCATTCTTGGGGCGTACTATTGATGATCCACATGACCACATCAAGAGATTCCTGCAACTCACGAATACGGTCAAATTCAATGGTGTTCCACAAGAGGTAATCCATTTACAACTTTTTCCCTTTTCTTTAGAGGGACAAGCCCGGCATTGGCTTGAAGGAACCGCCACAGAGTATTCTTAGGTGGACGGATTTGGAGACCAAGTTTATCAACTACTTTTTCCCACCCTCTCGTACTACCGCTTTACGGAATGAAATTATCAATTTTGAACAAAAGTACGATGAGTTGTTTAGTGAATCTTGGGACCGTTTCAAAGACCTTTTGAGAAAATGCCCACAACATGGTTTTACCAAAGTACACCAAGTTAACACTTTTTATAATGTTTTAAGCATGAATGACCAAGATTCACTAAACAGTGCCTCGGGGGGTAATCTTTTGGCTAAGACTTCCAATGCTGCTTGGGATATCATTGAGAATAAGTCTCGTGTGCAAACCAAAAGTGTTCGGACCAATGTCGCTAGTGCTAGTACTAGTGAGAGCGACAAGCGAATTGACAAAATCACTGCGCTTCTTGAATCGCTTGCTACCCAAACCGCCAGCAACACCAACAACATCAATGATAAAAACACTCAAGTAAATGCCACCCAAGACTACCCTTCTGAGAATGTGAATGCAGCATACGGTACCTATCCTCCGGCCGCTTATCAAGCTCGTCCTCAAGGTGACCGCAACCTGCTTAGCTACCGCTCCAACAACTATCTCTCACCACCCGGTTTTACTCCTAACAGCCCAAACCAACAACAAAACCTCAACCGTCCTGCTCAACAACAACAACCATCTCGTGGACCATACATACCAGCTCACAAACAACAACATCCACCTCAAAGAAACAACCAAGTTTACCAACAACCTGCTTATCAACCACCCGCATACAATGCTCCTCCCAACCAACCCATCGCATTACACCAAGACATTGGAACCTACATGAGGACTAACGATGTGATCGTGGACAACCTCCAACAGGAAGTGCGCAACTTGAAAGCAGACCTGGTGAAACAATGGAACGATCTGAGAGCTGATATGTGAAACACTTTAGATAGTCAAACGAATGACTTAAAGAACATGATGGCTAGTTTCTTCCAAGGTAATCAACCCTCTTCTTCTGGTACTCTTCCGAGTAACACCGTTGCAAATCCAAGAGGGGAGATGAAAGCAATCACCACTCGCAGTGGCAAAGGTACCAAGGAACCCGAGCTTCCTATACCTCCACCGGTGATTGTGACTACGGAAAACGAGTCACCTGCTCCTATTCCTCATCCTTCTACTTCCCCAATTTCTCCACCTCCTTCACCTTCTACCCCCATTTCCCCACCACCCGTGGTTGTGAGTGATCCTATTCCCCTAAAGTCTTCTTCTTCATCCAATATACCTTATCCTTCAAGGTTGAGGAAAGAGAAGCAAAAGAGCAAGGATGATATTCAAGTTTCAAACTTTCTCAAAATGTTTAAACAATTGAATTTTAACATCTCCTTTGCCGAGGCTCTCGCTCACATGCCCAAATACGCGAAAATGTTTAAAGATCTTCTAAGTGACAAGGAGAAGCTTCTTGACATTGCTCAGACCCAACTTAATGAGAATTGCTCCGCCGTTCTCTTAAGGAAATTGCCCACCAAACTTGGTGATCCTGGTCGCTTCTTAATTCCTTGCAACTTCCCGGGAGTAGAGAATTGCATGGCCCTAGCCGATCTAGGTGCCAGTATGAATTTAATGCCTCTTAGTGTTTGGAAGCAATTATCTCTCCCTGAGCTAGTCCCCACCAAAATGACTTTGGAATTAGCTAACCGTACGGTTGCTTATCCAGTGGGGATAGCCGAAGACGTCTTTGTAGGAGTCGAAAAATTCACTTTTCCTGCCGATTTCGTCGTCGTCGACTATGACATGGACCCTCGTGTGCCATTAATTGTTGGTCGTCCATTCTTGAGGACCGGTCACACTCTCATCTATGTTGAAGCGGGTGAGCTTATCATGAGAGTGGGTGACGATAAAATTGTCTTCAACATGGGAAAGCTTTCTAAACAGCCTTATTCTAAAGAGAGTGTTAATTGTATTGAAGTTCTTGATGAGGCTTGTGAAGAACACTTCAAAGATGCTTGTAAAAGTACTCTTTCTTCTCTACCCAATGTTGAGACCGTTGCCTCAATTGCTCCAGCATTGACTCCTTTTGGAGAAAGTGACTTGGATGATTTCGAAGCTAGCTTGGGTCCTCTCGATATTAAGTATGATAATTCGTCCGCTGATTGGGATGAAGACATTCGTACTATTGAGAGACTTCTCAATGAAGACCCGGTTGCTCCTCCTTCTCCTACAGAGGTGACTGATGATGATCCATCGTTAGTTTCACCATCTATTAAGGATCCTCCTACTCTCGAGCTTAAGGACCTACCCCCTCATCTTGAGTACGTTTTCCTTGAAGACAACGAGAAGTTACCGGTCATCATCACGAAGGACCTGAAAGAAGAAGAAAAAGCCCGACTTATCGCCGTGTTGAAGAAGCATAAAAGAGCTATCGCTTGGAAAATCTCCGACATTCGCGGAATTGATCCTCACTTCTGCACATACAAAATTCTCATGGAGGACGACTTTAAGCCCACAATTCAAAGCCAACGAAGGGTGAATCCAAAAATCCACGAAGTCATCAAAAAAGAGGTTATCAAACTTCTTGATGCGGGTATGATTTACCCTATTTCGGATTCACCATGGGTTAGTCCAGTCCATTGTGTGCCTAAGAAAGGCGGCATCACCGTTGTGCCCAATGCCAACAACGAGTTGATTCCTACCCGTCTCGTTACTTGGTGGAGAGTTTGTATAGACTACCGCAAACTCAATGATGCCACGAGAAAGGATCATTTCCCTCTACCTTTCAAGGTGAATGGCCAGCGTTTGAAATTGTACTTTGGTAAGGACATCTCTAAAGAGATGATTCCATCCCTCACCACGTTCCCCATGACCTAATTTTGGGTCGAGTCAGGCTCGTGACTCGGTTATAAAAAACAAGCGCTCCTCGGGAGGCAGCCCGAGTATCTATCCCTTTTCGTTTTAACCTCCTAAGTGTAGGGGGACCTATATAGATGTTTGTATTTGTGTGGTGATGTGATTACAGGGATGAATGCACTCTTGAAACCTTTGAAGAACCGTGCTCCCGTGTTATCCGAAATCCGGTTCTATCTCTCAACTTTCGTGATTCAATTTTCTTCATACTCACATTTGAAATTGATCACTTTAGTCGTACTTTCCTTAGCTTGATTTAACCAACGTGCACAATGTCATAAGTGTAGGGGAGACTTTTCCCACATTCTTAAACATTGGGGACAATGTTTATCTTAAGTGTAGGGGGGACTTCTATCAAAGTTTTAAGTGGACTTTTCCATGAAAATGCCTTCATTTAACCGGAAAACCATCTTTTTCAACATTTTTCAAATTTTTATTAACTTTGGCCATGTAGTCGTAATTTTTAAATTTTTATCGTTGCTTTCATATGTATATATCCCGCAATAAAGTCAAAAATATTAATAAAGTGGTGTAGCTAGTTTAGAAGTCTTTGACATATTAGGCCCGTTGCGATTATTTTGACTCAACCCGAATAGACTTATCCAAGTTTATTCTAGCTAGTATCCTTAATCATATAGACCTTAATTGGTTTATTAGGCTAAGTATCCACGAGTCTCATTACTTTAGATTTTAAATTGTGGAGAACGAGAAATGAGAGTCAATTATAAGTCGGTATTCTTGCGCAAGCTCACTGGTGTAATTATTTGCCTATTCTCCCATCACTTGCTAATAATTTATCTGCAATAAGTAAGGTCGTACGATTTGAAAATTTACTTAGCTTCTAGCCCAAGATCGTTTAAAAGTTGCTCGGTAATGATAAGAGTTCATAGCCAAGGCATAACTTATGAAGCGGGGCGCGAAGATTGGCGAGTCCGAAAAGGCCCTAACAAGGCATGAGGATTCCATTTTATTGCTGAAGATCCAAAGTGATGTGAAAAGCATTATTTCCAAAATCAATATGAAGGATCAAGACTCACGACGAAAAGCAATCAACTCCCATAAAGATCATGGAGAAGTCTATCCGAAAAGACCCTAACAAGGTATGAGGATAAATAGATCCAAGTCCGAGAAGGAGGCGGATCGTTGTATCTCAAAATCCCATTTAGAGATTGAAGAAATAATCATGAAGTCGTGGTCAACAAAGTTGGAATACCCCTCAAAAGTCTCCAAGTGAAGAAACTCTAGTAACGATGAGAAGACCATTATCTCAAGCACGTCTCTCAAGATATGAAGTATGAAGTACATGCCAAATATCGGCCCGAGAAAGGTCTCAAATCGTGAACCGAGTTATGCCAAGATATGAACTTTTTGATATCCCGAGAAGCAGTTTTAAGAGATTTTGTCCTTTAGCTAACTATTGATCAAATCGTCCTACTTTGCTTTCAGCCTAAATAAACTATCGAAATAAGTCCAAAAATGCATCTTCATGATCATTCTAAGACAAAAATAAAATATAAGAGATACACCTAGGAATAAGTGAGTTTAAGCATTTAATTAAGCCATGTGTGTAAGTGTTTGATATGCTAACTTATAATAACAATGATCTCGTTTTTAAGCTTAGTTTGGGGAACGTGAAACTTGAGGGTGATAAATCTTTGCAGCACCAAAGCCCTAATGTAAGTCCTTGATCTCTTTGCAAGTTATTTCCATCCTTTTGTTTACTTTAAAGATTTGATTTCTCTTAGTACTTTAATTTTTATTTAGTAATATTTTAATAAGGCCAAGGTTAATTGATTATGAGAAAAGTGTAAATATTGCTTTATCATTAAGCATTGCATGAGGGCATGGCAATGGTTAAGTGTAGGGGATTTGATAGGTGTGAAAACTCCCATCCTTTTACCACTTATTTCTGGCTAAAACAAGACCAAAACACGTATTTAATATCATTTGTTAGGAATTATGCGTGGTTTTTGTGTTTATTGTGCTTTTAGAGTCAACCGAATGAATATTGAAGAAAACATGGGATTGCACGGGTTTTATCGAAGAAAAAGACTCAAGACGAAGTCTATTGTCCAAGAGATGCAAAAGATTTGAAGTCATTGTGCCTATTTGAAGATTTACCGAAGAATAGAGCCAAAGATGGAAGATTCATATATGTCGAAGAACTCGAGTCTATTAAAGAAAAGATTATAAGACGAGTTGGAATTATTCACCGACACTTCTCAAAATCCAATGTCGGAAACGTTTATTTAAAGAAACGTGAAGACTAAAGAAGAAAGAAGAAGAGAAGCCCAAAACCAAAGCCCATTCACAAGCCCATAGTCACACGACTATAAATAGGACTTTACTTCACCATTTGGAGGCACTTAGTTAGTTTTTCATTTTTCTAGTTTTAGAGAGAGAAAGTTCCAAACTTTCTCTCACTAAACTTTTTCTTTGTTTTCATCTTTTAAATTTAAGCTTTCTTTAATCTTTGTACTTTGGATTTCATTAATCTTATTCAAGTTAAGCTTTTAAGTTCTTTAATCTTCTTCTACTTTTCTTAGTTTGCCTAAATCCGTGATCCAATTGTTTCATTTCATACGGTTTGGATTTGTGGATGAGTTCGTGATCTAAGTTTAATCTTTCTTGTCTCTTTTTAAGCTCTCACACGTATAAGTTTTAGGCCTTCTATGCTTATTGGCTTATTGCATGTTTTAGCTTATTGGTTTTCGGATTTCATCAATGTTTTAGTCATTCAAAAGTTCCATTTATAAAGTTTATGATTTAACGTTTTCAAAAGTTGTCAAATTTAAGCTTTTTGAGTCGTTTAAGTTTTGGATTAGTTAGCTTATTGATTTTGCTTATTGAGTTTTTAAGTTACCACCAATTTCGGAACAAAATTGCTCCCATCGCAATAGTAGGGTTTGTACACATTCCGACGGGGTCACTGGTTTGATCGCAATAACCCTTTGTGGTTTTCCTTTGCGATCGGTTGTCATTCCCCCTTATTCCGATCTGGGATTGCGATCGCTTATTGCGACCGCACATTTCGACGGGATTAAGGTCCTTTTTAAGTCGAAACTCTGGCCAATTTTTATTTACCTTATTCCGATCTGACATTGCGACAAGGGTTCTTAGATATTCCGATCTTACTTTCCGATAAGACATCATTCCGACAGATTGATCTTAATTATTCCGATGGTAACAAACATGAACATTCCGATGGACTCCACTTTGACATTCCGATGGGTTGTTTTAGTTATATTCCGATGCTTATGTCTTTGATGCATTCCGATAGAAATAATTTTCAATATTCCGATAGAACAAGTTTTTAAGTATTAGTTCAATTAAGTTTTCAAAGTATTTGTCTAATCTTTTCTTCACGTTTTCAAGCATTCAGTTTTAAACTTGTCAATCTAGTTTAACTTTTAAAAACATTAATTTTACTCTTCGACACTTACTTATTTGTCATTAGTTTAAAATAGATAAACAAACCAAAACCGTTTTATTAACCAAGAACAAATCATTCCACTTTTAGCTGAGATCAATTCGAGAGGATACCGAGAACTTAATCCTGAACCCCTAGCAAAAGCATTGTATCAACTCTCTTTGTCGTCATCCACGTGTCCTAACGAGATTTGATTGATCTCTTGGCTCTAGAATCGATTTGTGCACTTTTTGTAAAAACCGCATGCTTTTACCATGAATAGTACCCTTACAATAGTACGTGTATGATTAGAACTTTCCTTTTATAACATGTTTACGTTCCACGTACAAGAATTACAAGTATTACGTATGTGTTAAAACACGATAAGTATTTATTACCTATTAACTCACGATAATTATTTCAATAATAATTATAATCACGAACATACGAACATGAAATCATGAACGTAAATTCATCACGAGCTAATATTACGTATGTATGTATATTTATTTCGATCACGAATAAATATATTAAGTCACGAATGATAACTAATTAAATCACGTAAAATATGAACACGAGAACACACTTATATTTTAGACACGAAAAATGTTCGGGTTACCCTTTTGTGGGCCCCATACCCGCGGACTTACAAGACAAAAGGGCCTAGCCCATTAAAATTTTACTAAACAAGATTTTAGGAAAAGGTTATTTTCATAATAACCAAAATTTAAGAAAAGCAAGAAACCCTAAAATCTTCTTTCTCCTTGTTCTTTTGGCCGTCGGGTTTAGCATCACCAAAGGGGTGTTTCGGTTGATTTTCAATGTTCGATTTATTGCAAGGATCGTTGTGTGTTCATCATTCTTTGATTCACGTGATCGGTATAAACCCTAACCTCTTTTCTTTTATGTTTTGATTTATTAATCACATAAAATCATGAATGTTTTTAATAAACTAATTAAAAACAAGTGTAAACATGTTGTTTTAATCATGGGGAATAATAAATTAAGTGTTAAGGGGTGTTTGTTTGTTGGCCGACTCCTAAACCGAGCCCCAAGGGGGTCTCGGTTTGGCTTACTTCGCACCACCGAGACCTTATGGTCTCGGTTTGGTGGTGGTGGTGTCACGACAGCAGCAAGGAAGGGAGACCCTGACCTAGGTCGGGGAATGGTGGTAGATTTGTGTCCGGTACATGGGTTAAAATACGGGTCCAGTTTACACATGTTTATATTTAAAACACGGTCTGGTTCATGAGTTATTTTTACAAGGTTTAATATTTTTACAAGTTATATTTTTACAAGAATTAAATTAAATTAATTAAAAACATGAACATGATTAATTTAATTTACTTGACTTAGGTTATTAATTTTATAATTAATACATGAATTTTAACCTAGGTGGTTTTCCATTTAATTAGACTATATAATTAATTAATTATTAAAAGCATGACCTATAATTAATTAATTTACACGACTTAGGTTATATTATTAATAGATAATAATACATGTTTTAACCTAAGTATTTTCACCTTTATTTAATTAAACCAGGTCATATTTAATTAAATACTTTAACCTATAGTCTATTTAATTCACATAAGATAATTAATAAACTATAATATTAATTACATGACTTAGAATATTAATCAGTAAACACTTAAGCTTATATAACTAGCTTAATTATCCATCTTATATCTAATTATGGAAACTTCCTATTTTTAGAAACTTATTTAATTAAGGCAACTAATCTATTCGTGGAAACTTTCTATTTTTAGAAACTTATCTATTTTAAGCAGTAAATCTATTTTTGGAAACTTTCAATTTTTGGAAACTTTCTATTTTTGGAAACTTTCTATTTTTGGTAACTTTCTATTTTTGAAAACTTTCTATTTTTGGAAACCTGCTGTCTTTAGAAAGTTACTTATTATTACACAACAAGTATAATGATACATGAAATACATGTAATACTTAATCAGAATAGACATAATATATTATAAACACAGTATAAAGCTTAAATTAGTAAAACATGACATGAACATATAAAACAAGCTAAGACAGGTTATAAAACCAGTTACGTACTCAGTAATCAGATAATTATACACGTATGTATATATGTAGCATTAGTGATACCGAAGTAGGACCCTCTTCCGTTTCTCTTCTTTGTTCAATAGACATAAGGTACGGATTCTCCGTCCTTTTAGTATGGACTTTCTTCCTTGTTAGGATTTCCCCGTATGCAGCCAACTGTTTTCCCCAGTATATGTTTTATATGTTTTTGAATTGCTTATGTTTATCTAGAATACCTAAAGCCATATACATGAATGACCAGTAGTTATGGAGGTACCATAACCATAACACTGGAGGCACTAGTATTATGACTTCACCATGGCGGTGTGATAGCTTGTGGCGTCCCTTTCAGCTTTTGGCCATTTATTATATCATCAGGTGGGCGTATGGGTGTATCCTAGTTTACATGTTTTCAGCAGATTACTCGGTGTGAATGTGGTGTGTGCCTTGCATCCTTCACAAGGAGCTGATCCCTCCTACCCCAAACCAGTATACTAAATTAGAGGCAGCCCCTCTAATTTGCATGACGAGGTCACCCCTCCAAGTATTCATGCACGTTGATATTTCAGGACCTATATTGGTTAAATGGTAAATATGTTAAACAGTTTTTACAAGATAAACATAAGGCTTTTCAAACTATAAAACCAATTTTACTAAGATATAACCAGGTTATATAGGACTTAGTCTTTTCCGCTGCTTCATTTGCTTATATTATTCATGCTATACTTGTATATCCGTGCACTGAGCGTATTGCTCAGCCGTTTTCCTTTCCTGCTCCCAAAACGGCAGGTGCTTAGGGACACTCGTAGACTTTAAGCGTACGTGCATATGGATTGGAAGCTTCCTAGCCTTCTTTACTTTATGCATTTCTTTATACTTTGATACTCATTTCCATGGACATTGTTTAGTCCTTTCATTTACAGTACTTATGTTTGTGTGTGATGAGTTCTACTTTTGGGATACCGATGTTTGATTCCGGTATTTCCTTTATGGTCATGTAATGTTTAGACATTTATCCTTGTATGCTTTGATGACACGCCATAATCAAGCGTGACATTCCATTTTTCAAAATGGGGTGTTACAATTATGGTATCAGAGCCAAGGCTTCGACCTGTAGGCTCTCAAAACACGACCTGTGATTAGTGGGTAGTCACTATGGTCTTCCTAGAACTGACAGTCGGTTTTCATGCATTCATCATTTCCATGCATACATATACATGTCATTGTCGCAGGTTTATGACAAAGTAATGGTTGGTACAAGACTGGCCCTATTTAGTCGCATGTGTTTTATCGAAACTTTTAAATTTGGGACCGACCCATAGGCGTCCCCTCGCCATGTCTTTTGTTTTGGGTGAACTGACAATAGTCCTTCACTCTCGCGCATACAAAAGTTTTCATAAAACTGCATCATGCATTCATGTACTAGTTTTCCTACATAAAAATTTTCTCATGATTTATTGGTATAATTTTTTTTTCATGTATATAGTTTATGTTTTGATTAGTTTAATCATGTATTTTATGTTATACTATCAGATGGTTCTCACACGCGAGGAGGAACAACTCAGGGATGAGGTTCAGGCTGCCAACAATCAACAGCATCACCCAGTACCTCCTTCTCCTCCTCCAGCAACATTGGCCACATGGATGGAGAGATTCAACAAGCTCCGTCCTCGAGCTTTCGAGAGAACAGATAGCCCCAGTGAAGCTGAAAGCTGGTTGGCTCACATTGAGAAGATCTTTGATGCTATGGGCTGTGACCCCGTTTTCAAGTCGAGGTTGGAATGCTACCGAATCGAAGGTGATGTGTTAGCATGGTGGATAGCACTGAAGCAGTCTGAGGGAGGTGATGATTGGGTGGCTGGTTTAACATGGGCTCAGTTCAGGGATAGGGTGATGGAGCAGTTCTTTCCCAAGGTTGAGCAAGACAAGCTGAAGAGAGAGTACCACTGGATCCGACAGAGAGCTGGGAAGAATAGCAACAAGTTCATGCAGCGCTTTCTTCGCTTGGCTGGTTTCCTTGGTGCAGCGACAGGTACTCCTGAAGAGCAGGCACACCACTTCAGGTGGGCTCTTCGTACATCGGTCGCAAACAACTTGGTTTGTGCTACGTTCAATACAGTGCCACAAGTGGCCGATGCAGCACGTAAGCTGGAGATGCTGCAGGAGAGAGATGAGTTCGGGGAAGCAGAAAGACCCGATAAGAGGTAAACATTCGTATTCAAGCGGTGACCAATCCGTATTCTTTTAGTATATGTCAATATTTCATCTCTTTAAATTGTATCTTCCAGGCAGAAGACTGGGGACCGGTCTCAGCCGGCTACTCAGCAACAGCCTAATCAGCCCAAGGGAAATGGTCAGACTAACGACCGTTCTGCTACGGATAGGCATGGCGGTAATGATAATTACCGTAACAACGCTGGACACTCGAACAGCAGCAGGTCCTTATATTTACGCATTTTCTTATGATTACATGTTATGATTCTTAATTCTGACACATTAGCAAATCTTCTACCAGGAATCATGGTATCGGTAGGGACCAGAACTAGAGAGGTTCACAGCCTAACCGTCCAGCTATCACTGGTATTAAATCTTACGATTATCCGCATTGTCCTTTGTACCCTATTTTTATGTCTCATGTATAGTGTTTTTATCAGGTTCTCAGCTAGTCAGGAGACCTGCTGGAGGATATACTCATCCTTTTTGCTCTACTTGCCACCGTAGGCACCCAGGGCCATGTCGTCGCGACAGTGACGCATGCTTCAAGTGTGGTCTTCCTGGCCATCGCATGAAGGACTGCCGCAAGGGCGAGATGATGGGTACATCAGGACATGCTGATACCAAGCCGCCTCCTACTACTGGGAGCGTTTACACAAAATCTCGCGATTAGGCTAACAAGTCTACAGGTACCATCACTGGAATCTTGTATATGTATGGTCAAGCTGCTTGTGTTCTGTTTGATACGGGTGCTACTCACTCGGTCATTTCTACTGCTTATGCCAAGAATGTTAGGATACTCGCCATGCAACTAGAGAATATACTGAGTATTTCCACGCCTTTGAGAGACTCTGTACGCATAACCCATGTGTACAAGAGCCTTCCCCTAGAGTTTGACGACAAGGTTCGTCCTGTTGACGCACTTCCGCTGGAGATGAATGATTTTGACATGATTTTGGGCATGGATTGGCTATCCAAGCATCATGTTACCATAGACTGCCATTCATATCGAGTCATCTTCGGTGATGTTACTGCGCCAAAGTACATTCACAACTGGTTCGTACCCGACAGGTCTATACAAATCATATCAAACCTGCAAGCACGTGCATTACTTTCACATGGTTGTGAGGGTTATCTCGCTACTGTTCATGACATGGATGTTGAATCTCCATCAATTCAGAATCAGCCGATAGTGTCAGAATTTCCAGATGTATTTCCAGAAGAACTTCCGGGCATACCACCTACACGTGAAGTAGAATTTAATATCGAGCACATTGGAGGAGCTGAGCCAATTTCCAAGGATCCTTATCGCATGGATCCCATAGAGTTAAAGGAGCTTAAGGATCAACTGCAAGAACTTCTGGAACGAGGTTTTATTCGACTGAGCGCATCTCCACTGGGCACACCGGTCTTATTTGTTAAGAAGAAGGACGGCAATATGCGTCTTTGCATAGACTATCGCGAGCTCAAGAAGATTACCATCAGGAATAGGTATCCACTACCACGTATAGATGATCTGTTTGACCAACTCCAAAGGGCCAAACATTTCTCCAAGATTGATCTTAGGTCGGGCTATCATCAACTACGAGTTAAGGAGAAGGACATCGCCAAGACTGCTTTCCGTACACGCTATGGCCACTACGAATTTGTAGTCATGCCATTTGGGCTTACCAATGCTCCAGCAGTGTTCATGGATTTGATGAACAGAATCTTCCATGAATTTCTGGACAAGTTCGTCATTGTCTTCATCGATGACATCCTGATTTTCTCTAAGTCCAAGGAGGAACACGAGGACCATCTTCGTACACTACTACAGATTCATAGCCAGACGCAGCTGTATGCTAAATTCTCCAAGTGTGAGTTCTGGTTAGACAAGGTGGTATTCTTAGGTCACATTGTATCAGTAGAAGGAATCACGATGGATCCAGCGAAGGTTGAGGCTATTACCAAATGGCCAAGGCCGACATCAGCGACGAAAGTCCGTAGTTTCCTAGGCTTAGCTGGTTATTACCGTAGGTTCGTGGAGAACTTTTCCCGCCTAGCACCACCATTACCAAACTGATGCAGAATGGGGAGAAATTCGTCTGGACTGAAGAACGAGAGGAGAGCTTTGAAGACCTGAAGCAGAAGTTAGTATCGGCACCTATTCTTACTCTCCCATCTGGTACGGGTGGATTTCAAATCTACAATGATGCATCGGGGAAGGGACTTGGCTGTGTTCTCATGCAACATGGGAAAGTGATCGTGTACGCTTCACGCCAGCTTAAGCCTTATGAGGAAAATTACCCTACGCATGACTTGGAACTTGCAGCAGTCGTGTTTGCATTGAAGATATGGAGGCACTATTTGAATGGAGAATCATGTGACATTTTCACGGACCACAAGAGCTTGGAGTATATCTTCACTCAGCGTGAATTAAACATGAGACAGAGGAGATGGTTAGAGCTGTTGATGGATTATGACATTAATCTGCAGTATCATCCCGGCAAGGCGAATGTAGTGGCAGATGCACTTAGCAGAAAGTCCGGAATGATCAACGGCATTGAGATTGAGGAGGAAATCATAAGAGACTTGGAGCGAATAGACATAGAGATCATGGTACGTGGATAACACGGTTACTGGGCTAATCTTAGAGTAGAACCCGAGTTACTCTCTAAGATCAAGGAAACTCAAAAAGATGATGGAGAAATCTGGGCGATAAATCAGACTTTGGAGAAACAGACAGAAATTCGAGTAGATGCAGATGGTATCTTATGGCAGGGCACGAGACTTTGTGTTCCCGATTATCAAGAACTTCGAGAAGCCTTGTTAGCTGAGGCTCATAGCTCCCCATTTTCTATCCATCCTGGTTCGACAAAGATGTACCATAACATCAAGGAGTACTTTTGGTGGAGTGGTACGAAACAGGATGTTGCTACTTACGTCTCCAAATATCTTACCATCCAGCAGGTCAAGATCGAGCATCAGCGATCTGGCGGTCTTCTTCAACCGTTAGATATTCCAGAGTGGAAGTGGGACAAAATCGCCATGGATTTTGTTACTAGTCTTCCGCCGACTAAGAAGAAGCATGATGCAATTTGGGTTATCGTTGATCGACTTACCAAATCAGCTCATTTCTTACCGATCCGCAAGGAAGATTCGGTCAGTAAACTCGCTGATACCTATAGAAGGGAGATCATGAGACTTCACGGTGCTCCATCCAGCATCGTATTAGACAGAGATCCTCGTTTCACTTCGCGATTCTGGAGAAGTCTGCAGAAAGCTTGGGGTACACAACTTAAGCTTAGCACGGCTTTTCATCCTCAAACAGACGGGCAGTTAGAGCGAACGATTCAGACATTGGAAGACATGTTGAGGTCATGTGCGTTGGAATGGACGGGTGATTAGGACGATTACATCTGTTTGGTGGAGTTTGCATACAACAACAGTTGGCACGCAAGTATCAAGTGTGCTCCTTTCGAGATGTTGTATGGCAGAAAGTGCCGCGCCCCAATCTGCTGGTATCAGGTTGGTGAGCGAACACTTGAAGGACCAGAAATCATAGAGCTGACTAATGAGAAGGTCGCAGTAGCTAAGCAGAAACTGCAAAAAGAACGGTCACGTCATAAGAGTTACGCAGACATAAAGAGTGAATCAATTGGATAAATATCCGCTTGATTAAAGTCATCAATTCATATTCCTAGAACAAGTTTGATTCATTAAGAATCTTACCATTGTTGCTTTCCAGTTTACACAAGCTTGATTCATAAGAATCTCGCAAGTTACCTACGGAAGCGCTGTTTAATCTTGACGCTAGAAGGATTTCCATTCGTCACTGTGAATATTAATAAATATCACTTTGAATGTTCTGGCAAGACCATAAAGATATTACGTAGAAACCTGAAACGATTTTGAATCGATAAAGAAACAAACCACTGTTGCTTATCACTTTTACATATGTTTATTTCATAAAGAATCTTACACATGACCTACCGCAGTGCTGTTTGGTGTTAACACTGGAAGGATTTCCACTCATCATTATGAATACTAGAAAGTATCACTCTGAGTGTTCTCGCGATATCGCAAGGATATAGTGTAGGACTCTCTTGATCGTCATCCGCGTGTCCTAACGAGATTTGATTGATCTCTTGGCTCTAGACTCGATTTGTGCACTTTTTGTAAAAACAACATGCTTTTACCATGAATAGTACCCTTACGATAGTACGTACATGATTAGAACTTTCCTTTTATAACATGTTTAGGTTCCACGTACAAGAATTACAAGTATTACGTACGTGTTATAACACGATAAGTATTTATTACGTATTAACTCGCGATAATTATTTCAATAATAATTATAATCACGAACATACGAACATGAAATCATGAACGTAAACTAATCACGAGATAATATTACGTATGTACGTATATTTATTTCGATCACGAATAAATATATTAAGTCACGAACGATAACTAATTAAATCACGTAAAATATGAACACGAGAACACACTTATATTTTAGACACGAAAAATGTTCGGGTTACCCTTTTGTGGGCCCCATACCCGCGGACACTACAAGACAAAAGGGCCTAGCCCATTAAAATTTTACTAAACAAGATTTTAGGAAAAGGTTATTTTCATAATAACCAAAATTTAAGAAAAGCAAGAAACCCTAAAATCTTCTTTCTCCTTGTTCTTTTGGCCGCCGGGTTTAGCATCACCAAAGGGGTGTTTCGGTTGATTTTTAGTGTTCGATTTATTGCAAAGTTCGTTGTGTGTTCATCATTCTTTGATTCACGTGATCGGTATAAACCCTAACCTCTTTTCTTTTATGTTTTGATTTATTAATCACATAAAATCATGAATGTTTTTAATTAACTAATTAAAAACAAGGGTAAACATGTTGTTTTAATCATGGGGTATAATAAATTAAGTGTTAAGGGGTGTTTGTTTGTTGGCCGACGCCTAAAGCGAGCCCCAAGGGGGTCTCGGCTTGGCTTACTTCGCACCACCGAGACCTTATGGTCTCGGTTTGGTGGTGGTGGTGTCACGACAGCAGCAAGGAAGGGAGACCCTGACCTAGGTCGGGGTATGGTGGTGGATTTGGGTCCGGTACATGGGTTAAAACACGGGTCCGGTTTACACATGTTTAGATTTAAAACACGGTCCGGTTCATGAGTTATTTTTACAAGGTTTAATATTTTTACAAGTTATATTTTTACAAGACTTAAATTAAATTATTTAAAAACATGAACATGATTAATTTAATTTACATGACTTAGGTTATTAATTTTATAATTAATACATGAATTTTAACCTAAGTGTTTTTCCATTTAATTAGACTATATAATTAATTAATTATTAAAAGCATGACATATAATTAATTAATTTACACGACTTAGGTTATATTATTAATAGATAATAATACATGTTTTAACCTAAGTATTTTCACCTTTATTTAATTAAACCAGGTCATATTTAATTAAATACTTTAACCTATAGTCTATTTAATTCACAAAAGATAATTAATAAACTATAATATTAATTACATGACTTAGAATATTAATCAGTAAACACTTAAGCTTATATAACTAGCTTAATTATTCAGCTTATATCTAATTATGGAAACTTTCTATTTTTAGAAACTTATTTAATTAAGGCAGCTAATCTATTCATGGAAACTTTCTATTTTTAGAAACTTATCTATATTAATCAGTAAATCTATTTTTGGAAACTTTCTATTTTTGGAAACTTTCTATTTTTGGAAACTTTCTATTTTGGTAACTTTCTATTTTTGGAAACTTTCTATTTTAGGAAACCTGCTATTTTTAGAAAGTTACTTATTATTAAACAACAAGTATAATGATACATGAAATACAAGTAATACTTAATAAGAATAGACATAATATATTATAAACACAGTATAAAGCTTAAATCAGTAAAACATGACATGAACATATAAAACAAGCTAAGATAGGTTATAAAACCAGTTACGTACTCAGTAATCAGATACTTATACACGTATGTATATATGTAGCATTAGTGATACCGAAGTAGGACTCTCTTCCGTTTGTCTTCTTCGTTCACTGGACATAAGGTACGGATTCTCCGTCCTTGTAGTATGGACATTCTTCCTTGTTAGGATTTCCCCGTATGCAGCCAACTTTTTTCCCCAGTATATGTTTTATATGTTTTTGAATTGCTTATGTTTAATTAGAATACCTAAAGCCATATACATGCATGACCAGTAGTTATGGAGGTACTATAACCATAACACTAGAGGCACTAGTATTATGACTTCACCACGGCGGAGTGATAGCTCATGGCGTCCCTTTCAGCTTTTGGCCATTTATTATATTATCAGGTGGGGCGTATGGGTGCATCCTAGTTTACATGTTTTTAGCAGATTACTCAGTGTGAATGTGGTGTGTGCCTTGCATCCTTCACAAGGAGCTGATCCCTCCTACCCCAAACCAATATATTAAATTAGAGGCAGCCCCTCTAATTTGCATGACGAGGTCACCCCTCCAAGTATTCATGCACGTTGATATTTCAGGACCTATATTGGCTAAATGGTAAATATGTTAAACAATTTTTATAAGATAAACATAAGGCTTTTCAAACTATAAAACCAATTTTACTAAGATATAACCAGGTTATATAGGACTTAGTCTTTTCCGCTGCTTCATGTTTATTTGCTTATATTATTCATGCTATACTTGTATATCCGTGCACTGAGCGTATTGCTCAGCCGTTTTCCTTTCCTGCTCCCAAAACGGCAGGTACTCAGGGACGCTCGTAGACTTTAAGCGTACGTGCATATGGATTGGAAGCTTCCTAGCCTTCTTTACTTTATGCATTTCTTTATACTTTGATACTCATTTCCATGGACATTGTTTAGTCCTTTCATTTACAGTACTTATGTTTGTGTGTGATGAGTTCTACTTTTGGGATACCGATGTTTGATTCCGGTATTTCCTTTATGGTCATGTAATGTTTAGACATTTATCCTTGTATGCTTTGATGACACGCCATAATCACGCGTGATATTCCATTTTTCAAAATGGGGAGTTACAATTATGGTATCAGAGCCAAGGCTTCGACATGTAGGCTCTCAAAACACGACCTGTGATTAGTGGGTAGTCACTATGGTCTTCCTAGAACTGACAGTCGATTTTCATGCATTCATTATTTCCATGCATACATATACATGTCATTGTCGCAGGTTTATGACAAAGTAATGGTTGGTACAGGACTTGCCCTATTTAGTCGCATGTGTTTTATCGAAACTTTTAAATTTGGGACCGACCCAGAGGCGTCCCCTCGCCATGTATTTTGTTTTGGGAGAACTGACAATAGGCCTTCACTCTCGCGCATACAAAAGTTTTCATAAAACTGCATCATGCATTCATGTACTAGTTTTCCTACATAAAATTTTTCTCATGATTTATTGATATAATTTTCTTTTTCATGTATATAGTTTATGTTTTGATCAGTTTAATCATGTATTTTATGTTATACTATCAGATGGTTCTCACACGCGAGCAGGAACTACTCAATGCAGCAATCCAAGCTACAATGCAAGCTATGCTTCCTCAGCTGAGGAATGAAATCAAGGCTGAGGTTCAGGCTTCCAACAATCAACAACATCACCCAGTACCTCCTCCTCCTCCTCCAGCAACATTGGCCACATGGCTGGAGAGATTCAATAAGCTCCGTCCTCGAGCTTTCAAGAGAACACATAGCCCCAGTTAAGATGAAAGCTGGTTGGCTCACATTGAGAATATCTTCGATGCTATGGGCTGTGACCCTGTTTTCAAGTCGAGGTTGGCATGCTACCAGTTCGAAGGTGATGTGTTAGCATGGTGGATAGCACTGAAGTAGTCTGAGGGAGGTGATAATTGGGTGGCTGGTTTAACATGGGCTCAGTTCAGGGATAGGGTGATGGAGCAGTTCTTTCCCAAGGCTGAGCAAGACAAGCTGAAGAGAGAGTACCACAGGATCCGACAAAGAGCTGGGAAGAATAGCAACGAGTTCATGTAGCGCTTTCTTCGTTTGGCTGGTTTCCTTGGTGCAGCGACATGTACTCCTGAAGAGAAGGCACACCACTTCAGGTGGGCTCTTCGTACATCGGTCGCAAACAACTTGGTGTGTGCTACGTTCAATACGGTGCCACAAGTGGCCGATGCAGCACATAAGCTGGAGATGCTGCATGAGAGAGATGAGTTCGGGGAAGCAGAAAGACCCGATAAGAGGTAAACATTCGTATTCAAGCAGTGGCCAATCCGTATTATTTTAGTATATGTCAATATTTCATCTCTTTAAATTGTATCTTCCAGGCAGAAGACTGGGGACCGGTCTCAGCCGGCTACTCAGCAACAGCCTAATCAGCCCAAGGGAAACGGTCAGACTAACGACCGTTCTGCTACGGATAGGCATGGCGGTAATGATAATTACCGTTACAACGTTGGACACTCCAACAGCAGCAGGTCCTTATACTTACGCATTTTCTTATGATTACATGTTATGATTCTTAATTCTGACACATTAGCAAATCTTCTACCAAGAATCATGGTAACGGTAGGGACCATAACTAGAGAGGTTCACAGCCTAACCGTCCAGCTATCACTGGTATTAAATCTTACGATTATCCGCATTGTCCTTTGTACCCTATTTTCATGTCTCATGTATAGTGTTTTTATCAGGTTCTCAGCCAGTCAGGACACCTGCTGGAGGATATACTCATCCTTTTTGCTCTACTTGCCACCGTAGGCACCCAGGGCCATGTCGCCGCGACAGTGACGCATGCTTCAAGTGTGGTCTTCCTGGTCGTCGCACGAAGGACTACTGCAAGGGAGAGATGGAGGGTACATCAGGACATGCTGATACCAAGCCGCCTCCTACTACTGGGCGCGTTTACACGACATCTCGCTATCAGGCTAACAAGTCTACAGGTACCATCACTGGAATCTTGTATATGTATGGTCAAGCTGCCTGTGTTCTGTTTGATACGGGTGCTACTCACTCGGTCATTTCTACTGCTTATGCCAAGAATGTTAGGATAATCCCCATGCCACTGGAGAATATACTGAGTATTTCCACGCCTTTGAGAGACTCTGTACGCATAACCCATGTGTACAAGAGCCTTCCCCTAGAGTTTGACGACAAGGTTCGTCCTGTTGACGCACTTCCGCTGGACATGAATGATTTTGACATGATTTTGGGCATGGATTGGCTATCCAAGCATCATGCCACCATAGACTGCCATTCATATCGAGTCATCTTCGATGATGTTACTGCGCCAAAGTACATTCACAACGGGTTCGTACCCGGAAGGTCTATACAAATCATATCAACCCTGCAAGCACGTGCATTACTTTTACATGGTTGTGAGGGTTATCTCGCTACTGTTCATAACATGGATGCTGAATCTCCATCAATTCAGAATCAGCCGATAGTGTCAGAATTTCTAGATGTATTTCCAGAAGAACTTCCGGGCATACCACCTGCACGTGAAGTAGAATTTAATATCGAGCTCATCCGAGGAGCTGAGCCGATTTCCAAGGATCCTTATCACATGGATCCCATAGAGTTAAAGGAGCTGAAGGATCAACTGCAAGAACTTCTGGAACGAGGTTTTATTCGACCGAGCGCATCTCCATGGGGTGCACGGGTCTTATTTGTTAAGAAGAAGGACGACATTATGCGTCTTTGCATAGACTATCGCGAGCTCGACAAGATTACCATCAGGAATAGGTATCCACTACCACGTATAGATGATCTGTTTGACCAACTCCAAGGGGCCAAACTTTTCTCCAAGATTGATCTTAGGTCGGGCTATCATCAGCTACGGGTTAAGGAGCAGGACATCGCCAAGACTGCTTTCCGTACACGCTATGGCCACTACGAATTTGTAGTCATGCCATTTGGCCTTACCAATGCTCCAGCAGTGTTCATGGATTTGATGAACAGAATCTTCCATGAATTTCTGGACAAGTTCGTCATTGTCTTCATCGATGACATCCTAATTTTCTCTAAGTCCAAGGAGGAACACGAGGACCATCTTCGTACACTACTACAGATTCATCGCCAGACGCAGCTTTATGCTAAATTCTCCAAGTGTGAGTTCTGGTTAGACAAGGTGGCATTCTTAGGTCACACTGTATCAGCAGAAGGAATCACGATGGATCCAGCGAAGGTTGAGGCTATTACCAAATGGCCAAGGCCGACATCAGCGACGGAAGTCCGTAGTTTTCTAGGCTTAGCTGGTTATTACCGTAGGTTCGTGGAGAACGTTTCCCGCCTAGCATTACCATTGACAAAACTGATGTAGAAAGGGGAGAAATACGTCTAGGCTGAAGAACGAGAGAAGAGCTTTGAAGACCTGAAGCAGAAGTTAGTATATGCACCTATTCTTACTCTCCCATCTGGTACGGGTGCATTTCAAACCTACAATGATGCATCGGGGAAGGGACTTGGTTGTGTTCCAATGCAACATGGGAAAGTGATCGTGTACGCTTCACGTCAGCTTAAGCCTTATGAGGAAAATTACCCTACACATGACTTGGAACTTGCAGCAGTCGTGTTTGCATTGAAGATATGGAGGCACTATTTGTATGGAGAATCATGTGACATTTTCATGGACCACAAGAGCTTGGAGTATATCTTCACTCAGCGTGAATTAAACATGAGACAGAGGAGATGGTTAGAGCTGTTGAAGGATTATGACATTAATCTGCAGTATCATCCCGGCAAGGCGAATGTAGTGGTAGATGCACTTAGCAGAAAGTCCGGAATGATCAACGGCATTGAGATTGAGGAGGAAATCATAAGAGACTTGGAGCGACTAGACATAGAGATCATGGTACGTGGATAACACAGTTACTGGGCTAATCTTAGAGTAGAACCTGAGTTACTCTCTAAGATCAAGGAAGCTCAGAAAGATGATAGAGAAATCTTGGCGATAATTCCGACTTTGGAGAAGCAGACAGAATTTCAAGTAGATGCAGATGGTATCTTATGGCAGGGCACAAGACTTTGTGTTCCTGATGATCAAGAACTCCGGGAAGCCTTGTTAGCTGAGGCTCATAGCTCTCCATTTTCTATCCATCCTGGTTCGACCAAGATGTACCATGACATCAAGCAGTACTTTTGGTGGAGTGGTACGAAACAGGATGTTGCTACTTACGTCTTCAAATATCTTACCTGCCAGCAGGTCAAGATCGAGCATCAGCGATCTGGCGGTCTTCTTCAACCATTAGATATTCCAGAGTAGAAGTGGGACAAAATCACCATGGATTTTGTTACTAGTCTTCCGCCGACTAAGAGGAAGCACGATGCAATTTGGGTTATCGTTGATCGACTTACCAAATCAGCTCATTTCTTACCGATCCGCAAGGAAGATTCGGTCAGTAAACTCGCCGATACCTATAGAAGGGAGATCATGAGACTTCACGGTGCTCCATCCAGCATCGTCTTAGACAGAGATCCTCGTTTCACTTCGCGATTCTGGAGAAGTCTGCAGAAAGCTTGGGGTACACAACTTAAGCTTAGCACGGCTTTTCATCCTCAAACAGACGGGCAGTCAGAGCGAACGATTCAGACATTGGAAGACATGTTGAGGTCATGTGCGTTGGAATGGACGGGTGATTGGGACGATTACATCTGTTTGGTGGAGTTTGCATACAACAACAGTTGGCACGCAAGTATCAAGTGTGCTCCTTTCGAGATGTTGTATGGCAGAAAGTGTCGCGCCCCAATCTGCTGGGATTAGGTTGGTGAGCGAACACTTGAAGGACCAGAAATCATAGAGCTGAATAATGAGAAGGTCGCAGTAGCTAAGGAGAAACTGCAAGAAGAACGGTCACGTCATAAGAGTTACGCAGACAAGCATCGTAGGGACTTATATTTTAACATAGGAGATCACATTTTCCTTAAGGTTTCGCTGGCACGTGGTGTTAGACGTTTTGGAATGAAAGGAAAGCTCAGTCCTTGATTCATCGGACCGTTTTATATCATTGAACGAGTCGGTGAAGTATCTTACCATTTAGCGTTACCTCCGAAGCTTTCTCATGTTCACAATGTTTTCCATGCGTCCTTACTACAAAGGGTATCAGTATCATCCCCTTCACATAGTTCAGTATCCACTGGAATAGATTCGTGAAGATCTCACTTTCATAGAAGAACCCGAACGAGTTCTTGACAGACAACAAAAAGTCATGAGAAGGAAGACGATTCCATTCGTCAAAATCCTTTGGAGGGATCATACCGAGCGGGAAGCCACTTGGGAAACAGAGGAGTCTATCCGGGCTTCTTACCCTCATTTCATATTTTGAATTCGGGTATGTTCTTCTTTTCCAGTTTACTTTATCTATAATTCGGGGACGAATTATTCTTTTTAGGGGGGAAGAGTTGTAAAACCCGCATGCTTTTACCATGAATAGTACCCTTACGATAGTACGTACATGATTAGAACTTTCCTTTTATAACATGTTTACGTTTCACGTACAAGAATTACAAGTATTACGTACGTTTTATAACACGATAAGTATTTATTACGTATTAACTCACGATAATTATATCAATAATAATTATAATCACAAACATACGAACATGAAATCATGAACGTAAACTAATCACGAACTAATATTACGTATGTATGTATATTTATTTCGATCACGAATAAATATATTAAGTCACGAACGATAACTAATTAAATCTCGTAAAATATGAACACGGGAACACACTTATATATTAGACACGAAAAATGTTCGGGTTACCCTTATGTGGGCCCCATACCCACGGACACTACAAGACAAAAGGGCCTAGCCCATTAAAATTTTACTAAAAGAGATTTTAGGAAAAGGTTATTTTCATAATAACCAAAATTTAAGAAAATCAAGAAGCCCTAAAATCTTCTTTCTCCTTGTTCTTTTGGCCGTCGGGTTTAGCATCACCAAAGGGGTGTTTCGGTTGATTTTTAGTGTTCGATTTATTGCAAGGATCGTTGTGTGTTCATCATTCTTTGATTCACGTGATCGGTATAAACCCTAACCTCTTTTCTTTTATGTTTTGATTTATTAATCACATAAAATCATGAATGTTCTCAATAACCTAATTAAAAACAAGTGTAAACATGTTGTTTTAATCATGGGGTATAATCAATTAAGTGTTAAGGGGTGTTTGTTTGTTGGCCAACGCATAAACCGAGCCCCAAGGGGGTCTCGGCTTGGCTTACTTCGCACCACCGAGACCTTATGGTCTCGGTTTGGTGGTGCTGGTGTCAAGGCAGCAGCAAGGAAGGGAGACCCCGACCTAGGTCGGGGCATGGTGGTGGATTTGGGTCTGGTTTATGGGTTAACACGGGTCCGGTTCACACATGTTTAGATTTAAAACATGGTCCGATTCATGAGTTATTTTTACAAGGTTTAGTATTTTTACAAGTTATATTTTTACAAGACTTAAATTAAATTAATTAAAAACAAGAACATGATTAATTTAATTTACATGACTTAGGTTATTAAT
Organism: Glebionis coronaria; assembly: GCA_025667525.1. NCBI lineage: Eukaryota > Viridiplantae > Streptophyta > Magnoliopsida > Asterales > Asteraceae > Glebionis > Glebionis coronaria. Next base: position 390,243,058 of record CM046876.1, read on the forward strand.
TTTATTATCAATACATGAATTTTAACCAAGTGTTTTTCCATTTAATTAGACTATATAATTAATTAATTATTAAAAGCATGACCTATAATTAATTAATTTACATGACTTAGGTTATATTATTAATAGATAATAATACATGTTTTAATCAAAGTATTTTCACCTTTATTAATTAAACCATGTTATATGTAATTAAATACTTTAACCGATAGTCTATTTAATTCACATGAAATAATTAATAAACTATACTATTAATTACATGCCTTAGAATATTAATCAGTAAACACTTAAGCTTATATAATTAGCTTAATTATCCGGCTTATATCTAATTATGGAAACTTTCTATTTTTAGAAACTTATTTAATTAAGGCAGCTAATCTATTCATGGAAACTTTCTATTTTTAAAAACTTATCTATTTTAAGCAGTAAATATATTTTTGGAAACTTTCTATTTTTGGAAACTTTATATTTTCGGAAACTTTCTATTTTTGGAAACTTTCTATTTTTGGTAACTTTCTATTTTTGGAAACTTTCTATTTTAGGAAACCTTCTATTTTTAGAAAGTTACTTATTATTACACAACAAGTATAATGATACATGAAATACAAGTAATACTTAATTAGAATAGACATAATATATGATAAACACAATATAAAGCTTAAATCAGTAAAACATGACATGAACATATAAAACAAGCTAAGACAGGTTATAAAACTAGTTACGTACTCAGTAATCAGATACTTATACACATATGTATTTATGTAGCATTAGTGATACCGAAGTAGGACTCTCTTTCGTTCGTCTTCTTCGTTCACTAAACATAAGGTACATATTCTCCGTCCTTTCAGTATGGACATTCTTCCTTATTAGGATTTCCCTGTATACAGCCAATTGTTTTCCCCAGTATATGTTTTATATGTTTTTGAATTGATTATGTTTAATTAGAATACCTAAAGCCATATACATGCATGACCAGTTTCACCTAGTTATGGAGGTACCATAACCATAACACTAGAGGCACCAGTGTTATGACTTCACCACGGCGGAGTGATAGCTCGTGGCGTCCCTTTCAGCTTTTGGCCATTTATTATATTATCAGGCGGGGCGTATGGGTGCATCCTAGTTTACATGTTTTCAGCAGATTACTCAATGTGAATATGGTGTGTGCCTTGCATCCTTCACAAGGCAGCCCCTCTAATTTGCATGACGAGGTCACCCCCCCAAGTATTCATGCACGTTGATATTTCATGACCTATATTGGCTAAATGGTAAAAATGTTAAACAGTTTTTACAAGATAAACATAAGGCTTTTTAAACTATAAAACCAGTTTTACTAAGATATAACCAGGTTATACAGGACTTAGTCTTTTCCGCTGCTTCATGTTTATATGCTTATATTATTCATGCTATACTTGTATATCCGTGCACTGAGCGTATTGCTCAGCCGTTTTCCTTTCATGTTCCCAAAACGGCAGGTACTCAGGGACGCTCGTAGACTTTAAGCGTACGTGCATATGGATTGGAAGCTTCCAAGCCTTCTTTACTTTATGCATTTCTTTATAAGTTGATACTCATTTCCATGGACATTGTTTAGTCCTTTCATTTACAGTACTTATGTTTGTGTGTGATGAGTTCTACTTTTGGGATATCGATGTTTGATTCCGTATTTCCTTTATGGTCATGTAATGTTTAGACATTTATCCTTGTATGATTTGATGACACGCCATAATCATGCGTGACATTCCATTTATCAAAATGGGGTGTTACACTTTTAGTGGTCGGAGGCTGGAGTAGATGCCACCTATTCAATATCAACTATCTCGGAGTGAGAAAGTCAATAGAAGTCGTGTTGATCTCCATGACAATAAAACAAACTTCTTTTGAGAGAGGCCTGAGTCAATTGGGGAGGGGTTGTGCATTACATCACTGGGTCCATGATGCGTTGTCTTCATGATGTGTTGACCCGGTTTCTGTCTAAGTTGTATGGAGGGCTAATTTCTTTATACCCTTTATCCTTACATTTCTTTTTCATTCTTCAACCCCTTCAATGGTTACCAAGACATCATTACTAGCACCTTCTTGTGATTGTTCTAGTACTAGCATCCGTACTTAGTCGGCATTCAGCTACGTTCATATTCTACTCCAAAAGTGTGAAAAACCAAACTTCATTAACAAAGTATTCTGAAATTTGGCTATTTAAACAAGAACTGAAAGAAGAAAGGAAGATAAGGGGTGAAATCTACCAAGACAAAGAACTTACCTTAACCAATGTCACCATGACATGTATCCCACTAACCACATTCAACCAATCACCAGTCACCCTTTTGCCACATCACACTCCACTCACAACTGAATTTAACTAATCTTAATTAGTTAAATAAATGTGGCGCTTAACACTTTTTCAAATATAAAACCGGATTAAACTTTACTATTTCAGCCAAGAACACAAATTAGGGGTTTGCTTAATACATGGAATTAAACCCTAATATTGTCTAGAATTATGATTAAAGGTCTCTTAATCATAACCCAACTCCTCAAAATGATGCCACATCACCACACAAGTCACATGTAACCTCCCCTGCACATGTTTTGGGGAAGAAGCCAAAAGTGCCAGAGAAATCCAACGTCCCACAAACCTGCTTCAATCCTAAGCTCAATATGGACCCCTTAATCAATTCTCACCACCTTTATACCTCAACATATAGCCAAAAGTCTTCACATGATCAAGCATTTTCAAATTTGACAAGGGCATTTTGGGACTTCTACAACTTAGGGTTTATAGTTTTTTCAGCTTTTCTAGTATTCATGTAGCTTATATAAGGCATAGGACTCATTACATTAAAATTTGCTCTTGGTTTTTCTTTGGTCAACATTCTGTAAATCCTTATTCAAAGTTAATGAAAAGTGTTTGAATTGTTTGACGAATTCCAAGTGCCACTCTCTTTATATTGTTGTTATTGTTATATGTTGGTAAATTTGAAGTATCACAGCCTGCTTCTAAAGATTGTGCAAGAAATTGCATAATTTTCCAAAATATGATATTTTGCTAAGTCTTTGGCACATCCTTGGAATTTTTGGATTAAAAGTGATCTATACACCCTGATAAAAAGATTATCAAGGTGTTGTGAGATTGTGGTTTGGGGATAATCAAGGAGTGGGTACGAAGTTTGCATTAATCAGCTTTTCTTTTTCATTTTTCTTTTTTATATATTGCTTGTTCTAACCTTGTTACTCTTAGCAGCTTGTTGGAAGCTTGTGCCTTGTTACGCTAGGCACATAAGCTCAAAAATTCGTGAGTGTGGATGTACATTCATGAGGTTTGATTCTCCTTACCAAAAATATGCTTGAAAAGTGATAAATTGTGATTTTGTGATCTGTTGTTATTTGAGGTGTTCTTGTGGCTTGAATTTGCTTAATACTGCATGATATTGTTGGTATGATGCTAGATTAGGTTTGGGTAAACCTGTTACAGACATTTACTTGTTTAAATCCTTGATTAAAAAGTCAAAGGGGTGTTTGGGATTACTGCTTGTTACAAGTTTATGCTTTGTATGCTATTTTGAGTAAGTGTTAAGTATTGAATTGAGTTTGTATCTGATATACAAGTGCTTGAGTTCTGATATTTTCCAAGTTTGCTCTTTGAAACATCAAATATGATTGTGTGCTATATATTGCTTGATTTTGCATATTTTTTTGACCTAAAATCTTGGAAACACTTAGAGTGTATGCATGTTTAGGGATAAAAAGTGTTAACAAAGTTTATATAACCTGTTTGAAAGATTTGAGGGTTTGAAATTGGGCTTGTGGTCAAATACATCAGCAACCTCACTTTATGTTCTTCATTTTTTCATCAGTAACTTTGATTAGCTTGAATCTCTGTCTAAACCTTGAATCAGTGCATGAAACTAGTTGATTTATGTTCATTTGAAATTATTTAAGCTATTGTGTGCATTTGTTTCATTTTGGTTGGCTTAATCTTGCTAAAACGGCTTATCTTGTTCATAACTGCTTATGTTCATGCCTGTATCATATCTGGGCATGTTTTGATTAAACTGTATCAATTGGCTGTTAGGATTTGTGTTTATTTGATTGTGATTGACTCCTTATAACCCACTGCTTATAAGGGTGCCTTTGTGTGCTCTGAATCCAACAAAAATCCACAAAAGACAAAAATTCAAGATAGTCAAGCAGTGGCAACTTTTCCCACTGCTTGACACCCAAAACTAGCCCCTACTAGTGTAATTTTTCAAACAGCTTATTAATAAGCTATTCTAGCTTATCCAGACATGCAACAACTTAGTTTTTGTAATCAATCTTCCTTATTTGACCCATTTGACTATTCTGGAGCTTTTTAGGGTTTGACTTTTAGGTTTGACTAGAAAACCAACTAAGTTGACTTTTACATAAAGTGCTTATTGCTTATTCCAGCTTATTCAGTGGTTCTTTTTGAAATATTTTTGATTATTAAGCTTATTTTTGTCATCTGAAACATTTTGCAACTTGAATCAGCCCTTGAATTGGTCTAGAACTCAAAAACGACTATTTTGTCTTTTTTTGTAGAGAGATTTTGCTTATTTCAGGCTTATTTCTTGGGCTTTTTAAAAATTTCTTTTTAAAGATCTATTTAGTATCCCAAAAGAAGCTTGTGTGTCAAATTTGAGCTTATGGCATTAGCTTATGGCTTAATGGGCCAAAAAGCCCATTAAGAATAAACTGTTGACTATTAAGCTGTGATAAGCTTACTTTCAGCTTTTGGGCCTTTAGACTTTTGTTCTTAAAATCAAATGTTGAGTCAGATATGTGATTTTGGGCTTACTTGGACAACTTTTTGCTTATTGGGCCAAAAAGCCCAATTAGGTGGACTGTTTTTCATTTCAGCCCATTTGGAGGCCCATTAGGGTATTTTGGTAACTTCAAGTTCATTTCTGTGTTAATTAGGTTAAAATAAACTAATTTGCAACTTTTTAGAATTTTTTATAAATTTTGGATTTTAAATATTATTTTATTATTAAAAATTAAATTTAAGATTTGTGCAACTTTTTCACTTTTCATAGCTTAAATACATTAAGTTAGGAATTTTAAAATTTTTAGATTAATTTTGTTGTCATTTAATTAATTTTTAGAATTATTTTATTATTTTTATAGTTTTTAGTCATGTTTAAATAGTGTTAATTAATTTTAATTTTTTAAAAAATAGTTTTTAATTTAGTTAAGTTATTTTAGAGGTTTACAAAGTGAAAAATCTCATTTTAGGCTTTTTGTTAGTTAAATTGATTTTTCGGCTATAATTAGCATTAAAAAATTATTATTTAATTAAATAAAAGGTTTGAGTGAATTCTTATTTTTTGTAAACTCTAATTACATTTTCTAGGATTTATTACAATTTTCTAGGAATTTTTAGGTTAATTTTTAAATTTCATCATATTTTACGGTTTTACATGCACGACTTTGCGTCTTAGTATAATTTAGTATCGTAACCGTCATCCTTTTCTCTTTTCTTTCCCGTTTTCTTTCTTCATAATTATAATCACAAACATTAATCATTTCTTACACAACACACTAGCCTCCTTGGGAAACGGACTTGAACTTCATTTGGTCATTAGTGCTTGATTTTCCTAAATCGACACTTAATACTTGCCGCTTTTACGCCTTTTTCCTAAAGGATAGTAAAACTCTACAATCAGGGATAATGCTCATAAGAAGTATGGAGGGGTGATAAGCGGAAAATAAGAGCCTTTTAAGTTAAAAAAATTGTACTTTCTGTGACAAAATGTGCGCCGCACATTTTGCAAAGTGCGCCGCACTTTATGGCGGATTTTTGAAAATTTTGTGTTATGTAAAAAAAAAGATTTTTGTTGAAAGATTGATAATTCCTGTAATTGTAAAGCTATTTTGACTCGGAATTGATAACGTTACTTACACAATGTCTTATTCACAACTGTGAGGATTTTTATCCAATAATTTGTAAGCATTCTTGCGCTTTAAATCAAATTTGTGAGTATGCCGATGATTAGTTTAAATTATAGAACTTGTGCTCGATAATCTTTACGAGACCTTAGTGGGATCATACTTGTATGATAAAAAGTATTTTAAATGATAAGGAGGCAAAAGAGAAGTGCAAAGATTGAAAGTTTTTACCAATGTTTTAAGACGATATATATTGAGGAAACCATGTTACGAGATGATAGTAGATTGTAAGTATGGGGGAAGACCTATTAACCCCAATGAAAAAAAGAGAAGAAGAATAAAGGCAAAGAGAGAGCCTATAAGTGTGAAGTACAAATGTATAGAGACAATAAACATGGTAGAAAATGATATGTTATTTACTCTTTTTAACATGCGGTGGTAATAAAAGTTTTGAAAAAGACCTCTTTGGATATTTTACTTGGTGCTTACGCCAAATTTGTTTAGTTTAGTTCCTTGTACAAGCTTATGGTAATTTACTTTTTATGACCTTGCTTTTTGAGCGATAATTTACCCATATAAAGAGAGTGTCTGAAATCAAAATATCTACTTCGTGAGGTATTTTGTGGTGTTATCTTTGCTTTCAGTTATTGGCCTTATCGATTTCTCTCGACACCTATTAAAAACATATTTTTACCTTACTTGAGGACAAGCAAGACTTAAGTATGGGGGAATTTGATAACGCCTCATTTATACATGTTTGTAATGATGCATTTGTCCTTGTTTTTTTATGTAAATATAAATAATTATGCGTTGAAATGTTACTAATAATGTGTATTATTTGATTGTAATGAAGGAATAAACATATGGACCAAAGTTAAGAAGAAATAAGAAGATATATAAAGAATGTTGAAAAAAGAGCCAAAGTGCGGCGCACAAATATAAAAGTGTGGCGCGTATTCTATAAACCATGATTTTGGAGAACTACCAAAAGTGCAGCGCACAAAGGAGGAAGTGTGGCACACATTTATAAAATGAAAGTGCGGCGCACATTTGACAAAGTGCGACGCACATTTGCTGCAGTTACACCATTAAGTATCATTATGCATGGCTATTATAGAGGAACCTTTTGATATACTCTAGAGCTTCTTAGCTACATTTTTATGGTTATTAAAGAGACCCAAGGCCAGACATAAGAGAGCATCTCATTCCAATATACTCAATTGTTATTAAGGTTCTTAAAGAATCAAGGATTTAACAAATCGTTGATCATTGTTACTAGTATAAGGGTAACCTTAGTTGGTTCATACCATTGATGTTGTGGCAAGGATATCAGAATATTGCTTGTGATTGTAATAAGTTTGGAACAAAGCTTATAACCTTTTGGAGAAATCATTGATTACTACTTTTTGGTATAATTCTCATTACCCTTATGTTATTTCTTTACTTTCATTTTCATATTGTTGAAACGAACTTCTTTAGTGTTATTATGGAGTACTGTGTTTGATACTATGGTTTTCATTGGGGTTCAGTATTTATCTCGGTATCTCCTCGAATTGATCACGGTTCTAAGTGGAATGATTTGTTCTTGGTTAATAAAAAGATGTTTGGTTTGTTTATCTATTTTAAACTAATAACAAATAAGTAAGTGTCGAAGAGTAAAATTAAAGCTTTAAAAGAATCAAAATAAATTGACAAGTTAAAAATAAATACTTGAAAACTTAAAGACTATATTAGAAAAAATACTTGAACACTTAATAAAACTAACACTTGAAAAAAACTTTGTAAAAACGAAAAACTAAATCCGTCGGAAAGTTGTCAAATCGGAATCCCTGGTCGGAATAGGCTAATCGGAATAAGCACACACCAAATCGGAATATATTCCGATCAGCTTGATCGGAATGTAAGCAATGCCCACAGTCGGAATAATGGAAAATAACCCAATCGGAATATTCAAAATTAAATCAAATCGGAATGGGTTAAATAGTACCAATCAGAATCCTTAAAATGAGTCCAATCGGAATACATGAAAACCAACTTAATCGGAATGTTCAACAAAATTCCAAATCGGAATGTTAGAAAAGGTATCTAGATCGGAATGTATCAAAACCACTACAATCGGAATACCCAAAACAGGGTTCAGATCGGAATGTATCAAAACCACTACAATCGGAATACCCAAAACCCTTTTCCGATCGGGTGATCGGAATAAGGGGGTCTGGTCGGAATAAACAAATCGGAAAAGGGTTTTACCCTTTCCGATACCCCTTTGATCCGAAATTAAAGCTAAAGCAATAAGCTATTAGATAAGCTAATCACCAAAACTAGGACGAATCTAAAATGAAAAAGACTAAATAAGCACTAGAAACAACTTATCCAAACTTTAAATAAGCAAACTTATAAATCAAATGATAAAAAGATGAACTTTTTAAGAAAACTTATAAAAAGTAAATAAGCTAAACATGTAATAAGCCAATAAGCATAAGAATCTTAAAGCTTAATCAAATGAAAGCTTATGTAGGAACAAAAAGATTAACTTTTTAAGCACAATAACATTATGAACAACACGGATCAAATGTATTTTGCACCAAAAGTTAACTAAAATCAAAGAAAGGTAGAATGAGATGAAAGATTAAAAGCTTAAACTTCAAACTTGATTAATGAAATCAACAATACAAAAGTTAAATCTTGAAAGATTAAAAGAAAGAAAGATGAAAACTTAGTGAGAGAAATTTAAGAACTTTCTCTCTCTAAAACTAGAGAAAAAGAAAAACTGAAAACTACTAAAAGCTAACTCGCTCCAAAATGGTGAAATGAAGTCCTATTTATAGGCGTGTCTTGTGGGCTTTGTGAATGGGCTTTGTTTTTGGGCTTCTTTTCTTCTTTCTTCTTTAGTCTTTACGTTTCTTTAAATTAAACGTTTCCGACTTTGGATTTTGAGAAGTGTCGGTGAATAATTCCAACTCGTCTTATAATCTTTTATTTAATAGACTCGAGTTCTTCGACATATAAGAATCTTCCATCTTTGGCCTTTTTCTTCGATAAATCTTTAAATAGGCACAATGACTTCAAATCTTTTCCATCTCTTGGACGATAGACTTCGTTTTGAGTCTTTTTCTTTGATAAAACCCGTGCAATCCCATGTTTTCTTCAATATTCACCCGGTTGACTCTGAAAACACAATAAACACAAAAACCACGCATAATTCCAAACAAATGATATTAAATACGTGTTTTGGTCTCGTTTTAGCCATAAATAAGTGGTAAAAGGATGGGTGTTTTCACACCTATCAAATCCCCTACACTTAACCATTGCCATGCCCTCATGCAATGCTTAGTGATAAAGCAAATTTACACTTTTCTCATAATCAATCAACCTTGGCCTTATTAAAATTCTGTTAAACAAAAATTAAAGTACTAAGAGAAATTAAAACTTTTAATGTAATCAAAAGGATAGAAAATAGCTACGTAGAAATAAATTGCAAAGAGATCAAGGACTTACATTACGGCTTTGGTGCTGCTAAGATTATCACCCTCAAGTTTCACGTTCCCCAAACTAAGCTTAAAAACGAGATCATTGTCATTATAAGTTAGCAAATCAAACACTTACACACATGGCTTAATTATATGCTTAAACTCCCTTATTCCTAGGTGTATCTCTTATATTTTATTTTTGTCTTAGAATGATCATGAAGATGCATTTTTGGACTTATTTCGATAAGTTATTTAGGCTGAAAGCAAAGTAGGACGATTTGATCAATAGTTAGCTAAAGGACAAAATCTCTTAAAACTGCTTCTCGGGATATCAAAAAGTTCATATCTTGGAATAACTCGGTTCACGATTTGAGACCTTTCTCGGGCCGATATTTGGCATGTACTTCAAACTTCATATCTTGAGAGACGTTCTTGAGATAATGGTCTTCTCTTCGTAATAGAGTTTCTTCACTTGGAGACTTTTGAGGGGTACTCCAACTTTGTTGACCATGACTTCATGATTATTTCTTCAATCTCTAATTGGGATTTTGAGATACAACGATCCGCCTCCTTTTCGGACTTGGATCTATTTATCATCATACCTTGTTAGGGTCTTTTCGGATAGACTTCTCCATGATCTTTATGGGAGTTGATTGCTTTTCGTCGTGAGTCTTGATCCTTCATATTGATTTTGGGAATAATTCTTTTCACATCACTTTGGATCCTCAGCAATAAAATTGAATCCTCATGCCTTGTTAGGGCCTTTTCGGACTCGCCAATCTTCGCGCCCCGCTTCATAAGTTATGCCTTGGCTATGAACTCTTATCATTACCGAGCAACTTTTAAACGATCTTGGGCTAGAAGCTAAGTAACTTTTCAAATCGTACGACCTTACTTATTGCAGATAAATTATTAGCAAGTGATGGGAGAATAGGCAAATAATTACACCAAGTGAGCTTGTGCAAGAATACCGACTTATAATTGACTCTATCATTTCTCGTCCTCCACAATTTAAAATCTCAAGTAATGAGACTCGTGGATGCTTAGCCTAATAAACCAATTAAGGTCTACATGGTTAAGGATACTAGCTAGAATAAGCTTGGATAAGTCTATTCGGGTTGAGTCAAAATAATCGCAATGGGCCTAATATGTCAAAGACTTCTAAACTAGCTACACCATTTTATTAATATTTTTGACTTTATTTTTGACTTTATTGCGGGATATATACATATGAAATCAACGATAAAAATTTAAAAATTACGATTAAATGGCCGAAGTTAATTAAAAATTTGAAAAATGTTGAAAATGATGATTTTCTTGTTAAATGAAGGCATTTTCATGGAAAAGTCCACTTAAAACTTCGATAGAAGTCCCCCCTACACTTAAGATAAACATTGTCCTCAATGTTTAAGCATGTGGGAAAAATCTCCCCTACACTTATGACATTGTGCACGTTGGTTAAATCAAGCTAAGGAAGAGACGACTAAAGTGATCAATTTCGAATGTGAGTATGAAGAAAATTGAATCACGATAGTTGAGAGATAAAACCGGATTTCGGATAACACGGGAGCACGGTTCTTCAAAGGTTGCAAAAGTGCATTCATCCCTGTAATCACATCACCACACAAAGAAAAGAACCTATATAGGTCCCCCTACACTTAGGAGGTTAAAACGGAAAAGGATAGATACTCGGGTTGCCTCCCGAGGAGCGCTTGTTTTTTATAACCGAGTCACGAGCCTGACTCGACCCAAAATTAGTTCATGGGGAACATGGTGAGGGATGGAATCATCTCCTGAGAGATGTCCTCACCAAAGTACAACTTCACTCGTTGGCCATTCACCTTAAAATTAGGTCCATTAGGTTGAGCGAGCTTGAGAGTACCATATGGAAAAATTTGGGCAATGGTGAATGGGCCGGACCAACGAGATTTCAGCTTGCCCGAAAAGATTTTCAACCGAGAGTTAAAGAGTAAAACTTTGTCTCCAACTTGGAACTCTTGGTTTTTAATCTTAGAGTCGTGAATGAGCTTAGTATTTTCCTTATAGATAAAAGAATTTTCATAAGCCTCATTACGGAGTTCATTTAGCTCATTGAGTTGGATCTTGCGTAGGTCACCGGCTTTGTTGATATCAAAATTAGCCCACTTCAAGGCCCAGTAAGCCTTGTGCTCCAACTCAATGGGGAGGTGGCATGCTTTCCCGGACACGAGACGATAGTGTACAACCAATCGGAGTCTTGTATGCGGTACGAAAAGCCCACAAAGCATCATCAAGTTTATCAGCCCATGAGGCACGATGCTCTCCCACGGTTCTTTCAAGAATTCGCTTTAATCCTCGGTTAGAGATCTCAGCCTGGCCATTAGTTTGTGGGTGGTATGTGGTGGAAAGACGATGATTTACACCATACTTAGCCATGACTCTTGCAAATTGGTCATTGCAAAAATGAGTCCCGCGATCACTAATAATGGTACGAGGCACACCGAATCTAGCGAATAGCGATTTCAAAAAGTTACAAACCACCCTTGCGTCATTAGTAGGTAAAGCTTTGGCTTCAACCCACTTTGAAACGTAGTCAACAGCTACAAGGATGTATTTGTTTCCTTTAGAGGAAGGGAATGGCCCCATAAAGTTGATACCCCAAATATCAAAGATTTCACATTCTTGAATGAAATTCTGAGGCATCTCATCTTTATGTGTGATCTTGCCTTGTTTTTGGCAAGCATCACAACGTTTAACCATCTCGTGAGCATCACGGTAAATGGTGGGCCAATAAAATCCCGAGTCAAACACTTTTTTGGCGGTGTAGTTGGGACCAAAGTGACCACCGGTTGGTCCTTTGTGGCAAGCGTCGAGGATTTCTAAAGCTGCCGGTCCATCAACACATCTGCGAATAATCAAATCAGCACATTGTTTGAATAGATACGGGTCATCCCAAAAGTAAGTCTTAATGTCTTTGAAGAACTTTTTCTTTTGCTGGGATGTTAACCCGTCGACGAGAATTCCACCCGCCAAGTAGTTTGCAATGTCCGCAAACCACGGGGTTTCATCAGAAGTCGAGTTGATAGACATTAAGGTCTCCAGGGGAAAAGAGTCATTGATCTCTTTGTTCGGATGATCCCCTTGGTAAGGATCCTCAAGTCTACTGAGATGATCCGCGGCTAGGTTTTCAGCTCCCTTCTTATCACGAATTTTGATTTTAAATTCTTGAAGTAGAAAAACCCAGCGAAGAAGTCTTGGTTTGGAATCTTGTTTAGTTAACAAGTACTTCAACGCGGAATGATCGGTATATACGATGGTGGTAGAAAGGACAAGATAGGGGCGGAACTTTTCAAAGGCATAGACAACAGCTAAAAGCTCTTTTTCGGTTGTCGTGTAATGCAATTGGGCCCCCGTCATTGTCTTGCTAGCTTAATGGATCGGTTGGAAGTGTTCGTTCACTCTTTGGCCCAAAACCGCTCCAATAGCAAAGTCGCTAGCGTCGCACATCAACTCGAAAGGCAGCTCCCAATTAGGGGTAACCAAGACGGGTGCCTGAGTTAGCTTATCCTTAAGCAAGTTGAAGGCTTCGATACACTCGTTGGAAAAGATAAAAGGAGTTTCTTTTTCCAAGAGGTGGGTCATCGGGGGAGCAATTTTAGAAAAATCTTTGATGAATCGACGGTAGAAGCCCGCATGACCCAGGAAACTTCTCACACCCTTTACGGCTGAAGGTGGAGGAAACTTAGAAATAACATCGACTTTAGCACGGTCTACTTCAAGAACGGATTTGGAGATCTTGTGTCCTAGCATGATGCCCTCTTTTACCATGAAATGGCATTTTTCTCAATTAAGAACAAGGCGAGTGTCTTCACACCGCTTAAGCATACGTTCTAAATTGGCAAGGCAAGCAGAGAAAGAATCGCCATAAACCGAGAAATCATCCATGAATACTTCCATAGTGTCTTCCACCATGTCATGGAATATAGCCATCATACACCTTTGGAACGTCCCAGGAGCATTGCATAAACCGAAAGGCATGCGTTTGTAAGCAAATGTTCCATAGGGACAAGTGAATGTGGTCTTTTCTTGGTCCTTGAGATCGATGGGAATTTGAAAATACCCGGAGAAACCGTCTAAAAAGAAGTAATAGTCATTACCAGCTAGACGCTCGAGCATTTGATCCATGAAGGGAAGAGGGAAGTGATCTTTTCTCGTGGCATCATTGAGTTTGCGATAGTCGATACAAACTCTCCACCCAGTAACGAGACGAGTGGGAATCAACTCGTTGTGTTCATTGGAAACAACAGTTATTCCGCCCTTCTTGGGCACACAATGGATGGGACTTACCCGTGGCGAATCCGAAATAGGGTAAATCAAGCAGGCATCTAGAAGTTTGATAACCTCTTGTTTGATGACGTCATGAATGCGAGGATTTACCCTTCTTTGGCTCTGGATTGCGGGTTTAAAGTCATCTTCCATAAGAATCTTGTGAGTACAAAAGTTCGAATCAATTCCGCGGATATCGGAAATTTTCCAAGCAATTGCCTTCTTATGATCTTTAAGCACAGCGATGAGGCGAGATTTTTCGTCTTCTTTCAAGTCCTTCACGATGATGACGGGCGACTTCTTTTCTTCTTCAAGGAACACGTACTCGAGATGCGGCGGCAACTCCTTAAGTTCTAAATCCGGAGGATTTTCGATGGGAGGCGTTTTCAAAGTCGGAGCATCGATAGCAATAACCGTGGGAGATGGTGGAGAAATATTGTCTTCTTTAAGAAGGTTCTCAATGAGGCGAAGATCTTCATCCCAATCGGTGGTAGAATCGTCATTTGTTAAATTCACATCTCCCATGGTGGCTTCCAAATCTTTCCAAAGGAAATCACTTTCTCCAAATAGAGATAGTGATGAATCAATCGAGGAAACGATATCAACATTGGGAAGAGAGGTAGGAATACTTTTACAAGCATCTTTGAAGTGTTCTTCACAAGCCTCATCAAGAACGTCAATATAATTAACACTCTCGAATGAATAAGGCTGTTTAGACAACTTTCCCATGTTGAAGACGATTTTATCGTCACCCACTCTCATGATAAGCTCACCGGCTTCAACATCGATGAGAGTGCGACCGGTCCTCAAGAATGGACGACCAACGATCAATGGCACACGAGGGTCCATATCGTACTCGACGACGACGAAATCGGCAAGAAAAGTGAATTTGTCGACTCCTACAAAGACGTCTTCGGCTATCCCCACTGGATAAGCAACCGTACGGTTAGCTAATTCCAAAGTCATTTTGGTGGGGACTAGCTCAGAGAGAGATAATTGCTTCCAAACACTTAGAGGCATTAGATTAAAACTGACACCTAGATCGGCCAAGGCCATGCAATTCTCTACTCCCGGGAAGTTGCAAGGGATTAAGAAACGACCCGGATCACCAAGCTTAGTTGGCAATTTCTTTAAGAGCACTGCAGAGAAATTCTCATTAATTTGGGTGTTAGCAATATCAAGAAGCTTCTCCTTATTGCTAAGAAGATCTTTGAACATTTTAGCATACTTAGGCATGTGAGCGAGAGCCTCAGCGAAGGAGATGTTGAAATTCAATTGTTTAAACATTTTAAGGAAGTTCGAAACTTGAAAATCATCCTTGCTTTTGAGCTTCTCTTTCCTCAACCTTGAAGGGTAAGGTATATCGGAAGAAGAGGAAGGCTTTGGGAGAATAGGATCACTCACATCCTTGGGTGGAGGAGGGGTTAAAGTAAGAGGTGGAGAAATTGGGGAAGTAGAAGGAGGAGGAATAGGAGTAGGTGACTCGTTTTCCTTAGTCACAATCACCGGTGGAGGTATAGGAAGCTCGGGTTCCTTGGTACCTTTGCCACTGCAAGTGGTGATTGCTTTCATCTCCCCTCTTGGATTCGCAACGGTGTTACTCGGAAGAGTACCCGAAGAAGAGGGTTGATTACCTTGGAAGAAACTAGCCATCATGTTCCTTAAGTCATTCGTTTGACTTGCCAAAGTGTTTCTCATATCAGCTCTCAGATCGTTCCCTTGTTTCACCATGTCTGCTTTCAAGTTGAGCACTTCCTGTTGGAGGTTGTCCACGATCACATCATTAGTCCTCATGTAGGTTCCAATATCTTGAGGTAATGTGGTGGGTTGGTTGGGAGGAGCATTGTAGGTGGGTGGTTGATAAGCAGGTTGTTGGTAAACTTGGTTATTTCTTTGAGGTGGATATGGTTGTTTGTGAGGTGGTATATATGGTGCACGAGGTTGTTGTTGTTGTTGAGGAGGGCGATTTAGGTTTTGTTGCTGGTTTGGGTTGTTAGGAGGAAAACCCGGTGGGGAAAGAAAGTTGTTAGAGCGGTAGCTAAGCAAGTTGCGGTCACCTTGAGGACGAGCTTGATAAGCGGCCAGAGGATAGGTACCGTATGCTGCATTCACATTCTCAGACGGATAGTCTTGGGTGGCGGTATAATTGGTGTAAGAGTAAGGACCCCCGCATATCTCACATGGTTGGCTAACATCATTGACTTGAGCGTCGTGAGCGTTTTTAGCGTTGATGTTGTTGGTGTTGCTAGCGGTTTGGGCGGCAAGCGATTCAAGAAGCGTAGTAATTTTGTCAAGTCGCTTGTCGCTGTCACTAGTACTAGCACTAGCGACATTGGTCCGAACACTCTTGGTTTGCACACGAGACTTATTTTCAATAATATCCCAAGCGGCATTGGAAGTCTTAACCAAAATATTACCCCCCGAGGCACTGTTTAGTGAATCTTGGTCATTCATGCTTAAACCATTATAAAAAGTATTAATTTTGTACACTTTGGTAAAACCATGTTGTGGGCACTTTCTTAAAAGATCTTTAAAACGGTCCCAAGATTCACTAAAAGACTCATCGTACTTTTGTTCAAAATTAATGATTTCATTCCGCAAAGCGGTAGTACGAGAGGGTGGGAAAAAGTAGTTTATAAACTTGGTCTCCAAATCCGTCCACGTCAGAATACTTTGTGGCGGTTCCTTTGCAAGCCAATGCCGGGCTTGTCCCTCTAGGGAGAAAGGAAAAAGTTGCAAACGGATTACCTCTTGTGGAACACCATTGAATTTGACCGTATTCGTGAGTTGCAGGAATCTCTTGATGTGGTCATGTGGGTCATCAATGGTACGCCCCAAGAATGGTTGAGCAGAGACCATCTTGATAAAACCGGATTTGAGCTCAAAGTTGTTGGCTGCAATCGCGGGTATGACAATTGGATCATTGTTGCCTTCCACATGTGTTTGCAGAAGTTCAATCATCGGCGATTATCTGGTAGAGGCTCATTGTTGTTGTTATTATTGTTGTTGAGAGGTGGATTGTTATTGTTTTGAGGTGGGTTATTTTTGTTGTTTTGTACACCGGCCATGTCTAAGTCTTCGAGAGGCTCGGGCTCTTGATAAGACGTTGATCGTGTACGCATGCACCTACAAAAGAACTAACAAGGCAAACATTTGGTTTTTATGGTTTTTTTTTTAATTTTTTTTTTTTGTATTTTTGAAAATTTTATATTTTTTAGGGTTTTTGAAATTTTTTATGAAAAAGTAACGTTCACGGGGAACGGATCCCAAAATCCAAGTTCTCACAAAAACTGTTGATCTTAACGAGAAGAGCCGGCAGCGGCGCCATTTGATACTATGGTTTTCATCGGGGTTCAGTATTTATCTCGGTATCTCCTCGAATTGATCACGGTTCTAAGTGGAATGATTTGTTCTTGGTTAATAAAAAGATGTTTGGTTTGTTTATCTATTTTAAACTAATAACAAATAAGTAAGTGTCGAAGAGTAAAATTAAAGCTTTAAAAGAATCAAAATAAATTGACAAGTTAAAAATAAATACTTGAAAACTTAAAGACTATATTAGAAAAAATACTTGAACACTTAATAAAACTAACACTTGAAAAAAACTTTGTAAAAACGAAAAACTGAATCCGTCGGAAAGTTGTCAAATCAGAATCCCTGGTCGGAATAGGCTAATCGGAATAAGCACACACCAAATCGGAATATATTCTGATCAGCTTGATCGGAATGTAAGCAATGCCCACAGTCGAAATAATGGAAAATAACCCAATCGGAATATTCAAAATTAAATCAAATCGGAATGGGTTAAATAGTACCAATCGGAATCCTTAAAATGAGTCCAATCGGAATACATGAAAACCAACTTAATCAGAATGTTCAACAAAATTCCAAATCGGAATGTTAGAAAAGGTATCTAGATCGGAATGTATCAAAACCACTACAATCGGAATACCGAAAACAGGGTTCAGATCGGAATGTATCAAAACCACTACAATCGGAATACCCAAAACCCTTTTCCGATCGGGTGATCGGAACAAGGGGCGTCTGGTCGGAATAAACAAATCGAAAAAGGGTTTTACCCTTTCCGATACCCCTTTGATCCGAAAATAAAGCTAAAGCAATAAGCTATTAGATAAGCTAATCACCAAAACTAGGACGAATCTAAAATGAAACGGACTAAATAAGCACTAGAAACAACTTATCCAAACTTTAAATAAGCAAACTTATAAATCGAATGATAAAAAGATGAACTTTTTAAGAAAACTTATAAAAAGTAAATAAGGTAAACATGTAATAAGCCAATAAGCATAAGAATCTTAAAGCTTAATCAAATGAAAGCTTATGTAGGAACAAAAACATTAACTTTTTAAGCACAATAACATTATGAACAACACGGATCA
The DNA here is from genome assembly GCA_025667525.1 of Glebionis coronaria. Classification (NCBI taxonomy): domain Eukaryota; kingdom Viridiplantae; phylum Streptophyta; class Magnoliopsida; order Asterales; family Asteraceae; genus Glebionis; species Glebionis coronaria. The sequence continues at coordinate 390,261,137 of CM046876.1, forward strand.
AATGTATTTTGCACCAAAAGTTAACTAAAATCAAAGAAAGGTAGAATGAGATGAAAGATTAAAAGCTTAAACTTCAAACTTGATTAATGAAATCAACAATACAAAAGTTAAATCTTGAAAGATTAAAAGAAAGAAAGATGAAAACTTAGTGAGAGAAAGTTGAGATCTTTCTCTCTCTAAAACTATAGAAAAAGAAAAACTAAAAAATACTAAAAGCTAACTCGCTCCAAAATGGTGAAATGAAGTCCTATTTATAGGCGTGTCTTGTGGGCTTTGTGAATGGGCTTTGTTTTTGGGCTTCTTTTCTTCTTTCTTCTTTAGTCTTTACGTTTCTTTAAATTAAACGTTTCCGACTTTGGATTTTGAGAAGTGTCGGTGAATAATTCAAACTCGTCTTATAATCTTTTGTTTAATAGACTCGAGTTCTTCGACATATAAGAATCTTCCATCTTTGGCCTTTTTCTTCGATAAATCTTTAAATAGGCACAATGACTTCAAATCTTTTGCATCTCTTGGACAATAGACTTCGTCTTGAGTCTTTTTCTTTGATAAAACCCGTCCAATCCCATGTTTTCTTCAATATTCACCCGGTTGACTCTGAAAACACAATAAACACAAAAACCACGCATAATTCCAAACAAATGATATTAAATACGTGTTTTGGTCTCGTTTTAGCCAGAAATAAGTTGTAAAAGGATGGGTGTTTTCACACCTATCAGTGTTGTGCACATTGGTTAAGGTTTTACAACCTTATGAATAGATACGAATTTCGGCTTTGCTAGGGCAAAGTGCGGCGCACAATTAGATTTGTGCGGCGCACTTTCTCCCTAGGTTCTTTATTATAAGCATGACTTAGATGCTCTTGTATTTTATGATACTAAGTAAGATCATTGTTATATGTTGGATTTGTTCATGACCATGACTAGTACTCATGTGAATGGATGAGATTCATGTCATCTAGTAAATGAATCTTGTTATTCACTTTTGTCGCGATTAGTGGAATAAAACGTATAATAAACTCTTGCTTAGTTTCATCTAATATTTTAGTTATCGAAATCAAACATAAACCATTCTTAATGCTTTTGATATGACATAATCTTTAGTCGGATTTTTGTTATGTTACTAGATGTTGCGTGTGTGACTAGTACTCAGCATGTTGTCTTACATTGTTTATGTGCTTATAATCATCATTGCTATCTATCTTTCATATGTTTTTAACCTTAACCAAACGTACCTTTAAAACCATTTGATAAGTATATCTTTAGAACTTGTGACACTCTAGAGGTAATTGTTTTATAATTCTTTAGCATCGGTCCTGTGGAACGAACTGGACTTTACCATTAAGCTATGCTATACATGATAGGGTATACTTGCCCGTGTTTGTGTTTCAACTCATTTGTGTGTGGTAATATCTTGAAAAATTTTAAGACTTGTAAAACGAACATCAGACTACAAGCCTATATAATGTATATATTGTTGGAGTGACTGATCCTTCCTAAATACGTAAAATATATTTCTAACAATCTCCCCCTAAGGGAGGTCACTCCAAACAAGGGGGTTACCCGAGTTACAATAATAAGATAATCCTAACATACTATGCTTGTCTTGAGCTCGTAGTCTTCGGATGTCTTTCTTTTTCTTTATCTTGTCAATATGATGATGTGATCTTTGACTTAAGTCTTGAGCATGTTTCCTTACCTTCACCTTGTGCATTCAACACTAGTGATATTCGCCTCCTCGTGACTTCATGTTCCACACACTTATACCTTTATAATTCTTGAAAGCTTCAGAGTTTGATACAACGGAAGACTTGATGTTGAACATTCTAGAGTTTCGTTGAAGAATATAATACAGAAAGTATAAGCATGTGGGGACGACTTCTTCTCGGACACCGCAACGTCACCGTCTTCAAATGTAGCAACATAACTAGACATGAACAAAATGGATTTGACATTTCATTCTAATTTAGTAGAATTTTCCCTCTAGTCAGTGAAGACCGTTGGACGACATTTAATATCGTACTTGTGGTAGGTAGTTTCAATTAAGAACCTCCTTTACCAGATTTCGCGGGTAAACCCGTTCTCTTTACTCGACTGTACAAAGCTGACTGCGAACGTAAAGAGTGAATCATTTGGATAAAGTTATAAGCATAATTGAAGCCGTCAATTCCGTTTCCTGGAACAAGTTTACTTTATTTAAGAATTGCACCATCGTTGCTTTCTAGTTTTCACGAGGTTGATTCATATAGAATCATGTAAGTTACCTACCAAGTGTTTTTTCATGTTAACACTAGAAGGATTTCCATTCGTCGCTGTAAATAAAAAATCTTATTACTCTGAATGTTCTGGCAAGATCACTAAGATTTTGCGTAGAGGCCTGGAACGAGTTTTAATTTAGTTAAGAATTGAAGTATTGTTGCTTTCTAGTTATCACAAGTTTGATTCATAAAGAATCGCACAAGTCACCTACCATGAGCTTTTTTATATTCACTCAAGAAGGATTTCCATCTTTATTGTAAATACTTTCGTATTACTCAGATGTTCAGGTAAGATCATGAAGATTTTGCCTAGGACTCTTAATATCTTTCTTCCTTTTCACAGAGTGTGAAGAAGCAAGGAAATATGGAAATGTGTCCTAATGACATTACTGATGATCTTAAATGGTTCTAGTGTCGACCGTTCATTTTGAATTTTAATGATTGGAGGCTGGAAAGGAGTGCCACCATTTCAATACCAATTTATTCGAAGTGAATAAATGAATAGGGAACGTGTTGATCTCCGTGGGATTAAAACAAATACCTTTAAAGAGATATATGAGTTAGTTGGGATGGGTTGTGCATTGCATCACGAGGTCCATGATGTCTATCTTCAATATCGCGCATCATTAAAATGATCGCAATAGCATATGTGTTGACTCGGTTTCTGCCTAAGTTGTTTAGGAGGGCTTCTGTCTTTAGACCCTTTATCTTTATAATTCTTATTCATTCTTTAACCCCTTCAATGCTTACCAATACGTCATAGCTAGCACCTTGTTGTGATTGTTCCAGTGCTAACTTAAGTACTTGGTCGGCATTCAGATACGTTCACAATCGTTCTCTATCTTTCCTAAGGACTACTATTTCTAGCTATGGAATGTCCTTGGGAAGATTCCTATAATTTCGGAAGAATCAGTGGACTTAACCTATCCTACCATCCTTATGTCACCACAATCATTACCGTCATGAAATAAATGGGTTGTTGGTAAGTATACGTCACCATGAAATCCATTTTGATATCCAAATCCATTTTGCTCCCACTTAGCATATGCCAGGATATTCGAAAACATTTTCCACATGTTGGGATGAGCCAGCACATTAAGTCAAACCATTGAATTAACTTATCTCAATAGTAAATCACATTTTGTCCCCCATATTAAATATTTTGACCCACTCGATGTTTTTAATATCAATTGATTTAATTTAGTTTTAAGAAAATTTAGGAAGAAAAATGAAAATCCAATTATCTCCATGATTTTCACAAGCTCCCCTCAAATTAATGAGGGTTTACTTGATACACAAATAAAAATATTCACGAGAAAAGATCATATATGATAATATATTTACAAGATAAATAATTTACGAGGTTGGACCTGAATGATGAGAACATCATATGATAAGATCATGTTGTTCATGTTGTCGAATGTTGTTCTCCCCCGTAACATATGAAGTTATCTCCTCCTTTCTGGAAAGCGGTAATCTTTCATGACACCACCTATATGATTGGTATCAATGTCTTGATAATAATTGTGAACTTGGTTATAGCATCTTGACACCAATTGAAAGATGAATACTTCGTCTTGGCACCAACTGTTAACACCGGCAATTCACAAAGAATCGACATCAAATAATCTGAATACTAGAAAATTGCTCCCCCTCAATTGTTGACACGTGTTCTATCTAAAGAGCTGTAGTTGTCGTTTGATTAGTCGTATCGTCGAGTATGTAGATACCAAATCGTAAAGATCTTCAACTCGTAGAGATGATAACTTCGTAAAAACAAGATTTCTCTTGTTTTAACAAATAAATGCATTGATGCATACATATATTCGTATTAGATTGTGTAATTACGTAAACATAATCCCTTACATGGTTATAAACTAAATCATGCCCGAGAAAATTAATTCACATTGTTGAGTCAAGGCATTCCGGTGAAATGCTTGACTTGAATATGAAAAGCGGGTTACTATCTGAAATAATAGCAAGCCATCTTAAGCATGTTTTAAAACATTTAAACTTCTGCTCGAACTTTATTTACAACCCCGTGTCCTTGTTGAACAATATTTCTAGGATCGTAAATATTATCGATTTAAGAAGACATCCTCTTTTTATCAAAACATTGGTTAAGAAACTCTCGCTCAGTATTGAGACGAAGAGTATTGAACACATAATTTTGAAAGATTTAGACAAAATTATTTTGATAAATTCTTGATAAATTTGTGTTCAATGTTTTGAAAAACCAATTACTTGAGCGTAAGATATTGAATGTCTTACTATACGAGCTCAAGTATGAGAAGTTGTAAGCTTCCCATTGTGAGAATAAGTTATCATTAATAATATACTTTCCTTTTAACTAAAGAACGAGTCCTAAGCTAACATTTACTTAGAAGTCATTTTCACGAGCTTGAAAACTTTTGATTGTTTTAACGTAAAGCTCATGACCGAGAAAGATGAATTTCTCGTTATGAGGAAAACTTGTCTTATTTAAAAGATAAACTTTCATTTATGAGCTTAAAACTTGGAATGTTTCAACACAAGCTCATGATTGAGAAATTAATTTCTCGTTACGAGGATAAGTTATCATTAAAGATAAACTTTCCTAAAATTTAGGTCTGAGTTACAGTCTGATATTTAAATGTAAGTCATTTTGCATGAGCTTAAAACTTCGAATATTTTTAATATAAGCTCATGCCCGTGAAAAATTAATTTCTCGTTGTGAGGATAAGTTATCATCGGCGATAAACTTTCCTTTCTTTGTTGCACGGGGCATGATCTGTGATATGATTATACGCTATATACACGAGCTTAAAACCTTTGAATAGTTTTAATGTAAGCTCGTGTCCTAGAAAATTTAATTTCTCGTTTTGAGGGTAACTTAACGTTGAATAGATAAACTTTCCTTTAATTGAAGTTCAGGTCATCGTCTGCCATTTAACGACGACCCATTTTTGTAAGCTTAACCACGAATCCCTAGAGACACTTGTTTCTTAGATATATGCTTCTTCAGCAACCAAACTCTGAGAGTGTCTTTAGTTTAACGGTGTACATAAATTGGACCGTTTTGTTCTTGTTCAACGTTAACTTTGGTACATGCATTCTCATTAGGAGTTTTTATGCTTGTATAAGGGTTAGCAATATCTATTTTAGAACCAAGTGGAGGTTCACAACTGACTTTGTTAGTGATAGAGGGAAACATCCAACCTCTAGGAACCCATTGGAGATTAACCGATATAAAAGTCCTACCTGTGGGTTTCCACCTAAGATTCAATCTAGGCGACATGGTTTTCTTATGCACGGCGAAAGACTTAGCGGTAAAAAACCTATTTCCTTTAGGAATTCCTCTTTTAGCACGTGAGTTTAACTCCTTCCAGACTTTGACACAAGCCGCATGATTTGTCGTGAAGACACTTTTCATGCATACGGAACAAACACCGTGTTTGAGGTCCGAATAAGATCTAGAAATCCTAGTTCTTGCTTGCGTCCTTTTCTTAGGTTCCTCTACATAGTGATTATTAGGCATGTTGTTAGACGTATGTTGTCGCATATTCTCAATACTATACCTAGAGTCACTAGTAGCAGTCTTGTTTAAAGGTTTTGAAAAGGCTAATTTAATCATATTGGGCCTAGGTAGTGGAGCGACTGGTCTAGAAAGATGAACCATATCAACTTGGAGGCAAACGACAGTCTCAAGGATTTTTTTCGTTCGGATCGAAACACAGTCGGTTGTCTAACAAACTGATTTTTAGGTGGTTTCCCCGAGATTGATGGTTTTTAAGCTTAGTGTCCACACTAGTTACCTTAATTTTCCTCAGCTTATTTTTCAACGCAGCTATTGCAAAAACCTTTTTCTGAACCTGAGCCTTTAAAGCCTCATTTTCTTTCAGTAAGATGTCTTGCGATGCCAACTTAGATTCTAGCAAAGTAATTTGTTTCACAAAATTATCTTTTTCGACTTTAGAATCTTGAATTTTTTGATTTAATTTTTGTTCGAGAACAACGTTTGAATTTTCAAGTTTTTCAAAATACTTTTCAAATTTATCCGTTTTCTAAGAAAATTAAATTTTGGCATCCTCAAGATCTTTAGATTGATGAGCTAAAATTATTTCAAGATCTCTAATCTTGGAATCAATATCGGTTAATGAAGCAATCATAAAGCATTTATCATGATTTACTACAACATTCTGATCAATCTCTCCTGCATTCAGACTCACATCGGATGAATCATTAGTGGTATTACTATCACACTTATCCATCCCATGTTAGTCATAAATAAGTTCGGAATGCTCAACATGGTGTATATCATTGATAGACTCATCAGATACAGCATAATTGGACCTCAACCATTGGCGATGTAACATTTCTTGATTTGCTGATTGGTTCTTGTTTTCCTTCTGATTCCATGCCCTTGCAATCTTTAACACTCTCCAAATTGTCAACCGTATGACCATTCGCCTCTTGCATCTGCATCATAGGTTCTTGCACTCCACTATCATACGCTAGTTGAAGTCGTGATCTTTTATAAATCGAAGTCGAAACCTACGTCATGTATTTCTATGGTGTACCATAGAAATCTTGAACCTCGATATGTGTGTCTCGAAGAAATAACTGGCAGATCACTGAATTTTCAGACTTAACGATGTTGAATTAAAAGAAGTGCATAAGTTGTGTCACGAGATATTTATATGCAAATGCCAATGTAGAGTGATGAAATTCTTCTTTGTAGAGGTGCTCTTGTAGTTGGTTCAAGTTGAGAAACATTGAATCTATGAATGCATTACGGTCTTGACCACAGAGTGCTACAAATTATCGTCCTACCTTGAGCTTTGTAAGAGTCATTAGATGAAATTTAAGTAAACCAAATGAATTTATGCCACTTTCTCTAGCTTTGACTTGCATTTGACGCAATTCTCCCTCTTGAGACGTCAAAATCAACGGTTCCATTGAAGTTCGATGAAGGTAAGGATTACTTATCAATCGAGCAATGAAAGAAAGTAGTTGTACTTGTTGTTGAAAGAACAATACGGGATTTTAAGATTCGTGAAAAAACCGAGAAATAAATTCGCGGTATTTTACAAACCACCGAATAAACCGTAAAAGTTCTTGAGTCCTTGGTTGGTGATGAAAAGTTGATGAAATCCCCTAAAATTGTTGTCGAATAACCAAAATCTCCTACACCAAATTTCTCACGTTTAAAAATATTCCAAGTCACTTTTCTCAGAAAATTTATATGATTTCGGAATACTTGCCTTATACGATCTCGGAATAACAAAACGCGATTTTGGAATAAAGCTTAAACCACCAGTTCGGAATAATACGACATCACCAATTCGGAATATCTGATTCCGGAATACCGAATACTTCACGAATACTGAATAATTCACCAATAGCGAATAATTCACCAATACCGAATAATTCACAACACCTAATAATTCACCAATACTGAATAAATCACCAATACTAAATAATTCACAAATACTAAATAATTCACCAATACTGAATAATTCACCAATACTGAATAATTCACCAATACTGAATAATTCACCAATATTGAATAATTCACCAATACTAAATAATTCACTAATACTGAATAATTCACCAATACTGAATAATTCACCAATACTGAATGATTCACCAATACTGAATTATTCACCAATACTGGATAATTCACCAATAATGAATAATTCACTAATATTGAATAATTCACCAGTACTGAATAATTCACCAATATTGAATAATTCACGAACACTGAATAAATCACCAATACTGAATAATTCACCAATACTGAATAATTCACCAATAATGAATAATTCACCAATATTGAATAATTCACCAAGACTGAATAAATCAACAATACTAAATAATTCACCAATACTAAATAATTCATCAATACTACATAATTCACCAATACTGAATAAATCACCAATACTTAATAATTCACCTATACTAAATAATTCACCAATACTGAATAATTAGGGTTTAGAAATTCCGAAAATAAGGCAACTTGTTAAATCTTCGAAAATACAACTTTTTTAAGTGTTTTCGGCGAAACACTTGTACTTCCAATTGTTTTAGCTT